>OY041611.1:15807200-16316454 GCA_955876795.1 Eupithecia tripunctaria | reverse complement strand
TAACCTAACCTAACCTAACCTAACCTAACCTAACCTAACCTAACCTAACCTAACCTAACCTAACCTAACCTAACCTAACCTAACCTAACCTAACCTAACCTAACCTAACCTAACCTAACCTAACCTAACCTAACCTAACCTAACCTAACCTAACCTAACCTAACCTAACCTAACCTAACCTAACCTAACCTAACCTAACCTAACCTAACCTAACCTAACCTAACCTAACCTAACCTAACCTAACCTAACCTAACCTAACCTAACCTAACCTAACCTAACCTAACCTAACCTAACCTAACCTAACCTAACCTAACCTAACCTAACCTAACCTAACCTAACCTAACCTAACCTAACCTAACCTAACCTAACCTAACCTAACCTAACCTAACCTAACCTAACCTAACCTAACCTAACCTAACCTAACCTAACCTAACCTAACCTAACCTAACCTAACCTAACCTAACCTAACCTAACCTAACCTAACCTAACCTAACCTAACCTAACCTAACCTAACCTAACCTAACCTAACCTAACCTAACCTAACCTAACCTAACCTAACCTAACCTAACCTAACCTAACCTAACCTAACCTAACCTAACCTAACCTAACCTAACCTAACCTAACCTAACCTAACCTAACCTAACCTAACCTAACCTAACCTAACCTAACCTAACCTAACCTAACCTAACCTAACCTAACCTCTAACCTAACCTAACCTAACCTAACCTAACCTAACCTAACCTAACCTAACCTAACCTAACCTAACCTAACCTAACCTAACCTAACCTAACCTAACCTAACCTAACCTAACCTAACCTAACCTAACCTAACCTAACCTAACCTAACCTAACCTAACCTAACCTAACCTAACCTAACCTAACCTAACCTAACCTAACCTAACCTAACCTAACCTAACCTAACCTAACCTAACCTAACCTAACCTAACCTAACCTAACCTAACCTAACCTAACCTAACCTAACCTAACCTAACCTAACCTAACCTAACCTAACCTAACCTAACCTAACCTAACCTAACCTAACCTAACCTAACCTAACCTAACCTAACCTAACCTAACCTAACCTAACCTAACCTAACCTAACCTAACCTAACCTAACCTAACCTAACCTAACCTAACCTAACCTAACCTAACCTAACCTAACCTAACCTAACCTAACCTAACCTAACCTAACCTAACCTAACCTAACCTAACCTAACCTAACCTAACCTAACCTAACCTAACCTAACCTAACCTAACCTAACCTAACCTAACCTAACCTAACCTAACCTAACCTAACCTAACCTAACCTAACCTAACCTAACCTAACCTAACCTAACCTAACCTAACCTAACCTAACCTAACCTAACCTAACCTAACCTAACCTAACCTAACCTAACCTAACCTAACCTAACCTAACCTAACCTAACCTAACCTAACCTAACCTAACCTAACCTAACCTAACCTAACCTAACCTAACCTAACCTAACCTAACCTAACCTAACCTAACCTAACCTAACCTAACCTAACCTAACCTAACCTAACCTAACCTAACCTAACCTAACCTAACCTAACCTAACCTAACCTAACCTAACCTAACCTAACCTAACCTAACCTAACCTAACCTAACCTAACCTAACCTAACCTAACCTAACCTAACCTAACCTAACCTAACCTAACCTAACCTAACCTAACCTAACCTAACCTAACCTAACCTAACCTAACCTAACCTAACCTAACCTAACCTAACCTAACCTAACCTAACCTAACCTAACCTAACCTAACCTAACCTAACCTAACCTAACCTAACCTAACCTAACCTAACCTAACCTAACCTAACCTAACCTAACCTAACCTAACCTAACCTAACCTAACCTAACCTAACCTAACCTAACCTAACCTAACCTAACCTAACCTAACCTAACCTAACCTAACCTAACCTAACCTAACCTAACCTAACCTAACCTAACCTAACCTAACCTAACCTAACCTAACCTAACCTAACCTAACCTAACCTAACCTAACCTAACCTAACCTAACCTAACCTAACCTAACCTAACCTAACCTAACCTAACCTAACCTAACCTAACCTAACCTAACCTAACCTAACCTAACCTAACCTAACCTAACCTAACCTAACCTAACCTAACCTAACCTAACCTAACCTAACCTAACCTAACCTAACCTAACCTAACCTAACCTAACCTAACCTAACCTAACCTAACCTAACCTAACCTAACCTAACCTAACCTAACCTAACCTAACCTAACCTAACCTAACCTAACCTAACCTAACCTAACCTAACCTAACCTAACCTAACCTAACCTAACCTAACCTAACCTAACCTAACCTAACCTAACCTAACCTAACCTAACCTAACCTAACCTAACCTAACCTAACCTAACCTAACCTAACCTAACCTAACCTAACCTAACCTAACCTAACCTAACCTAACCTAACCTAACCTAACCTAACCTAACCTAACCTAACCTAACCTAACCTAACCTAACCTAACCTAACCTAACCTAACCTAACCTAACCTAACCTAACCTAACCTAACCTAACCTAACCTAACCTAACCTAACCTAACCTAACCTAACCTAACCTAACCTAACCTAACCTAACCTAACCTAACCTAACCTAACCTAACCTAACCTAACCTAACCTAACCTAACCTAACCTAACCTAACCTAACCTAACCTAACCTAACCTAACCTAACCTAACCTAACCTAACCTAACCTAACCTAACCTAACCTAACCTAACCTAACCTAACCTAACCTAACCTAACCTAACCTAACCTAACCTAACCTAACCTAACCTAACCTAACCTAACCTAACCTAACCTAACCTAACCTAACCTAACCTAACCTAACCTAACCTAACCTAACCTAACCTAACCTAACCTAACCTAACCTAACCTAACCTAACCTAACCTAACCTAACCTAACCTAACCTAACCTAACCTAACCTAACCTAACCTAACCTAACCTAACCTAACCTAACCTAACCTAACCTAACCTAACCTAACCTAACCTAACCTAACCTAACCTAACCTAACCTAACCTAACCTAACCTAACCTAACCTAACCTAACCTAACCTAACCTAACCTAACCTAACCTAACCTAACCTAACCTAACCTAACCTAACCTAACCTAACCTAACCTAACCTAACCTAACCTAACCTAACCTAACCTAACCTAACCTAACCTAACCTAACCTAACCTAACCTAACCTAACCTAACCTAACCTAACCTAACCTAACCTAACCTAACCTAACCTAACCTAACCTAACCTAACCTAACCTAACCTAACCTAACCTAACCTAACCTAACCTAACCTAACCTAACCTAACCTAACCTAACCTAACCTAACCTAACCTAACCTAACCTAACCTAACCTAACCTAACCTAACCTAACCTAACCTAACCTAACCTAACCTAACCTAACCTAACCTAACCTAACCTAACCTAACCTAACCTAACCTAACCTAACCTAACCTAACCTAACCTAACCTAACCTAACCTAACCTAACCTAACCTAACCTAACCTAACCTAACCTAACCTAACCTAACCTAACCTAACCTAACCTAACCTAACCTAACCTAACCTAACCTAACCTAACCTAACCTAACCTAACCTAACCTAACCTAACCTAACCTAACCTAACCTAACCTAACCTAACCTAACCTAACCTAACCTAACCTAACCTAACCTAACCTAACCTAACCTAACCTAACCTAACCTAACCTAACCTAACCTAACCTAACCTAACCTAACCTAACCTAACCTAACCTAACCTAACCTAACCTAACCTAACCTAACCTAACCTAACCTAACCTAACCTAACCTAACCTAACCTAACCTAACCTAACCTAACCTAACCTAACCTAACCTAACCTAACCTAACCTAACCTAACCTAACCTAACCTAACCTAACCTAACCTAACCTAACCTAACCTAACCTAACCTAACCTAACCTAACCTAACCTAACCTAACCTAACCTAACCTAACCTAACCTAACCTAACCTAACCTAACCTAACCTAACCTAACCTAACCTAACCTAACCTAACCTAACCTAACCTAACCTAACCTAACCTAACCTAACCTAACCTAACCTAACCTAACCTAACCTAACCTAACCTAACCTAACCTAACCTAACCTAACCTAACCTAACCTAACCTAACCTAACCTAACCTAACCTAACCTAACCTAACCTAACCTAACCTAACCTAACCTAACCTAACCTAACCTAACCTAACCTAACCTAACCTAACCTAACCTAACCTAACCTAACCTAACCTAACCTAACCTAACCTAACCTAACCTAACCTAACCTAACCTAACCTAACCTAACCTAACCTAACCTAACCTAACCTAACCTAACCTAACCTAACCTAACCTAACCTAACCTAACCTAACCTAACCTAACCTAACCTAACCTAACCTAACCTAACCTAACCTAACCTAACCTAACCTAACCTAACCTAACCTAACCTAACCTAACCTAACCTAACCTAACCTAACCTAACCTAACCTAACCTAACCTAACCTAACCTAACCTAACCTAACCTAACCTAACCTAACCTAACCTAACCTAACCTAACCTAACCTAACCTAACCTAACCTAACCTAACCTAACCTAACCTAACCTAACCTAACCTAACCTAACCTAACCTAACCTAACCTAACCTAACCTAACCTAACCTAACCTAACCTAACCTAACCTAACCTAACCTAACCTAACCTAACCTAACCTAACCTAACCTAACCTAACCTAACCTAACCTAACCTAACCTAACCTAACCTAACCTAACCTAACCTAACCTAACCTAACCTAACCTAACCTAACCTAACCTAACCTAACCTAACCTAACCTAACCTAACCTAACCTAACCTAACCTAACCTAACCTAACCTAACCTAACCTAACCTAACCTAACCTAACCTAACCTAACCTAACCTAACCTAACCTAACCTAACCTAACCTAACCTAACCTAACCTAACCTAACCTAACCTAACCTAACCTAACCTAACCTAACCTAACCTAACCTAACCTAACCTAACCTAACCTAACCTAACCTAACCTAACCTAACCTAACCTAACCTAACCTAACCTAACCTAACCTAACCTAACCTAACCTAACCTAACCTAACCTAACCTAACCTAACCTAACCTAACCTAACCTAACCTAACCTAACCTAACCTAACCTAACCTAACCTAACCTAACCTAACCTAACCTAACCTAACCTAACCTAACCTAACCTAACCTAACCTAACCTAACCTAACCTAACCTAACCTAACCTAACCTAACCTAACCTAACCTAACCTAACCTAACCTAACCTAACCTAACCTAACCTAACCTAACCTAACCTAACCTAACCTAACCTAACCTAACCTAACCTAACCTAACCTAACCTAACCTAACCTAACCTAACCTAACCTAACCTAACCTAACCTAACCTAACCTAACCTAACCTAACCTAACCTAACCTAACCTAACCTAACCTAACCTAACCTAACCTAACCTAACCTAACCTAACCTAACCTAACCTAACCTAACCTAACCTAACCTAACCTAACCTAACCTAACCTAACCTAACCTAACCTAACCTAACCTAACCTAACCTAACCTAACCTAACCTAACCTAACCTAACCTAACCTAACCTAACCTAACCTAACCTAACCTAACCTAACCTAACCTAACCTAACCTAACCTAACCTAACCTAACCTAACCTAACCTAACCTAACCTAACCTAACCTAACCTAACCTAACCTAACCTAACCTAACCTAACCTAACCTAACCTAACCTAACCTAACCTAACCTAACCTAACCTAACCTAACCTAACCTAACCTAACCTAACCTAACCTAACCTAACCTAACCTAACCTAACCTAACCTAACCTAACCTAACCTAACCTAACCTAACCTAACCTAACCTAACCTAACCTAACCTAACCTAACCTAACCTAACCTAACCTAACCTAACCTAACCTAACCTAACCTAACCTAACCTAACCTAACCTAACCTAACCTAACCTAACCTAACCTAACCTAACCTAACCTAACCTAACCTAACCTAACCTAACCTAACCTAACCTAACCTAACCTAACCTAACCTAACCTAACCTAACCTAACCTAACCTAACCTAACCTAACCTAACCTAACCTAACCTAACCTAACCTAACCTAACCTAACCTAACCTAACCTAACCTAACCTAACCTAACCTAACCTAACCTAACCTAACCTAACCTAACCTAACCTAACCTAACCTAACCTAACCTAACCTAACCTAACCTAACCTAACCTAACCTAACCTAACCTAACCTAACCTAACCTAACCTAACCTAACCTAACCTAACCTAACCTAACCTAACCTAACCTAACCTAACCTAACCTAACCTAACCTAACCTAACCTAACCTAACCTAACCTAACCTAACCTAACCTAACCTAACCTAACCTAACCTAACCTAACCTAACCTAACCTAACCTAACCTAACCTAACCTAACCTAACCTAACCTAACCTAACCTAACCTAACCTAACCTAACCTAACCTAACCTAACCTAACCTAACCTAACCTAACCTAACCTAACCTAACCTAACCTAACCTAACCTAACCTAACCTAACCTAACCTAACCTAACCTAACCTAACCTAACCTAACCTAACCTAACCTAACCTAACCTAACCTAACCTAACCTAACCTAACCTAACCTAACCTAACCTAACCTAACCTAACCTAACCTAACCTAACCTAACCTAACCTAACCTAACCTAACCTAACCTAACCTAACCTAACCTAACCTAACCTAACCTAACCTAACCTAACCTAACCTAACCTAACCTAACCTAACCTAACCTAACCTAACCTAACCTAACCTAACCTAACCTAACCTAACCTAACCTAACCTAACCTAACCTAACCTAACCTAACCTAACCTAACCTAACCTAACCTAACCTAACCTAACCTAACCTAACCTAACCTAACCTAACCTAACCTAACCTAACCTAACCTAACCTAACCTAACCTAACCTAACCTAACCTAACCTAACCTAACCTAACCTAACCTAACCTAACCTAACCTAACCTAACCTAACCTAACCTAACCTAACCTAACCTAACCTAACCTAACCTAACCTAACCTAACCTAACCTAACCTAACCTAACCTAACCTAACCTAACCTAACCTAACCTAACCTAACCTAACCTAACCTAACCTAACCTAACCTAACCTAACCTAACCTAACCTAACCTAACCTAACCTAACCTAACCTAACCTAACCTAACCTAACCTAACCTAACCTAACCTAACCTAACCTAACCTAACCTAACCTAACCTAACCTAACCTAACCTAACCTAACCTAACCTAACCTAACCTAACCTAACCTAACCTAACCTAACCTAACCTAACCTAACCTAACCTAACCTAACCTAACCTAACCTAACCTAACCTAACCTAACCTAACCTAACCTAACCTAACCTAACCTAACCTAACCTAACCTAACCTAACCTAACCTAACCTAACCTAACCTAACCTAACCTAACCTAACCTAACCTAACCTAACCTAACCTAACCTAACCTAACCTAACCTAACCTAACCTAACCTAACCTAACCTAACCTAACCTAACCTAACCTAACCTAACCTAACCTAACCTAACCTAACCTAACCTAACCTAACCTAACCTAACCTAACCTAACCTAACCTAACCTAACCTAACCTAACCTAACCTAACCTAACCTAACCTAACCTAACCTAACCTAACCTAACCTAACCTAACCTAACCTAACCTAACCTAACCTAACCTAACCTAACCTAACCTAACCTAACCTAACCTAACCTAACCTAACCTAACCTAACCTAACCTAACCTAACCTAACCTAACCTAACCTAACCTAACCTAACCTAACCTAACCTAACCTAACCTAACCTAACCTAACCTAACCTAACCTAACCTAACCTAACCTAACCTCACCTAACCTAACCTAACCTAACCTAACCTAACCTAACCTAACCTAACCTAACCTAACCTAACCTAACCTAACCTAACCTAACCTAACCTAACCTAACCTAACCTAACCTAACCTAACCTAACCTAACCTAACCTAACCTAACCTAACCTAACCTAACCTAACCTAACCTAACCTAACCTAACCTAACCTAACCTAACCTAACCTAACCTAACCTAACCTAACCTAACCTAACCTAACCTAACCTAACCTAACCTAACCTAACCTAACCTAACCTAACCTAACCTAACCTAACCTAACCTAACCTAACCTAACCTAACCTAACCTAACCTAACCTAACCTAACCTAACCTAACCTAACCTAACCTAACCTAACCTAACCTAACCTAACCTAACCTAACCTAACCTAACCTAACCTAACCTAACCTAACCTAACCTAACCTAACCTAACCTAACCTAACCTAACCTAACCTAACCTAACCTAACCTAACCTAACCTAACCTAACCTAACCTAACCTAACCTAACCTAACCTAACCTAACCTAACCTAACCTAACCTAACCTAACCTAACCTAACCTAACCTAACCTAACCTAACCTAACCTAACCTAACCTAACCTAACCTAACCTAACCTAACCTAACCTAACCTAACCTAACCTAACCTAACCTAACCTAACCTAACCTAACCTAACCTAACCTAACCTAACCTAACCTAACCTAACCTAACCTAACCTAACCTAACCTAACCTAACCTAACCTAACCTAACCTAACCTAACCTAACCTAACCTAACCTAACCTAACCTAACCTAACCTAACCTAACCTAACCTAACCTAACCTAACCTAACCTAACCTAACCTAACCTAACCTAACCTAACCTAACCTAACCTAACCTAACCTAACCTAACCTAACCTAACCTAACCTAACCTAACCTAACCTAACCTAACCTAACCTAACCTAACCTAACCTAACCTAACCTAACCTAACCTAACCTAACCTAACCTAACCTAACCTAACCTAACCTAACCTAACCTAACCTAACCTAACCTAACCTAACCTAACCTAACCTAACCTAACCTAACCTAACCTAACCTAACCTAACCTAACCTAACCTAACCTAACCTAACCTAACCTAACCTAACCTAACCTAACCTAACCTAACCTAACCTAACCTAACCTAACCTAACCTAACCTAACCTAACCTAACCTAACCTAACCTAACCTAACCTAACCTAACCTAACCTAACCTAACCTAACCTAACCTAACCTAACCTAACCTAACCTAACCTAACCTAACCTAACCTAACCTAACCTAACCTAACCTAACCTAACCTAACCTAACCTAACCTAACCTAACCTAACCTAACCTAACCTAACCTAACCTAACCTAACCTAACCTAACCTAACCTAACCTAACCTAACCTAACCTAACCTAACCTAA
The DNA here is from genome assembly GCA_955876795.1 of Eupithecia tripunctaria. NCBI lineage: Eukaryota > Metazoa > Arthropoda > Insecta > Lepidoptera > Geometridae > Eupithecia > Eupithecia tripunctaria. The sequence continues at coordinate 16,307,029 of OY041611.1, read as the reverse complement.
CCTAACCTAACCTAACCTAACCTAACCTAACCTAACCTAACCTAACCTAACCTAACCTAACCTAACCTAACCTAACCTAACCTAACCTAACCTAACCTAACCTAACCTAACCTAACCTAACCTAACCTAACCTAACCTAACCTAACCTAACCTAACCTAACCTAACCTAACCTAACCTAACCTAACCTAACCTAACCTAACCTAACCTAACCTAACCTAACCTAACCTAACCTAACCTAACCTAACCTAACCTAACCTAACCTAACCTAACCTAACCTAACCTAACCTAACCTAACCTAACCTAACCTAACCTAACCTAACCTAACCTAACCTAACCTAACCTAACCTAACCTAACCTAACCTAACCTAACCTAACCTAACCTAACCTAACCTAACCTAACCTAACCTAACCTAACCTAACCTAACCTAACCTAACCTAACCTAACCTAACCTAACCTAACCTAACCTAACCTAACCTAACCTAACCTAACCTAACCTAACCTAACCTAACCTAACCTAACCTAACCTAACCTAACCTAACCTAACCTAACCTAACCTAACCTAACCTAACCTAACCTAACCTAACCTAACCTAACCTAACCTAACCTAACCTAACCTAACCTAACCTAACCTAACCTAACCTAACCTAACCTAACCTAACCTAACCTAACCTAACCTAACCTAACCTAACCTAACCTAACCTAACCTAACCTAACCTAACCTAACCTAACCTAACCTAACCTAACCTAACCTAACCTAACCTAACCTAACCTAACCTAACCTAACCTAACCTAACCTAACCTAACCTAACCTAACCTAACCTAACCTAACCTAACCTAACCTAACCTAACCTAACCTAACCTAACCTAACCTAACCTAACCTAACCTAACCTAACCTAACCTAACCTAACCTAACCTAACCTAACCTAACCTAACCTAACCTAACCTAACCTAACCTAACCTAACCTAACCTAACCTAACCTAACCTAACCTAACCTAACCTAACCTAACCTAACCTAACCTAACCTAACCTAACCTAACCTAACCTAACCTAACCTAACCTAACCTAACCTAACCTAACCTAACCTAACCTAACCTAACCTAACCTAACCTAACCTAACCTAACCTAACCTAACCTAACCTAACCTAACCTAACCTAACCTAACCTAACCTAACCTAACCTAACCTAACCTAACCTAACCTAACCTAACCTAACCTAACCTAACCTAACCTAACCTAACCTAACCTAACCTAACCTAACCTAACCTAACCTAACCTAACCTAACCTAACCTAACCTAACCTAACCTAACCTAACCTAACCTAACCTAACCTAACCTAACCTAACCTAACCTAACCTAACCTAACCTAACCTAACCTAACCTAACCTAACCTAACCTAACCTAACCTAACCTAACCTAACCTAACCTAACCTAACCTAACCTAACCTAACCTAACCTAACCTAACCTAACCTAACCTAACCTAACCTAACCTAACCTAACCTAACCTAACCTAACCTAACCTAACCTAACCTAACCTAACCTAACCTAACCTAACCTAACCTAACCTAACCTAACCTAACCTAACCTAACCTAACCTAACCTAACCTAACCTAACCTAACCTAACCTAACCTAACCTAACCTAACCTAACCTAACCTAACCTAACCTAACCTAACCTAACCTAACCTAACCTAACCTAACCTAACCTAACCTAACCTAACCTAACCTAACCTAACCTAACCTAACCTAACCTAACCTAACCTAACCTAACCTAACCTAACCTAACCTAACCTAACCTAACCTAACCTAACCTAACCTAACCTAACCTAACCTAACCTAACCTAACCTAACCTAACCTAACCTAACCTAACCTAACCTAACCTAACCTAACCTAACCTAACCTAACCTAACCTAACCTAACCTAACCTAACCTAACCTAACCTAACCTAACCTAACCTAACCTAACCTAACCTAACCTAACCTAACCTAACCTAACCTAACCTAACCTAACCTAACCTAACCTAACCTAACCTAACCTAACCTAACCTAACCTAACCTAACCTAACCTAACCTAACCTAACCTAACCTAACCTAACCTAACCTAACCTAACCTAACCTAACCTAACCTAACCTAACCTAACCTAACCTAACCTAACCTAACCTAACCTAACCTAACCTAACCTAACCTAACCTAACCTAACCTAACCTAACCTAACCTAACCTAACCTAACCTAACCTAACCTAACCTAACCTAACCTAACCTAACCTAACCTAACCTAACCTAACCTAACCTAACCTAACCTAACCTAACCTAACCTAACCTAACCTAACCTAACCTAACCTAACCTAACCTAACCTAACCTAACCTAACCTAACCTAACCTAACCTAACCTAACCTAACCTAACCTAACCTAACCTAACCTAACCTAACCTAACCTAACCTAACCTAACCTAACCTAACCTAACCTAACCTAACCTAACCTAACCTAACCTAACCTAACCTAACCTAACCTAACCTAACCTAACCTAACCTAACCTAACCTAACCTAACCTAACCTAACCTAACCTAACCTAACCTAACCTAACCTAACCTAACCTAACCTAACCTAACCTAACCTAACCTAACCTAACCTAACCTAACCTAACCTAACCTAACCTAACCTAACCTAACCTAACCTAACCTAACCTAACCTAACCTAACCTAACCTAACCTAACCTAACCTAACCTAACCTAACCTAACCTAACCTAACCTAACCTAACCTAACCTAACCTAACCTAACCTAACCTAACCTAACCTAACCTAACCTAACCTAACCTAACCTAACCTAACCTAACCTAACCTAACCTAACCTAACCTAACCTAACCTAACCTAACCTAACCTAACCTAACCTAACCTAACCTAACCTAACCTAACCTAACCTAACCTAACCTAACCTAACCTAACCTAACCTAACCTAACCTAACCTAACCTAACCTAACCTAACCTAACCTAACCTAACCTAACCTAACCTAACCTAACCTAACCTAACCTAACCTAACCTAACCTAACCTAACCTAACCTAACCTAACCTAACCTAACCTAACCTAACCTAACCTAACCTAACCTAACCTAACCTAACCTAACCTAACCTAACCTAACCTAACCTAACCTAACCTAACCTAACCTAACCTAACCTAACCTAACCTAACCTAACCTAACCTAACCTAACCTAACCTAACCTAACCTAACCTAACCTAACCTAACCTAACCTAACCTAACCTAACCTAACCTAACCTAACCTAACCTAACCTAACCTAACCTAACCTAACCTAACCTAACCTAACCTAACCTAACCTAACCTAACCTAACCTAACCTAACCTAACCTAACCTAACCTAACCTAACCTAACCTAACCTAACCTAACCTAACCTAACCTAACCTAACCTAACCTAACCTAACCTAACCTAACCTAACCTAACCTAACCTAACCTAACCTAACCTAACCTAACCTAACCTAACCTAACCTAACCTAACCTAACCTAACCTAACCTAACCTAACCTAACCTAACCTAACCTAACCTAACCTAACCTAACCTAACCTAACCTAACCTAACCTAACCTAACCTAACCTAACCTAACCTAACCTAACCTAACCTAACCTAACCTAACCTAACCTAACCTAACCTAACCTAACCTAACCTAACCTAACCTAACCTAACCTAACCTAACCTAACCTAACCTAACCTAACCTAACCTAACCTAACCTAACCTAACCTAACCTAACCTAACCTAACCTAACCTAACCTAACCTAACCTAACCTAACCTAACCTAACCTAACCTAACCTAACCTAACCTAACCTAACCTAACCTAACCTAACCTAACCTAACCTAACCTAACCTAACCTAACCTAACCTAACCTAACCTAACCTAACCTAACCTAACCTAACCTAACCTAACCTAACCTAACCTAACCTAACCTAACCTAACCTAACCTAACCTAACCTAACCTAACCTAACCTAACCTAACCTAACCTAACCTAACCTAACCTAACCTAACCTAACCTAACCTAACCTAACCTAACCTAACCTAACCTAACCTAACCTAACCTAACCTAACCTAACCTAACCTAACCTAACCTAACCTAACCTAACCTAACCTAACCTAACCTAACCTAACCTAACCTAACCTAACCTAACCTAACCTAACCTAACCTAACCTAACCTAACCTAACCTAACCTAACCTAACCTAACCTAACCTAACCTAACCTAACCTAACCTAACCTAACCTAACCTAACCTAACCTAACCTAACCTAACCTAACCTAACCTAACCTAACCTAACCTAACCTAACCTAACCTAACCTAACCTAACCTAACCTAACCTAACCTAACCTAACCTAACCTAACCTAACCTAACCTAACCTAACCTAACCTAACCTAACCTAACCTAACCTAACCTAACCTAACCTAACCTAACCTAACCTAACCTAACCTAACCTAACCTAACCTAACCTAACCTAACCTAACCTAACCTAACCTAACCTAACCTAACCTAACCTAACCTAACCACCAGTCTGCAGCTAGCCACTCCCGAGAGCGGCAGGGCAAGCAAGTTCCGCAACTTGCTTAACTTGCTCCAACCCACTTTTTAAAGCAAGTAAAGCAATTTAACTTCCCAATTTTTCCAAAAGTGCAAGTTTCCTTTCCGAAAGTGCAAGTTCTCTTGCCAAAACTGCAACTTCAGTTGCCGAAGTGGAAAAAAAGTGCAAGTTTACTTTCCAGGACTGCAACTTCAGTTGCCGAAGTGTTAAAAAGTGCAAGTTTCCTTTCCGAACGTGCAAGTTCTCTTGCCAAAACTGCAACTTCAGTTGCCGAGGTGGAAAAAAAAGTGCAAGTTTACTTTCTAGACTTGCAACTTCAGTTGCCGAAGTGGAGAAAAGTGCAAGTTTCCTTTCCGAACGTGCAAGTTCCCTTGTCAAAACTGCAACTTTAGTTGCCGAAGGGGAAAAAAGTGCAAGTTTACTTTCCAGAACTGCAACTTCAGTTGCCGAAGTGGAAAAAAGTGCAAGTTCTCTCGCCAAAAGCGCAACTTCAGTTGCCAAAGTGGACAAACGTGCAAGTTTGGCAAAATAGCAACTTAACTTGCTTTACTGGACAAAGTGCAAGTCCGGCAAATCTGCAACTTTACTTGCCAAAGTAGCAATCCATCTTGCTTTGGCAATTCAACTTGCCAAACTTGCCACAAGCAAGTTTTCCTTTGACTCTGCAAATATGCCTCTCGTACGATCGCCAACGATTGGACGACCCCCACCGCCCTCTCAAGTTTCTCCAGAAAGGACATCACGGGATTCTGTTCTCCAACCCAATTTGGAACTCCCGAGCCAGGAACCACCATCAACACCTTCCTTTTCACAGGATAACCAGCAAAATTCATGCAATCTCAGCACTCAGCCGTTCTTTACTCGAACCATAGACCAGCTGGCTACGTTGCACAACAATCCCAACAACAACAGCATTGCTTTTTCTGATCATGTCACCAACCAAGCTGTAAAAATCAAGGCTCTACTGAAAGAGGGAAAGAGTCTCACCAAGATTAACAAAGAAAACATAGTCAAGACATGTGAAGATCTAATCTCCTCGGCACACATGTTCTCCAATCATCACCAAGAGCGCGTCGCAGTTGAGCCCCCCCATGAGCTTGCCAAACAGGATGAACTGGACTCATTGAAGCATATATTAGAGACCGAGCTCAAGGACATTAAGAAGCTCGTCAGCAAAAGTGTATCCATCCTTAACACATTAAACCCCACTCAGCCTTCTAGACCTCAACCTCAATCGGAACGTTATCTGGTGAGCCACGTCACTACAGAACATAAGAAGAGCCCAGCCTACAGACCAGCCATCATCATCACCCCAAAGGGCGGAGCCGCAAGGACCAAACAAGATACAATCGATGCGTTCAGGAAAAGCATCAGCTTCAGGAGCTCATCATTTGCACCTGCACGGGTGCAAGCAGTCTCAAACGGAAAGCTCCGAGTTGAATTTGACAGCCAGGACCAATGCGAAGACACCATGAAGCGCTTATCCGAGCCGTCATCTCATGTAAGTGCTGAACCCGCCCGTAAGCTATGTCCAATGATCATCCTTAAAGGTATATCTAGGGATGTTCCTCCTGAGGATATTCCCTCAATTCTTAAGGAACAAAACTACCCACTTACTGAACTCATGGGCAGCCCCGATGATCTGCGACTTCGCTTTAAAAGGGATAACCGCAACCCATCTCTTTACAATGCAGTATTCGTGGCTCGCCCCTACCTATACCGTGCAATGCTGGATATGGTCCGAGTCTGTCTAGACCATCAACGCGTTCGCGTGGAGGACTTCTCTCCCTTTATTCAGTGCCATAAGTGCTATCAATTTGGCCACATGCGTGGTAAATGCAGCTCGACCACAAAGCCTTGTGCGCACTGCGCTGGGGTGGACCATGACATCGACCAATGCCCACTTAAAACGAAGCCCTTTACAGCTAAATGCATTAACTGCGTCACACATAACAGTAAATTTAATGACAAATCAGACACCAGACACCGCGCAAACTCCGATCTATGCCCCAGGCTACGTGCCATGCGAAACAAAATTATGAATAGGGTAGACTATGGATACTAAGAATCAGCTTAACATAATTCAGTGCAACATTGACCGATCGCGTAATTGCCAACATGAGTTCTTAAACTCTTTTTCTTCTAGTAAACACCAGATTGCTTTGATTTCAGAGCCATACACTGGTTCTGGAAACGAAGTTAAACAAATAAAAGGCATAAATATATATCAGTTTCCAAACAATAACGGCCGAATCAAGGCTTGTATTTTCGTAAAGCCTGGCTTCGCATCCGTCTTAGGTCTAACCCAATTTTCAACACCTAACCTGTCAGTCATACAATTAAAGACAGGATCTCACGAACTCCTCATTTCGTCCGTATACATTGAACCAGCTGAAGATGTATCCAACACAATGGAACGATTAGACTTCTTCCTAAAATCATCTAGTGGAATGCAGTGCATTGTGGGGGGCGATTTCAATGGATGGCACAGCGTATGGGGTAGCACGAACATCAATGCCCGTGGTAGGAAAATACTAGAAATTGCCCATGGAAATGACTTATATGTTTGCAATCTAGGAACCACCCCTACATTTGAAACCGTTACACATGGTCGCCAGCGAAGCTCAATCATTGATCTTACTTTAGTATCCGGTTCAATCCTGCATAAGATATCAGGCTGGAGGGTGAATTTGGAATTTTGCAAATCCTCCCAGCATAATGCCATAGACTTCACACTTAATGTCCATCTCAGTAGGTCCTCGCACCAGGACAGCTTCTCTACCTTTCGATATCAGACCAATAAAGCTTGCTGGCCCAATTTCAAAGACTCTCTTCACACGCGTATGTTGTCTTCAGATATTTTAGAGAGGGAGGTCTCTCACCTGGATGCCTTGGGGTTGGACACTATCATCGACGATATCACAGGCATCATACACCTCGCTTGTGAAAGTTCCATGCGTACCAGAGGCAGCAACAGTCCAAGTCACGCTAGGAAACCACCTTGGTGGTCAGAAAAGCTGGACACGTTAAAGAAGGAAGTCATTGACATACACCATAGAATTCATAGAGCCAAGAAACATGGACTTCCATTAAGTGATTTGTTAGAGGATCAAAAATCTATAAAGGAATGTTATGCGAAAGAATTGCGAAACGAATCGACGGCAAATTTTCGTCAATTTTGTGAAATGCAAACAAAGGAAAATGTTTGGACATTGACCAATAGACTGCTGAAAGATACAAATCCTCAACGTCCACCCTCAACTCTAAAACTAGGGAACGATTACACCACAGGTGGACGAGAAACTGCTACAGCCTTGCTTAACCATTTTTACCCTGACGATTTACCAGACACAGAATCCCGACATCATTTCCTACGAGCCGTACATTCAATAGATTCCGAAGATGATCCACCTTTCACTGAGGATGAAGTACTGGAACATTTAAGGTACATGAACCCTAACAAGGCTCCAGGGCTTGATCATCTAACCTCAGATATATGTCATCAATTTACCCTGGCTTATCCAAAGCTGATTACGGATATCATGAACCGGTGCCTCGATCTGCAGTATTTCCCTAAGAAGTGGAAAATAGCTTACATCAAAATTATTCCGAAACCCGGTAAATCAGACTACAGCACCCTAGGATCATTCAGACCAATAGGACTATTACCGGTATTTGGAAAATTATTAGAAAAATTGTTTATCAAACGTGTCACGTACTTAGCAGCTAAAAATGGCCATAGCAATAATCGGCAATATGGATTCCGTGAGCAGACTAGCACTATTCAGGCGGTTGGCAACGCAATAGGTATTATTAAACAGGCTAAAGCAGATAAACAACTTGTCATCGCAGTATCATTAGACATTTCAGCAGCTTTCGACAACGCCTGGTGGCCCGCCCTCTTTCATAGACTTCGTCAAATGAAATGCCCTAAAAACATTTATGGTTTGATTGAAGATTACGTACGCGATCGATTTGTTAAGTTAGATCATGCAGGAGAACACGTCACTAAGCGCATGTCAAAGGGGTGCGTACAGGGTTCAGCATGTGGGCCTGTTCTCTGGAACGTGATCCTGGACGAACTACTTGGGATGCAGTTCCCTTCAGGATGCCACCTGCAAGCCTACGCAGACGACGTCCTTCTTATTGTCACTGCTAAGGACATAATAGGACTAAAATCTGCCGCTGAAATCACGCTCTCAAAAATTTATGAATGGGGAAAAAGCGTCAAGTTATCATTCGGACCCTCTAAAACTCAGATGATTGCCTTTACGCCTAAAGCAAAACAAATTACGATTTCCATGAATAGCCACGACCTCTCTTACGATAGAGAAATTAAGCTGCTAGGAATAATTCTGGATGAAAAACTTCTCTTTAAAGCTCATGTCAAGTACATCACTGACAAAGCCATGCGAATCTTTAATAAACTATGTATATATACCCGACCAACCTATGGAACTCACCCCGAAAATACTCAACTCATTTACCATCGAGTAGTTGAACCCATAGTCACTTATGGTGCTGCAATATGGGGGCATGTAGTGGAGAAGAAGTACGTGCAGAGGATTCTCCTCAGAATGCAGCGTGGATTTGCAATCAAAGCTATACGGGGATTTCGAACAATCTCGACCACAGCAGCTCTTGCCCTGCCCGTTTCATGCCAATAGACCTGAAAATACGTGAAATTTGCGTCACCGAAACCAGCAAGTTATCAGGGATTACCAACCATCTTCCACATGACATCCAGCTCGAGAAACCAACACCTGTTCACGAGCTTCTTCACCCATCTAAACGAATTACATTTACCCCAACTCCCGATTACGCCACCTCAACACATCCCGATAACTCGACACTCATCTTCACTGATGGTAGTAAGCAAGAGGATGGCTCGGTTGGTGCGGCTTTCGTCTGTTTTGATCCTGGAGGAACCACACCCAAGGTCACACGCAAGTTTAAACTTCATAGCTGCTGCACTGTTTTCCAAGCGGAATTACTGGCGATCCTAGGCGCGTGCCAGTGGGCAGAACATCGCCGTTTACCATACACAGCAATATTCACTGACTCACTTTCCTCTATCAAAGCACTTGAAAATCGCAGTAACACTCACCCCATCGTAGCGCAAATTCATCACACAATACACAATATTTCTGTCAGACAGTCGCTGCATATAGGCATTTCTTGGGTAAAAGGCCACTCTGGCATTACCGGCAACGAGTTTGCAGATGCAGCAGCTAATGCTGCAACCAAACTTCGCGTAGCTTTCCAATATTCAAAATTCCCCATTTCCTTTATAAAATCAATCACCCGAAAAGAAAACTACAACATCTGGCAAGAAAGATACTCAAGCTCTTCAACTGGAGCACATACTAAACTTCTTCTCCCCACCTTACACGATATACAGGACTTAGCAACAGTATGTAAAACTAGTTTCAGCATGACGCAGATCCTTACGGGCCATGGGTTCCATAAACAATATCTTAAAAGATTTAAAATCACCGAGGATGATCATTGTCCATGTGACGGGACAACAGCACAGGACATTCGACATCTCTTAGAGAAGTGTCCGGTATTTGGTGTACAGAGATTTGCACATGAACAAATGTGTCGTAGATTTGATGTTTCCCCGTATATTTTAACCGACTTGATTAAACGGGAAACCTGCATAAATTCGTTTATTAAATTGACGGACAGTATTGTTAATAGACTTAAGTCACTTAATCAAACGTAAACGGTTACCATATGCTAAATTTTGAAATTTAGAATTTTGCTGTGTAAATTTTGAGCCCGTGCGGGCAAACTTGCCCGTGCAAGCAAACTTGCTCGTGCAAGCAAACTTGCCCGTGCAAGCAAACTTGCCCGTGCAAGCATACTTGCCCCCAAGAACGGGCGGGTATGCTTGCACAGGCCTAAAAATCCTCTTCGTAGAATTGATATCGTGACAGAGGGAATAATAATTATAAGTAATAATATATGGTGAATTTTGACTTGCATACTTGCCCGTTTTTGTTTTGTATAAGAGAAGTCTACTGAAAATAGAGAAATGCAAGAGTAATTGTCTAAAGATTTGTTTTATATACATAGACATATACTGAATAAATGACGTAATTGTGTATTATATCGTATTAAGTTTAATGTAGTGATCTATTCCCTGAAAGACTTGGGTCTCAAGATCCGATATCGGGACAGGGAAAAGATCTATCATAATAATATTTATAGAAGTGTGCAGGCAAGCTTACCCATTTTTGTTTTGTATAAGAGAAGTCTACTGCAAATAAAGAAATGCAAGAGTAATTATCTTAAGATTTATTTTATATACTGAGATCTATCATAATAATATTTATAGAAATATGCAGGCAAGCTTGCCCGTGCAAGCGGGCTTGCCCGTGCAAGCAAACTTGCCTATGCAAGCAAACTTGCCCGTGCAGGCATGCTTGCCCCCAAAAATTACCAATCCTCTTCTTGGAATTGTATTGATATCGTGACAGAGGGAATAACAATTATAAGTAATGTATGGTGAATTTTGACTTGCATATGAGCACGTATTATTTGTTGTTTGTTTTTATAAGAGAAGCCTACAGGAGAGAAAAAAAAAAAAAAAAAAAAAAAAAAAAAAAAAAAAAAAAAAAAAAAAAAAAAAAAAATTGAAAAAATATATGAAAAAAAAAAAAAAAAAGAGTAATTCTCTAAAGATTTATTTTGTATACATGTAAATAAATGACGTATTGTGTTCTTTATCGTATAATAATCTTTATAGTATTATGTTTAATGTAGCGATCTATCCCCTGAAAGACTTGGATCTCAAGATCCGATATCGGGACAGGGAAAAGATCTATCATAATAATATTTATAGAAGTATGCTCCCGACAATTGAAATGTATCCATTCGCAGTCACATGTCGGGGCTACTGTGCTACAATAAGAAATAACGCTGTGCCAAACAAACTTACTCAATTGTGAAATGAATGATAAAATGTGAAAACAAAAAAAAAAAAAAAAAAAAAAAAAAAAAAAAAAAAAAAAAAAAAAAAAAAAAACCTAACCTAACCTAACCTAACCTAACCTAACCTAACCTAACCTAACCTAACCTAACCTAACCTAACCTAACCTAACCTAACCTAACCTAACCTAACCTAACCTAACCTAACCTAACCTAACCTAACCTAACCTAACCTAACCTAACCTAACCTAACCTAACCTAACCTAACCTAACCTAACCTAACCTAACCTAACCTAACCTAACCTAACCTAACCTAACCTAACCTAACCTAACCTAACCTAACCTAACCTAACCTAACCTAACCTAACCTAACCTAACCTAACCTAACCTAACCTAACCTAACCTAACCTAACCTAACCTAACCTAACCTAACCTAACCTAACCTAACCTAACCTAACCTAACCTAACCTAACCTAACCTAACCTAACCTAACCTAACCTAACCTAACCTAACCTAACCTAACCTAACCTAACCTAACCTAACCTAACCTAACCTAACCTAACCTAACCTAACCTAACCTAACCTAACCTAACCTAACCTAACCTAACCTAACCTAACCTAACCTAACCTAACCTAACCTAACCTAACCTAACCTAACCTAACCTAACCTAACCTAACCTAACCTAACCTAACCTAACCTAACCTAACCTAACCTAACCTAACCTAACCTAACCTAACCTAACCTAACCTAACCTAACCTAACCTAACCTAACCTAACCTAACCTAACCTAACCTAACCTAACCTAACCTAACCTAACCTAACCTAACCTAACCTAACCTAACCTAACCTAACCTAACCTAACCTAACCTAACCTAACCGAACTGTTCAACGTGACCAAGGGAATGGGAAAAGATAAAGCACCTGGAGGAGATGGTTTCACGGCTGACATTTGCGTCAGGGCAATTATTTACACCGACAACTTGTTCCTGACAGTCCTCAACAAATGCCGGGAACTGGGTTGCTTCCCAAGGTTATGGAAGAGAGCTATAATCCGAGTTATCCCGAAGCCACAGAAGGACGATTACTCTGCACCCAAATCTTACCGACCGATTGGCCTTCTGCCAGTCTTCGGCAAGATTTTGGAGAAGCTCTTCACCTCGAGACTGCTGTGGCACCTGGGAAGTTCAGGATTGTTGAGTAGAAGGCAGTACGGTTTCATGCCTCAGATAAGCACGGAAGACGCACTCTACGACGCTATCACCATGATCAGAACGGAAATGACCTCGAAAAAACTTGTAGCTGTAGTATCGCTCGACATCGAGGGTGCATTTGACGGAGCTTGGTGGCCTCTCATGATCCAGCAGCTGATCGCGAAGAACTGCCCAGAGGACCTTCTTCTGCTGATTGATAGTTACCTCACTGAAAGATCGGTCATCGTCCAATATGCGGGGCAGGAAGTCAGCAAAACAACGAACAAGGGATGTATCCAGGGTTCGACCTGTGGTCCGATTATGTGGAATCTGCAACTGGACCCTCTTTTGCAGAAAGCCGAAACCCTGCGCGCCCACATCCAAGCATTCGCTGATGACATCTTGATCATTGCTGCAGCCAAGAACACCAAGGACCTAAGCGACCAGATAAACGAAGCTCTGGAGGTAGTTGCTGCATGGGGACGAAACAGCAAGATGAAATTCGCAGCACATAAGACCCAAGCCATCGTTGTGACCAGGAAGCTCAAGTTCGATGCACCCCGCTTCGTTCTAAATGGTGTTGAGATCGAAATTGCAGACGAGCTAAAAGTATTGGGTGTGACGATCGACTCAAAGCTTATCTTTCGGACACATCTTCAGAACGTGTGCAGGAAGGCGGTTAACATCTACCGAAAAGTTGCTTCAGCTACCAGGGCGAACTGGGGCCTCAATCCACGCATCACTAGACTCCTGTACACAGCTGTGGTGGAACCCATTGTCCTCTACGCGGCAAGTGTCTGGGGCCCAATAGCGGAGAAGAAATATGTCACAACAAGGCTTAACCAGATATCCCGGAAATTTGGCATCATGGTGGCGAGAGCTCACAGAACGACATCTCTCACTTCGGTACTTTGCTTGGCCGGACTCTTGCCGCTGGATCTAAGAGTAAGAGAAGCTGCTGAACTCTACGAACTAAAACGTGGCAAACCGTTCCCAGACCTTCCAGGAAGAGAAGTGGAAAAAAGAGTAGGAGTCTTCCAGCTGCGGCACCCTGCACAAAGACGCTCTCTTCAACACAAACTTCTAAAGACGGCACAGGAAGTGGAAAGCGTGAACTCCTATCCAAAACTCTTCACAGATGGGAGTAAGATCCAGGGAAAGGTTGGAGCGGCGGTAACCTGGTGGGAGGACGGAAAAGAAATCCGCAGCTCTAATTTCATCCTTGCGCCGTACTGCTCAGTGTATCAGGCAGAACTCGCAGCAATCCTTAGAGCCCTTGAGTTGATAATGACACACAGGACGATGATCGCTAATATTATCAGCGACTCGAGATCTTCCTTGGAGACTATTGCTGATCCAAACAGCACTCATCCCATAGTTGCCGAAATTCACTCACAGATCCACCTAATGGAAGAGAAAGGTGGACAAATCCACCTCTTCTGGATCAAAGCTCATGAGGGGTTTGTAGGAAACGAGAGAGCCGATGCACTTGCAAAAGAAGCCGCACTGAAAAAGAAAACCAGGCCCGTGTACGATTGTGTCCCTGTGTCGCACCTTAAGTACTCCCTCCGTCAGAAAACAATCGAACTATGGAACAAGCGATACAAGGAAGCTGACACAGGAAAGACGACAAAACTATTCTTCCCCGATGTTCGCGTAGGGCACAAAATCGTGCTAAAGCTTAATCTCACTAACGTGCTGACGCAACTTTTCACCGGACATGGGGGCTTCAGAGAGTACCTGCATCGCTTCAAGCTCACACAAACACCTTTCTGCGTATGCGACTCTGTTACACCGGAAACTGTGCCTCACCTCTTGGACGAGTGCCCTAGGTATGGAGCATGGCGTCAGCAAATAACTTCTAGGTTCCAATTAGACATATGTAAAAATAACTATGGCAAGTTTGTTGAGGACGACAACTATCGAAACGAATTCCTTAGATATGCTGACCGCGTTGTTAGATCTGCTGCTAAGGCTAATGGCAGCACTGTCTTCTTAAAATAGAGTTAAATAATACGAAATGCCGAAATAAAATTAACCTGGAATTAGAATAAATAGAACCAAATTTAATTATTTTAATCACAATTGTAATATATTATTCATTTTAACTTGTAAGGAATCCTTGATAGTAAAATTGTTCCAAATGTAATAAAATAAACGAAATATGTTTAAAACTAGGCCTAAGAAATTGTAATAAATAAATTGTACATAGATTGGATTTTTAAAAGTTGATAGAATTAAATTTATGTATTTATAATCACAATTGTATCGTGTTAAATCGCTTACGAAATCCTAATGTTAAATAATAAATTATGTAAAACAAATAACAATACTATACTATTATTATACTAAAATGCATATAAGTAATAAAACCAATGATGTTAATTATTGCTATTTATCGTAATAATTATGTAAAACACAAGTGAATTATAATTAGGCATAAGAAATAATATTAATTATAAAAATGTGTGTATTAAGAACAGAAATAATAATAATAATAATGATAAGGTATCTTTAATAAAGTAAACATACCCTGGTTTTAATTTCCATGAATATATTCTGTAAACTTTACTTGAAACTTAAGTGCAGGGAGTAGACTACCCAGTAGAGAAAATAAAAAGATTAAACCGCCACAAAAGAAATAGTGGCGATAGTAGGATGGGGAAAAAAAAAAAAAAAAAAAAAAAAAAAAAAAAACCTAACCTAACCTAACCTAACCTAACCTAACCTAACCTAACCTAACCTAACCTAACCTAACCTAACCTAACCTAACCTAACCTAACCTAACCTAACCTAACCTAACCTAACCTAACCTAACCTAACCTAACCTAACCTAACCTAACCTAACCTAACCTAACCTAACCTAACCTAACCTAACCTAACCTAACCTAACCTAACCTAACCTAACCTAACCTAACCTAACCTAACCTAACCTAACCTAACCTAACCTAACCTAACCCAGTCTGCAGCTAGCCACTCCCGAGAGCGGCAGGGCAAGCAAGTTCCGCAACTTGCTTAACTTGCTCCAACCCACTTTTTAAAGCAAGTAAAGCAATTTAACTTCCCAATTTTTCCAAAAGTGCAAGTTTCCTTTCCGAAAGTGCAAGTTCTCTTGCCAAAACTGCAACTTCAGTTGCCGAAGTGGGAAAAAAGTGCAAGTTTACTTTCCAGAACTGCAACTTCAGTTGCCGAAGTGGAAAAAAGTGCAAGTTTCCTTTCCGAACGTGCAAGTTCTCTTGCCAAAACTGCAACTTCAGTTGCCGAGGTGGAAAAAAGTGCAAGTTTACTTTCTAGACTTGCAACTTCGGTTGCCGAAGTGGAGAAAAGTGCAAGTTTCCTTTCCGAACGTGCAAGTTCCCTTGTCAAAACTGCAACTTTAGTTGCCGAAGTGGAAAAAAGTGCAAGTTTACTTTCCAGAACTGCAACTTCAGTTGCCGAAGTGGAAAAAAGTGCAAGTTCTCTCGCCAAAAGCGCAACTTCAGTTGCCAAAGTGGACAAACGTGCAAGTTTGGCAAAATAGCAACTTAACTTGCTTTACTGGACAAAGTGCAAGTCCGGCAAATCTGCAACTTTACTTGCCAAAGTAGCAATCCATCTTGCTTTAGCAATTCAACTTGCCAAACTTGCCACAAGCAAATTTTTGCAATTTTTTTTTTTTTTTTTTTTTTTTTTTTTTTTTTTTTTTGAGATTTTTGTACTACGCTGTTACCTTTGACTCTGCAAATATGCCTCTCGTACGATCGCCAACGATTGGACGACCCCCACCGCCCTCTCAAGTTTCTCCAGAAAGGACATCACGGGATTCTGTTCTCCAACCCAATTTGGAACTCCCGAGCCAGGAACCACCATCAACACCTTCCTTTTCACAGGATAACCAGCAAAATTCATGCAATCTCAGCACTCAGCCGTTCTTTACTCGAACCATAGACCAGCTGGCTACATTGCACAACAATCCCAACAACAAAAGCATTGCTTTTTCTGATCATGTCACCAACCAAGCTGTAAAAATCAAGGCTCTACTGAAAGAGGGAAAGAGTCTCACCAAGATTAACAAAGAAAACATAGTCAAGACATGTGAAGATCTAATCTCCTCGGCACACATGTTCTCCAATCATCACCAAGAGCGCGTCGCAGTTGAGCCCCCCCATGAGCTTGCCAAACAGGATGAACTGGACTCATTGAAGCATATATTAGAGACCGAGCTCAAGGACATTAAGAAGCTCGTCAGCAAAAGTGTATCCATCCTTAACACATTAAACCCCACTCAGCCTTCTAGACCTCAACCTCAATCGGAACGTTATCTGGTGAGCCACGTCACTACAGAACATAAGAAGAGCCCAGCCTACAGACCAGCCATCATCATCACCCCAAAGGGCGGAGCCGCAAGGACCAAACAAGATACAATCGATGCGTTCAGGAAAAGCATCAGCTTCAGGAGCTCATCATTTGCACCTGCACGGGTGCAAGCAGTCTCAAACGGAAAGCTCCGAGTTGAATTTGACAGCCAGGACCAATGCGAAGACACCATGAAGCGCTTATCCGAGCCGTCATCTCATGTAAGTGCTGAACCCGCCCGTAAGCTATGTCCAATGATCATCCTTAAAGGTATATCTAGGGATGTTCCTCCTGAGGATATTCCCTCAATTCTTAAGGAACAAAACTACCCACTTACTGAACTCATGGGCAGCCCCGATGATCTGCGACTTCGCTTTAAAAGGGATAACCGCAACCCATCTCTTTACAATGCAGTATTCGTGGCTCGCCCCTACCTATACCGTGCAATGCTGGATATGGTCCGAGTCTGTCTAGACCATCAACGCGTTCGCGTGGAGGACTTCTCTCCCTTTATTCAGTGCCATAAGTGCTATCAATTTGGCCACATGCGTGGTAAATGCAGCTCGACCACAAAGCCTTGTGCGCACTGCGCTGGGGTGGACCATGACATCGACCAATGCCCACTTAAAACGAAGCCCTTTACAGCTAAATGCATTAACTGCGTCACACATAACAGTAAATTTAATGACAAATCAGACACCAGACACCGCGCAAACTCCGATCTATGCCCCAGGCTACGTGCCATGCGAAACAAAATTATGAATAGGGTAGACTATGGATACTAAGAATCAGCTTAACATAATTCAGTGCAACATTGACCGATCGCGTAATTGCCAACATGAGTTCTTAAACTCTTTTTCTTCTAGTAAACACCAGATTGCTTTGATTTCAGAGCCATACACTGGTTCTGGAAACGAAGTTAAACAAATAAAAGGCATAAATATATATCAGTTTCCAAACAATAACGGCCGAATCAAGGCTTGTATTTTCGTAAAGCCTGGCTTCGCATCCGTCTTAGGTCTAACCCAATTTTCAACACCTAACCTGTCAGTCATACAATTAAAGACAGGATCTCACGAACTCCTCATTTCGTCCGTATACATTGAACCAGCTGAAGATGTATCCAACACAATGGAACGATTAGACTTCTTCCTAAAATCATCTTGTGGAATGCAGTGCATTGTGGGGGGCGATTTCAATGGATGGCACAGCGTATGGGGTAGCACGAACATCAATGCCCGTGGTAGGAAAATACTAGAAATTGCCCATGGAAATGACTTATATGTTTGCAATCTAGGAACCACCCCTACATTTGAAACCGTTACACATGGTCGCCAGCGAAGCTCAATCATTGATCTTACTTTAGTATCCGGTTCAATCCTGCATAAGATATCAGGCTGGAGGGTGAATTTGGAATTTTGCAAATCCTCCCAGCATAATGCCATAGACTTCACACTTAATGTCCATCTCAGTAGGTCCTCGCACCAGGACAGCTTCTCTACCTTTCGATATCAGACCAATAAAGCTTGCTGGCCCAATTTCAAAGACTCTCTTCACACGCGTATGTTGTCTTCAGATATTTTAGAGAGGGAGGTCTCTCACCTGGATGCCTTGGGGTTGGACACTATCATCGACGATATCACAGGCATCATACACCTCGCTTGTGAAAGTTCCATGCGTACCAGAGGCAGCAACAGTCCAAGTCACGCTAGGAAACCACCTTGGTGGTCAGAAAAGCTGGACACGTTAAAGAAGGAAGTCATTGACATACACCATAGAATTCATAGAGCCAAGAAACATGGACTTCCATTAAGTGATTTGTTAGAGGATCAAAAATCTATAAAGGAATGTTATGCGAAAGAATTGCGAAACGAATCGACGGCAAATTTTCGTCAATTTTGTGAAATGCAAACAAAGGAAAATGTTTGGACATTGACCAATAGACTGCTGAAAGATACAAATCCTCAACGTCCACCCTCAACTCTAAAACTAGGGAACGATTACACCACAGGTGGACGAGAAACTGCTACAGCCTTGCTTAACCATTTTTACCCTGACGATTTACCAGACACAGAATCCCGACATCATTTCCTACGAGCCGTACATTCAATAGATTCCGAAGATGATCCACCTTTCACTGAGGATGAAGTACTGGAACATTTAAGGTACATGAACCCTAACAAGGCTCCAGGGCTTGATCATCTAACCTCAGATATATGTCATCAATTTACCCTGGCTTATCCAAAGCTGATTACGGATATCATGAACCGGTGCCTCGATCTGCAGTATTTCCCTAAGAAGTGGAAAATAGCTTACATCAAAATTATTCCGAAACCCGGTAAATCAGACTACAGCATCCTAGGATCATTCAGACCAATAGGACTATTACCGGTATTTGGAAAATTATTAGAAAAATTGTTTATCAAACGTGTCACGTACTTAGCAGCTAAAAATGGCCATAGCAATAATCGGCAATATGGATTCCGTGAGCAGACTAGCACTATTCAGGCGGTTGGCAACGCAATAGGTATTATTAAACAGGCTAAAGCAGATAAACAACTTGTCATCGCAGTGTCATTAGACATTTCAGCAGCTTTCGATAACGCCTGGTGGCCCGCCCTCTTTCATAGACTTCGTCAAATGAAATGCCCTAAAAACATTTATGGTTTGATTGAAGATTACGTACGCGATCGATTTGTTAAGTTAGATCATGCAGGAGAACACGTCACTAAGCGCATGTCAAAGGGGTGCGTACAGGGTTCAGCATGTGGGCCTGTTCTCTGGAACGTGATCCTGGACGAACTACTTGGGATGCAGTTCCCTTCAGGATGCCACCTGCAAGCCTACGCAGACGACGTCCTTCTTATTGTCACTGCTAAGGACATAATAGGACTAAAATCTGCCGCTGAAATCACGCTCTCAAAAATTTATGAATGGGGAAAAAGCGTCAAGTTATCATTCGGACCCTCTAAAACTCAGATGATTGCCTTTACGCCTAAAGCAAAACAAATTACGATTTCCATGAATAGCCACGACCTCTCTTACGATAGAGAAATTAAGCTGCTAGGAATAATTCTGGATGAAAAACTCCTCTTTAAAGCTCATGTCAAGTACATCACTGACAAAGCCATGCGAATCTTTAATAAACTATGTATATATACCCGACCAACCTATGGAACTCACCCCGAAAATACTCAACTCATTTACCATCGAGTAGTTGAACCCATAGTCACTTATGGTGCTGCAATATGGGGGCATGTAGTGGAGAAGAAGTACGTGCAGAGGATTCTCCTCAGAATGCAGCGTGGATTTGCAATCAAAGCTATACGGGGATTTCGAACAATCTCGACCACAACAGCTCTTGCCCTGGCCCGTTTCATGCCAATAGACCTGAAAATACGTGAAATTTGCGTCACCGAAACCACCAAGTTATCAGGGATTACCAACCATCTTCCACATGACATCCAGCTCGAGAAACCAACACCTGTTCACGAGCTTCTTCACCCATCTAAACGAATTACATTTACCCCAACTCCCGATTACGCCACCTCAACACATCCCGATAACTCGACACTCATCTTCACTGATGGTAGTAAGCAAGAGGATGGCTCGGTTGGTGCGGCTTTCGTCTGTTTTGATCCTGGAGGAACCACACCCAAGGTCACACGCAAGTTTAAACTTCATAGCTGCTGCACTGTTTTCCAAGCGGAATTACTGGCGATCCTAGGCGCGTGCCAGTGGGCAGAACATCGCCGTTTACCATACACAGCAATATTCACTTTCCTCTATCAAAGCACTTGAAAATCGCAGTAACACTCACCCCATCGTAGCGCAAATTCACCACACAATACACAATATTTCTGTCAGACAGTCGCTGCATATAGGCATTTCTTGGGTAAAAGGCCACTCTGGCATTACCGGCAACGAGTTTGCAGATGCAGCAGCTAATACTGCAACCAAACTTCGCGTAGCTTTCCAATATTCAAAATTCCCCATTTCCTTTATAAAATCAATCACTCGAAAAGAAAACTACAACATCTGGCAAGAAAGATACTCAAGCTCTTCAACTGGAGCACATACTAAACTTCTTCTCCCCACCTTACACGATATACAGGACTTAGCAACAGTATGTAAAACTAGTTTCAGCATGACGCAGATCCTTACGGGCCATGGGTTCCATAAACAATATCTTAAAAGATTTAAAATCACCGAGGATGATCATTGTCCATGTGACGGGACAACAGCACAGGACATTCGACATCTCTTAGAGAAGTGTCCGGTATTTGGTGTACAGAGATTTGCACATGAACAAATGTGTCGTAGATTTGATGTTTCCCCGTATATTTTAACCGACTTGATTAAACGGGAAACCTGCATAAATTCGTTTATTAAATTGACGGACAGTATTGTTAATAGACTTAAGTCACTTAATCAAACGTTAACGGTTACCATATGCTAAATTTTGAAATTTAGAATTTTGCTGTGTAAATTTTGAGCCCGTGCGGGCAAACTTGCCCGTGCAAGCAAACTTGCTCGTGCAAGCAAACTTGCCCGTGCAAGCAAACTTGCCCGTGCAAGCATACTTGCCCCCAAGAACGGGCGGGTATGCTTGCACAGGCCTAAAAATCCTCTTCGTAGAATTGATATCGTGACAGAGGGAATAATAATTATAAGTAATAATATATGGTGAATTTTGACTTGCATACTTGCCCGTTTTTGTTTTGTATAAGAGAAGTCTACTGAAAATAGAGAAATGCAAGAGTAATTGTCTAAAGATTTGTTTTATATACATAGACATATACTGAATAAATGACGTAATTGTGTATTATATCGTATTAAGTTTAATGTAGTGATCTATTCCCTGAAAGACTTGGGTCTCAAGATCCGATATCGGGACAGGGAAAAGATCTATCATAATAATATTTATAGAAGTGCGCAGGCAAGCTTGCCCGTTTTTTGTTTTGTATAACAGAAGTCTACTGCAAATAAAGAAATGCAAGAGTAATTATCTTAAGATTTATTTTATATACTGAGATCTATCATAATAATATTTATAGAAATATGCAAATATGTATCTATCATAATAATATTTATAGAAGTATGCTCCCGACAATTGAAATGTATCCATTCGCAGTCACATGTCGGGGCTACTGTGCTACAATAAGAAATAACGCTGTGCCAAACAAACTTACTCAATTGTGAAATGAATGATTAAATGTGACAACAAAAAAAAAAAAAAAAAAAAAAAAAAAAAAAAAAAAAAAAAAAAAAAAACCTAACCTAACCTAACCTAACCTAACCTAACCTAACCTAACCTAACCTAACCTAACCTAACCTAACCTAACCTAACCTAACCTAACCTAACCTAACCTAACCTAACCTAACCTAACCTAACCTAACCTAACCTAACCTAACCTAACCTAACCTAACCTAACCTAACCTAACCTAACCTAACCTAACCTAACCTAACCTAACCTAACCTAACCTAACCTAACCTAACCTAACCTAACCTAACCTAACCTAACCTAACCTAACCTAACCTAACCTAACCTAACCTAACCTAACCTAACCTAACCTAACCTAACCTAACCTAACCTAACCTAACCTAACCTAACCTAACCTAACCTAACCTAACCTAACCTAACCTAACCTAACCTAACCTAACCTAACCTAACCTAACCTAACCTAACCTAACCTAACCTAACCTAACCTAACCTAACCTAACCTAACCTAACCTAACCTAACCTAACCCTAACCTAACCTAACCTAACCTAACCTAACCTAACCTAACCTAACCTAACCTAACCTAACCTAACCTAACCTAACCTAACCTAACCTAACCTAACCTAACCTAACCTAACCTAACCTAACCTAACCTAACCTAACCTAACCTAACCTAACCTAACCTAACCTAACCTAACCTAACCTAACCTAACCTAACCTAACCTAACCTAACCTAACCTCGGACTCGTCGACTCACTAAAACCACCCCGGTGGCCGGCCTCGATGCTTGACAAAAGACTCCGGGTCCTCAATCGAACAGCGCCGGAGTCTTCATCGCATATCGCCATAAAAAATGACCCCCCCTTCGGTAACATTAACCCCAAACTCAATCCCTACCTCAATACAGCTGCGGCACCCGCCACAAGGTGCCAGCCGCCCTCCCAAAGACCGCTATGGCCAGCCGGAGCCCTCACTCCGGCTGTCCACGGACTCGGAAGACTCCCTGTTCGGCAGGAAGTACCAATCGCCCCCTTACGGGGCAGGCAGTGTGGGGCGGCCGTTGCCTCCACCCCGCCGCCGCCTCCTCCGATCGGGATCGGCTCTCTCCCGATCGCGCTCTGCGGCCTCTTTCCGGACTAAGACCGTCTCGCAGAAAGAAGCCACTGCCACCCAAGCCGTCTCCTCCTCCAGCATAGCTTCGACCACTCTTGGCAGAGAGAGATCCCGCCCGATCCTGTTGACCAGGATTTCGCGCTCCGCGCACCAAGCTGAGCATTGCTCCAAAGTGTGCTGCGCGGAATCCCGGCCCCACCCACAATGGTGGCATTGTGGTGTCGGTTCACGTCCGATCCTACTCAGGTACTCACCGAAGCACCCATGCCCGGTGAGCACCTGAGCAAGTCGATAGGTGACGTGCCCAAACTCCCTTCCCAACCTAACCTAACCTAACCTAACCTAACCTAACCTAACCTAACCTAACCTAACCTAACCTAACCTAACCTAACCTAACCTAACCTAACCAGAAGACCAACGCCATGGTGATTACAAGAAAACTTAAGTATGACACTCCACGCCTGAGCATGGGTGGGATCGATATCGGCATGTCACAGGAGATCAAGATACTGGGGCTCACGATAGACAGCAAACTCACGTTCAATGCTCATGCATCAAATGTATGTAAAAAGGCATTGAACATGTACAAGCAGCTATCGAGAGCCGCCAAGATCAGTTGGGGCCTCCATCCAGAGGTCATACGCACAATATACACGGCAGTAGTCGAGCCTGTAGTTATGTACGCAGCCAGTGCCTGGGCGCCAGCAGCCCGTAAGCTGGGGGTGAGAAAGCAATTGGACACTGTCCAGAGAGGCTTTGCACAAAAAATTTGCAAGTCGTACAAAACCGTTTCGCTAAACTCGGCACTAGTGCTGGCTGGAATCCTGCCTCTCGACCTCAGAATACAGGAGGCAGCCGCCCTGTATGAGGCTAAGAGAGGAGTCCCCCAGCTGACACTAGGAGACAGGGAAATGGAGAAGATGGTGTCATTCACGGAATCTCCCCACCCAGCTGAAGATATGAGCCTGGAATTCATGTGCCTGGAAGACCAAGAGCAGGTGAACACTCACAGTGCGTATGCAGTCCGAATGTTCACGGACGGCAGCAAGATCGAGGGTAAGGTCGGAGCAGCATTATCCGTATGGGACGTGTCTGCCGAGATCAAAACCCATAAATTGAAGCTGTCGTCCCACTGCACCGTCTACCAGGCTGAATTACTGGCCATATGCAAGGCCACCGGGGAGATCCTGAAAATCCCGGAGACAAGTTTTGCCATCTACAGCGACTCTAGGTCCTCGCTCGAAGCGGTAACAAACCACGCCTCTTTAAACCCTCTTGCAGTGGAAATACGAAGAAACTTAAGAGCGGCTAAAGACCAAAGTAAAACTGTGCTTTTATTTTGGATAAAAGCACACGCTGGTTTGGAGGGCAACGAGCGAGCAGACGCGTTGGCAAAGGACGCAGCCCTTAAAATCAAAACGAAGCCATGCTACGAACAATGCCCAGCCTCTTTTGCAAAACGGGAAATCCGAACTCGCACCAAAATAGAATGGAACAACAGGTACAAAACCGGAGATACAGCAAATGTTACCAAAATGTTCCTCCCCGACACTAACTTAGCTTTCAAAATAGTCAAGCAGACAAGGCCGACTGGTGTACTGACACAAATCATGACGGGACACGGCGGATTTTCGGAATACCTAACACGATTCAAGTGTAAAGAGAATCCGTCGTGCATCTGTGAACCCGATAGTCATGAAACAATACAGCACATAATATTTGAATGCCCCGTGTTTGGTAAAGAGAGGTACGAGGCCGAACAAAATCTGGCTATCCGAATAACACCGCAAAATGTATGCGACTTTCTAATAAATAATAATGTAAGAGAACTGTTTTTAGAGTATTGTATAAATACAGCAACTAAAGTTATAAATAGAAATAAAGATAAATAAGTTTGTTGAACATGTATATTTTCAAAATATATATTACATCAGCATGAAAAGAGACTGTACATAAACTAAGACAAAAATACGATACAAAAGTAGATAAAAATTAATAAGAAAATAAAATAAAAAATAGTTTACATTTATATAAGAATATTATAAGTATTGTAGCACACTGTATTAGAATAAGCTTTCCCATCCTTTATTGTAAGCCAATTAATAAAGATTATTACAACAAAATAGAGTAGCTAGGTATAGGTAACAAAGAATGAAGGAAGATGGATGAATGAAAGACATAGTATGAAGAATGAAAGTACGAGAAGCATAATTGATAGAACTGGAATGAAAGAGAAGCGTTAACCAGGTCCCTGGTAAAGCCAGGGGATTGACAGGAATAATAATAAAAAAAAAAAAAAAAAAAAAAAAAAAAAAAAAAAAAAAAAAAAAAAAAAACCTAACCTAACCTAACCTAACCTAACCTAACCTAACCTAACCAGTAAGATATAAGATTCAGTATACTTTAAAGTTGAGATGTATAAAATTAGTAAGATATAATAAGATGAACAGTGTAATTTAGAAATATGTAGTATAAGCAAACATTTTATAATTTTTCATCCTACGGGATTTAGTTGTTATAAATAAAAAGAAACCCTGTTCCTAATTCCCTCTAAATATAAAAAGTCCCATGATCACGTCAGGGGTAGATTTAAGATAGCTCGCGGGCCGGGCCATAGCGCCCGGACAGGAAAAAGAAGAAAAAAAAAAAAACCTAACCTAACCTAACCTAACCTAACCTAACCTACCAAGTTATAAATATAAATAAAGATAAATAAGTTTGTTGAACATGTATATTTTCTAAATATATATTACATCAGCATGAAAAGAGACTGTACATAAACTAAGACAAAAATACGATACAAAAGTAGATAAAAATTAATAAGAAAATAAAATAAAAATTAGTTTATAAGAATATTATAAGTATTGTAGCACACTGTATTAGAATAAGCTTTCCCATCCTTTATTGTAAGCCAAATAAAGATTATTACAACAAAATAGAGTAGCTAGGTATAGGTAACAAAGAATGAAGGAAGATGGATGAATGAAAGACAGAGTATGAAGAATGAAAGTACGAGAAGCATAATTGATAGAACTGGAATGAAAGAGTAGCGTAAACCAGGTCCCTGGTAAAGCCAGGGGATTGACAGGAAAAAAAAAAAAATACCTGTTGGTCCGGGGGGCGTGAGGTCCGCCACACTAGATTCCGGCTGGAAAACTTCTGCAGTGTGTTCCAGGCAGAGCTGTGTGCAATACTGCGAGCTCTCCAATTGGTTGAAGGCAGACGCGAGCCCACTTTCAGTATCGCCAGCGATTCAAGGTCCAGCCTCGAAGCGGTGAGTGACCCTAGTTCGCTTCATCCATTGGTCTCTGCAATCAAGGAAAAAATTTTAATGCGTGCCCAGGATGGAAAACTATATCTTTATACTGGGTCAAGGCCCACTGCGGTATTGAGGGCAATGAGAGGGCTGACGAGTTGGCGAAGCGGCCCTGAGAGATCGAAGACATTCATTCTACGATAAGTTCCCTCTGTCCTATGATAAGGGCTTGGTGAGGTCAAGCAGTATTGATGAGTGGCAACAGGTATATGATTCATCGCAGACAGGCAGTACAACAAAGTTACTTTTCAAGGACGTTTCTTTGGCATATAGGACACTGACAAAAGTTAGCCTAGATAATTATTACTGTCAAATTCTTACCGGGCATGGCGGCTTTAATTCATATCTATTTAGGTTCGGCTTGGCGCATTCTCCATTGTGCTCTTGCGGTAACGATACTGACCAATCTGTACAGCATCTTTTGTTGGAATGTGGCAGGTTTGGATTGTTAAGGCACGACTGCGAGAGTACAATGGATATCGATATTGATGTTGATAATTTAGAGGAAATAATAATAATTAGTGATAATAACTACAGACCTAATTTCCTGTCGTTTGCGAAGAATATTCTTCGCATAATTGGCAGAGAGAATGGGTCTTTTGTTGAAAATAATTAGTACTTACGTATTTAATTTTGTTGTTTCTGCTGTCTGCAAAGGTTCACTTTCATTTTTAGGCTCAATAAATGTTTTGTTGCGTAGAAGGTTGTTGTGATTCGACTTCATTTGTTTGTTTTGATTTAGCACTAAGTCTTCTTCTACTTTTTTCCCTAAATGGAATCGTATTTGGTTGACTCCACGTTGCGCTCTTGGTTGCAAACCGTCGACGTCGGTCGTCGGTCAGTCTAGTCTGCTGCCGTGGTTGGGTCGGGATTAGAAGAAAATATATTTAAATTATACATTTTCTCGTTTTTAACTTCTTCTGTTATTGTTTAAATTTATTTGTCTTATGTTGCCTATTATCTAAATAGTTTTAGTTTTGGTTTACGGGCAAAAATTGTACTTGTGATTGGGGCCCGGCTAGGTTTATAATCTCTGATTTAATTTGCTGTGGTCGGAACTTAGAAGTCTAAGAAATTCAATTTGAAATTCATAATTTATTAAACTTTCCCAAAAACAAATTAACTTATTTTCTATTTTTATTTATTTGAACCTTCGTATTTTGTTAGTATGCTAATTTTGTTCATAAATGTGAGATTTTATTCCCTCTGACCACGGACGAAGGAAATCACCCTTGGTCGTTGTCTTTGACATGGGAGTTTGACTTTGACAGGGAAGGAGATTTCAGGGCTGACAGATGACGGAATCATAACTTTAATTTGTGTCTGCCTGCTTTGTTTTTGTTGTTTACAGTTTGTCGAGACAGTAAATTGATGTAGATTTGATAATAACTACCAATAACTACTCAACACACTAATAGACACGGAATGCTGTATGTTTATTAGGGTATAAATCTATCACATTGAGCCTGGATAATTTTTCGATGAATTATTGATAGAATTATGGTAGTGTTTTGTGAGCCCGCGCGGTTAATTTAGTTTTACACTTCTACAGATTAAATAGAGTAGAATAGGTATGGACTGTTGTGTTCTAGCGTTGTTGTGGCTGGCGTGGCGGAGTGGGGCTAGACGGCACCGGTATTGGTGTCGCACGTTGCATTGTATGATTGGATGAGGGGGTGTTCATATGTATGTCTGTGCATATAATGTACATGTATTAAATATATGTTGTATATGGTATGCATGGGTGTATGCATGCTTGCACGCTCCCTCACTCCTGGGCTCGCTGGAGTGTGGCACTGGTGTCGATGTGGTTTGGCTCTGTTCCGCTTCATCGGTTTTGGTAGCGTGGGAGCATTGCAGTCAGTCTTTGGTTTGTGTAGGTGTAGGATGGATTGAGTTGAGTTGCACGGGCTGCCCATGGAGTTTGGTACATTAAGAGGGAACTATTACAAACCGACACACTGGTGTCGGTTTTGTTGTTTTACGATTTCTTACTTTAACTTTGGGATTTCAGATTTTTCTATGCTAGGTAGACCTAAAAGTTATGGTATTTTCTATACAGGTCCTAAAATACCTATATTAAAACGTTTTTCAAAATCGCAGAACTCTCTGAGTTGAGTAGTTGTGAGTTGAATAAAAATATGGTTTCTTTTTCTAAAATGTTATTTCGAAATACTTCTTAGGATGATTCAGGCAGTTCATCCATTTGTATGAGAAATTGTTTAGAAGTCAAATTGATACCAGTTTACGAGTGAAAAATTTTAATCATGGCCTAATTGGATGCCTGCTGAAATTAGGTAGACATTTCTAACTATAGCTAAAATGTAATGCTAAGAATAGGGTTAAAGCTACTTTTAACTAAGTTAAGTTCTCTTGGATCTATCAATAAAATTTTAGAGCTGCTATCCTAATTTTAAGACCGTTAGTTTAATAGTTTAATTTCTCAAGCAACTAAAATGTTACGCAAGGAATAAATATGATTATAGCCATTTTAACTAAATTAATTTGTTTGAGGTCTGTCAGCCTAAATTTAAAGCTATCCTAAATTTGAAACAATTTTTTTTTTTTTTTTTAGCATTGATTCGTTTTTATCTAATAATAGACTGTAAATATTAATTGGGAAAAAAAAAAAATTATTAGTGCTTGTCTCATAACAGATATATACAGTAGCTGGGTGTAGGCAGAGAGTATTCTTCGCGGCTTGCGGCGCTGAAGGTGTGCGTGGGCGCCACAGCCGACGCCGCGTCGAGGCGCTTGGAGTTGTGCCTTAGCGGCTACTTGCGCCGCGCGGCGGCATCGGGGGTGTGCGTGGGTGCCGCCACCGGCGCCGCGTCTAGGCACTTAGGGTTGTGCCTTAGCGGCTGCTTGTGTCGCGCCGCGGCGCCGGGGGTGTGCGTGGACGCTGCCGCCGGCGCCGCGTCTAGGCGCTTGGGGTTGTGCTTTAGCGGCTGCTTGTGTCGCGCCGCGGCGCCAGGGGTGTGCGTGGACGCTGCCGCCGGCGCCGCGTCTAGGCGCTTGGGGTTGTGCCTTAGCGGCTGCTTGTGTCGCGCCGCGGCATCGGGGGTGTGCATGGACGCCGCTGCCGGCGCCACGACGAGGCGCTTTGGGTTGTGCCTTAGCGGCTGCTTGTGTCGCGCCGCGGCGCCGGGGGTGTGTGTGGACGCTGCCGCCGGCGCCGCGTCTAGGCGTTGTGCCTTAGCGGCTGCTTGTGTCGCGCCGCGGCATCGGGGGTGTGCGTGGGCGCCGCTGCCGGCGCCACGTCGAGGCGCTTTGGGTTGTGCCTTAGCGGCTGCTTGTGTCGCGCCGCGCCATCGGGGGTGTGCGTGGGCGCCGCCGCCGGCGCCGCGTCTAGACGCTTGGAGTATGTTCCCTGCTTTTTACTAGCTATTATGTATTTTATTGGATTGTTCCATCTTATTTTTTATATATATCCTCTTTCTCCTCATGCTACAAATTTAAATAAATTAATATTCCTGAGGCCTGAAATCAACAAACTACCTTAATAGCTGCATTTATTATTTATGAGGCTTAGTAATCACATAGGTACATGCTTAATGTTAATTTAGAGATTAGTTTGTCGATTTTATTTTATTTGAACATTACTATGTATTTATAATTTAATGAATAATATTTATCGATTATTAATCGAATTTGTTACGCAAATTTTTGATTTGTTGATATATAAAGTAAAATACTTATCACAATAAATTTAGTAAAATATAATGAATTATTTGTATAATTTTTATTTGTTATTTCTTTCATTGGTACTCCAAGGATTAAATTGATAATTCTACGGATGTATTTCTGAAAAAAATTGTATTTCATTTACCTTAAAAAAATAATAATAATAATATTCTATTGTTTATGAATCAGATAATTATACTTAGTATTAATTTCAGATTTATCAATTATTATATTTGTATTTTTTTTTTTGTACTGTTGAATCGGTACTCTGAGAAATATACTTATTATTTCTACAGATGTATTGGTTAAAAATTTGTATTCATTTATTATGTATTTACAGTGTTTCATAAAAAATAATTATATTAATAATTTATTGTTTACAATATGATTATAAATAAGGATATTTTAGAATAAGATAAACAATGGAAGAATATTATAAAAAAAAAAAAAAAAAAAAAAAAGAATATGACGACAAAGGGGGAAAAAGGAAAAAAATAAAATAATAATAGTATAAAAAAAAGGAAAAAAAAAATTAAATGTTAAAGATGATAAGTAGTTATATATATATTGCAGAATAGAGTAAATATTACTCAATAATGTATACAATATTGATTCTGTAAACTATGTAATTTAGGGGTGAATGGTTGTATGAATGAGTGAGTGTGATATTGTGTGAATGTTCTTAGTTTTTAAGAAATGTAGTACTATTGTTGTAATTTTTATTAAAATTACAGGTTTAATTCAAAGGACCATGTCTATAATGATGTTGCATTTAACAGCAACAGGTTATTACGGATTTTAAAAGTAACAGCAGGCTAGCGCACTCACTGATCCTTTGATCTGTTGAGTTTACTAGTCGGCAACATTTTTTATAAAAAAAAACCTAACCTAACCTAACCTAACCTAACCTAAATTACGACTAAATTATTATTTAAAAATATTTCTGTTGCGTATAATATCATTAGAAATATTAGTTTAGATAATTATATTTCACAAATTTTAACTGGGCATGGGGGTTTTAAATCGTATTTGTTTAGGTTTAATTTGTCCGACTCTCCGTTTTGCTCATGTGGCGAGGATGTACCTCAGTCTGTGCAACATTTGCTTTTAGAATGTGCTAGGTTTGGTAGATTGAGGTATGACTGTGAGAGTACAATGGATACTGAGTTGAAATTAAACACTTTGGAACAGGTAATGAGTGACAAAATATGTAGACCGGTATTCTTGTCTTTTGCATTAGATACTATATTATACATATATACATACTCTCAATAGAGTGAGTACTATAATTAGGGAAATTTGATGCCAAGAGTGGTTAGCTGTCTGAAGTTGATAATGCTGATGATGATGGTTAAATATTATGAAGGTTAACATGGCTATGGTCACAAAACATATTTTAAAAAAAGATATCATTATAATTTTGTATTTTTATGACTCCAAGATTATTATATTGTCTAATCTTGTGAAATTTTATCTCGTTTTTAAATAATTTTTTTCTTGATGTTCTGTTTTCTTTAACTTGCTCTCTTAGTAACTATTTAATTTATAAGACTTATTCTAGTTCTATACTTACTGCAGTTTTATTTTATTTTGTTGAAATATATACAGACTAAAAAAAAAAACAAAATTGGAGGAAGAGATAAAATAAAAAAAATAAAAACAAAAGAAAAGAAAGAAAACGAAAAAAAAACAGCTCAATTAAAACAACAAAAAAAAGGAGCAAATAAATAAGGTATAAGGTATGAGATTATTTTTAAAATGTTGTATAAGTATAATTTAAAATT
The DNA here is from genome assembly GCA_955876795.1 of Eupithecia tripunctaria. NCBI lineage: Eukaryota > Metazoa > Arthropoda > Insecta > Lepidoptera > Geometridae > Eupithecia > Eupithecia tripunctaria. The sequence continues at coordinate 16,274,862 of OY041611.1, read as the reverse complement.
TTAACTGTAATAAGATATGAATTGATGAAATGTTGATATTTTAATAGAAATTTTAATAATGTATTTAATCTTATTTATTATACAATTTCATTTTGTGAAATTATATAAGTACTTAATGAGATTTTAACTAATATATCAAATGTATTCTCCAATAATATTTAATTTTAATTAAATATATATTTTTTATTAGTAGTCAAATGAATTGGCATTGTTTGCATACCAAACAATTGCACAGTAAAATGAACATAAGTATGTAATTATTTAAATAATAAGCGTTATTATTATTTTTGTCTGTGTGTAATCGTCTAAAACAAAACTGTTTTTCCACTCTGTTTTCTGCTCTAGGGAATCTTCTTAAATTTCATAATCTGTACTTTTCTTTTTTAAATATGTTTGTGTATTTTTGTGTGTGTATTTGTTTGTGTGTGTGTTTGTGTGTGTAGAATTGATTTTTAATAAAAAAAAAAAAGTATAAATCCTTAGCAGGTAATTTAATGTTGTTGCAATTAATAGCAACAGGTTGCCTCAGGTTTTAAAAAGCAAAAGCAGACTAGCACACTCGCTGGTCCTATGGTCAGATGAGTTAACTAGTTGGCAACACTTAAAAAAAAAAAAAAAAAACCTAACCTAACCTAACCTAACCTAACCTAACCTAACCTAACCTAACCTAATCTAATCCTCTTCTTAGAATTGATATCGTGATAATGTATGGTGAATTTTGACTCGCATACGTGTCCGTTTTCTTTTGTTGTTTGTTTGTAATAAGAGAAGTCTACAGGAAAAAAAAAAAAAAATTACCAGGTATTGATTGGCATAGCTCTGTCGACTCCACTCTATCTACAACACAACACTTAGATAATACGTTCTTCTTGCAGAAATACTATTAGATTTTATTATAAAAACTATCGTAGTTTGACGAATTCATTACGGTTGTAAGCGCCCAAGTAACACAAATAAGGTTCGTAGTTAACCCGCTTACAACCGTAATGAACTATTAATGAATAATGTAATGAACTACCGTAATGGCTCTTTGTGAATGACTCGGTGTTTTTGAGTACAGATCGTATCCTCTAGGATTTGAGCATGGAGGGCACTGAGGTGTGTGCGCAGGGTTTGTTGGTCGGAAACAGCATCAGATAAAGAAAGACAAATAACAAGCTAAATGATGATTAACTGTTTATTAATAGCATCTTTATTCAACTTTATTTACTAACTTGCTTAATATAATTCTAGATTAACTAGACTACTATGTTAACTCACTAACACCACCCCTCTACTGTAACTTGCGGATAACGGGGCTGGTCATACTTTTAGTACTTAGTTACTTTACTATTAACTGTTAATATTTAAGTATGATTGTTTGTTATCCCTAAGAGATAAAAATAAAAATAAAATAAAATATTAGATTTCTTGAGATCCACGAAAAGTAGACAATTTAATTATATTAAAAATACACTCGAGAGCAATGAATCCGGGTCACTTAAAGAATGTTAAAAATCTCGGAAACTAAAAATGATAGGTTAATGCAATAAATTGTATTTAATAGACAATGTAATACTCCTTAAATGAAAGTAAAAAAAATATGAGTCACCATACATTTTATTAACACAAAATTACATAAAGAAAAAAACTGCTGATCTCTCCTTAAAACAAAAATAGGAAACATGAAATTTTTGAACTTTATTACGATTTTCTTGAATTTTAATACTTCGTATTGCCTCCTCGTGCTTCCATTACTGCGTTTACGCGGTTTGGCATGCTGTACACCAAGTTCCTTATACGATTTTGGGGAATATTCTCCCATTCCTCTGTGAGAGCAATTTTGAGCTCACGAAGCGTGATTGGGGGAGGGTTTCGTTGTTTTACGCATCTGCCTAGCTCGTCCCAAGCATGCTCGATCGGGTTGATATCCGGGCTGCGCGCTGGCCACTCCATACGAGTAATGTTCATCTCTTGAAGGTAGTCATTCACAATCCTACCTGTATGAGGTCGGGAATTGTCATGCATAAATATAGCATCCTCACCTAAATTGACCATAAATGGACCAACGTGATCATTGAGGATTTCTTCCACATATCTTACGCTAGTTAAAGAGCCGTTTTCTATGATCACCAGCTCTGTGCGACTTTCAGAAGAAATTCCGGCCCACACAAGTACAGACCCACCACCGTAGGCTACTTTTTCTTCGATGCATGCTTGCTTGAATCTTTCCCCTGGTCTTCGATACACTCTGTGTCTTCCATCGTGCTTGTAGAGCATAAATTTTGATTCGTCGGAGAACATAACTTTTGACCAATCTTCAATACTCCAATTTACGATTTTTAGGATTCTTTAAGTGACCCGGATTCATTGCTCTCGAGTGTAGTTTGGACAGAGTCGTAGATCTGTTCATATCCAATGTCGAGTCCTGCACAAGCGAGCCGCCGTTAAACCCCCTGGTTCCTATTGATGCGTTTCATCCCCCTTTTTGTGTACTGTCTATTTTTAATTTTACTTACAAAGTAATGAACAAAGCTTAAAGCCCAAATTATTGTTTTATAGAAGGTAAATATTCGGCGATTAATGAAAAAATTATGGCCATAAATTGGTATGAAATTTTATCTCACTTACCATTGGAAGAGTCAATAGGATTTTTTTATGAAAAGATCTATGAGATCATAAAATCTTATATTCCATTACGGCCAGTCAAAACCAATAACTGTCCTACTTGGTTCACTCGACCACTTATTCATGTTTTTAAAAATAAAGATAAAGCCTGGTTACAGTGGAAAAAATATAAGACACCCTTTCACTACGAACAGTTCTCTCTATTTCGTCGTAGATTTCAAAAGCTTAGTAAGGAATGTTTTAAAAATTATATAATTTTCAAAACATTCCTTACTAAGCTTTTTAAATCTACGACTAGGAATGTTTTTCTAGGAATGTTTTGATAATTATATAATTATCAAAACATTCCTTACTAAGCTTTTTAAATCTACGACGAAATAGAGAGAACTGTTCGTAGTGAAAGGGTGTCTTATATTTTTGTATTGTCATAGGAATCCTTTAGTAATAAACTGACCATAGCAACAAGCAGTCGTTTCACTCAAGCCTCCTATCCTAACAGCGAACCCTACATGGCGACCGTGCCTTATAAGGTTATAAGGTATCGAGCGGAGGACAGATTGCGTTACGGACGATGTAATAACGAAGTGTAATTTCAAAAAGTTATAAAAATGTGTCGCTCAAAGATAGAAAAGAATGAGGTTTTCATCACCAAAATGCCTCAGGTGGATCAAACAGCACGGATTACCATCTATCAAACATAAGCATCGTAATGTAGATGTTTTGCACAATTTGCGAGGTTTGGACTCGCATTTAACGTCGAATCTTTCTTCTCCGACGATAGTACCAATACAACAAGACAACTTCCATCCTTGTAGAATAGCGGCGGTATACTGCGAGTTTTCTGTTCACACATCGCATCCAGTAATGACGGATCCGTTGAACGTTATACGGTGCCTATGTGTGAACAGAGCATACATTTATGACGTATCCGTTAAAAACGTACCAGTAAAACGGACTCCCATGTGTGAACGGGCCGTTACTTGGGCGCGAGCGCGCCTGCGCCTTACGCTCCTTTGTTCATTTCATTACAGTTATCCCCCGTGCCGTGTCACAGACTCACAGTGCTCACCCAGAAACTATTCTTACAAAGAAGACAGTAAGTTTATTAGTTCGATTTATACAATATTTTGTTAACGGGTTTCGTCAACAAAATATTGTGTAATTCAATGATTAATACAATTAATAAATTATGTTTTGAAGAAAATAAATGAGACGTCGAATTCTTTCAGTGATGTGGTGGCTGGTGGTCACGACGGTCGCGGTGGCGGCGGCGGCGGCGGCGGCGGAGGGGGAGGGCGGGGAGCGGCGCGCGGTGGTGTCGGGTGCGGTGCGGCTGGGCGCGCTGTTCGCGGTGCACGGCGCGCCGGCGGACGCGGGCGCGGGCGCGCGCTGCGGCCGCGTGCGCGAGCACTACGGCATCCAGCGCGTGGAGGCGACGCTGCAGGCGCTGGACGACATCGCGCACGACGCGCACCTGCTGCCCGGCCTGCCGCTGGGCGCCGAGCTGCGCGACTCCTGCTGGGCGCCGCCCACCGCGCTGCGACAGACCATCGAGTTGGTGCGCGACGCCATCGCGCCCGCACCTCTCCCCCTTCCGCTCGCCTCCACCTACAGCACCTGTGCCGAGGTATGTTCTAGTAGAAGTCGTTCCCTCCCGTCTGTGCGTCAGGTAGCGCCTCCTCGCCATCGGTCAGGTCCGCAGGTGCCGAGACTAATACGTTCTGATGATGTAGTAAATATTATATTATATATACTTACTTCATCATCATCATCATCATCAGTCTATACAGGGTGATTTTGAATTCGTGGGCATACTTGAAACCAAGACGCCACTAACGATACCTAGCGCATTGGAGCTAATATTACGCAAAACGAAAATATTATTTAAGTAAGTATGGAAGAGACAAAAAATGAGATATTAAAATAAGCTAAAGTCATGCATGATTAAAGTCGTTTTGTAGGGTGCGTAGTGAGCCCCCTCCAATCCTATAAGTGGTTGGTAGTTGTAAGTTAAAAGAGTTTGTTAAGTTTCACGGGTTAATCGTACGTAAGTTTGAAGTTAAGTTAGTGGTCGCGAGTGTACGCCGTGACGTGTTGCCCAGAGGGCAGTTGTTTGCGACTGGCTGTAATTAGCCGTTGATGCACGTCATAACGTAAACTGCTGACAAACGGGAACATGCAGCGCTGTATGGTATGCAAACCGTACACGTTTATTTCAAATAAACACAAAAAATTATAAAAACATTATAATAAAAAAACATAGATATGATGTAAGTACATAAAGTATCAATAAACGCGCGACACACCTAAATGCCTACGTACGTACTACGGCTACATCAATCCCTATCGCTATGCTACACCGCATGCGACGGCAGTCGGCACTTCGGCAGTCGGCAGTCGGCAGTCGGCAGTCGCCGGGCAAATGGAAGTCTGTGTATTTGAGACGTACTGCTGTCCGTGAGACCTTAGGTGCCTGCTTGGACGGGGCGGGTTCATACCTACCTAGGAAGGTCACGCGCACTCGCGTCCACATACCTACATACCTACTGGCCAGCTGAGGCGCGCGGCCGGCATGGGCTGTGTGGGCATAGTGCGATCACAACGACTTGATACTTGGATTTTATTTTGCGTTTTTCATACTTATTTTTGTGTATTCACTTTTTTTTTAATGCATAATATTAACTCTAATGAATTGAACATCACTAATTGTGTCTAATTTCGAAAAATTGCACACGACTGCAAAATCACCCTGTATAAGCATTGATTTAATAAAAAGGGAACATAGGTTACGTTCTCCCAGCACTTACTCAAAAATTGGCATGTGTTACAACTACACGCAAACACTTAGTTTACGCTCACAGTTATATTTCCAGTCCTGTGCAATACAAAGAAGAACAAAGATGGAAAGACGTATCTAAGACCGAAGTGAGACCGAGACAACAATATTTCACGCGAATCACGACCGCCTGTGCCGCCGGTCAGACGGTGACTAAGGGCACACAATTTTACACAATTTGAGGTTGCCACTTTCGAAAAACCAGTAGGTACCTCATCTTCCCTTTTTAATGAATCAATGTGTATTAGTCACTGCTGGACATAATTAAGCCTCCACTCATGAGCGTGATAGTATATGATACAAATATAATGTATAGCTGTGTATATGCTCCTGAATAAAATAAAGTAATGATACTGTGAAACATTAACCTACCTTTGGTTGTATTGTTTAGTTTTATATTTTTGTATTGTTTTGCAGATAAAACTGTATTGTTTACACTGTTTTGTCTGCAAAGTAATGTATTCATTCGAAGTTAATACTATCTATATAATTTGAAGTGAAATTATAAGCAGAAAACCACATTTTGTTAGATTTTGTTGTCGAATACCGCTGATGACGTAACGATCAGCTGAGGCGCAGCGCAGGTGTTGTTTGCTCACTGGTATAAAAGGCTGTCGAACGGTCGACTAAGACACAGTTATCGAGCAGCAGTCGGACCGAGCGGAGCTCCCCCCTCGTTGCAAAGTTAAGTAATTTAATTATTGTTTTACTGCTAGTTGGTTTTTGACATTGAAATTGTCAGTCAAGATTATAATGTTTTATTGTTTTATGTTTGTCTCTTCCTAGAGATAGATAATGTATAAATTGTGGTTATATAGATAATGGATAATGCTGTGTGGATTGTCCACTATTATTTATTATTATTTGTTTTATGTTTTATTCTAAAAATAACATGTAGTAGACACCTAAGAGATTAAGTAAAATTGCTAGTGGTTTCTTGTTCACTTCTTCCACTAGTGGACAAAAGATTGAAGTGAACAGAATTTCAATAACACCTTATTTCTTATTTTTATAATAGTTTTTCGGTACTTAAGTCTAAAGAAATAAAGTTATTGGCTTCTGACTTCAGATTTAATTATTTACAATTCCCAAAATGTTAGGATGCATTGTGATGTAGGTAATTCCTTAATCCTATCAAAATTATATAGTTCGACTAGGTACTTATAGGTCGAAAATCTCTTATCAGAAGTGGGGATAGCCCGGAACTGTTTCAAAGTTCTAATATGTTCTTTCACAAGTTTCAGGTTGGATCCCGCAGCAGACCTTCGTGGACGAAGGTCTTGCTCAAGCCGATTTCTGACTGATGCTTCCAATCCACGACGAGATGGTGGACGTGATGCTACCAATGCCCGATCCTACGACAGAATTGCTATTTGTTGCAACTGCATTGAGGTGCTGATCAACGAAATTCGGACGAAGTCACGAAGGATCGGAAGGGTTCGTAAACTAGGTACGACGACGTAAAAACGTGACGCAAGACGGTCTTACACGATTTTGTTTTGGTAGCTATAAACTTGAACTGTATCATAATAAGAAACTTCAGGAATAAGTAGGCTTACAATTCATAAAAACCTACAAAATTCTCAAGAATTACGATACAAAATTTGCAACTTCTAGTATTGCTCGATCGATGTTTTCATATTGTTCTGAAATTGTAGTGGTTGACATAGCATTGTCAATGCGAACTTATTTTTAACTACTGGCAGTTTATCATTTTGACAGCGTTTACAACTTTGGTTCAATTAGTGCCAACAAATTTTTTTTTATTTATTAGTTTCTTTTGAATTTCACTTATAAAAAAAAATTGGCCAAATACAAATGCTAGTGAAAAAAAAAAAAAAAGAAAAAAAAAGAACAGAATAATATACCGGTATTGACTTTTATCGATTTTGATATAATTATATATCTGTTATATGGATAAATTGCATCGGATGGTACATGTTCATAAATTTGACGACGTTGAGATCTAAATTATGTGCTTTGTTTATTGCCCAAGAGTTTAAGATTGTTGGTTTGAGGCCACCAGTCTAAAGATGGGGCTTGGTTATTTTGGTGACTTGAAGTCTGTTGGCTTGGTCCGCTGTTATATAAAAATAGTTTTGTATGGTCATATCTTATGTACATGTACATCAGCAAAAGTTTGGTCAAACAACAAAAATATATATATATATGTACAAGATTAGGTACATATTAAACAGAAAAAAAACGAATATGGTATAAAACATTTTTTTTATTAAATTCACATGTAAACAAAGTGGCTTTTATGGCCATTGTCAAATAAACGAAAACAAAATAATAAAGTGAAATAATAACAGAATCAGTATAAATTAAATGAATGGTAAATAAACACACAGTTTGTCACTTTTATACAGCACACAAAATTTTAAACAAAATAAAACACGTACCCAACAAAATTAGAAACACTTTATAGGGTTGGTTAAAAAAAAAGTGCTTAACAATTATTTCAAATGAATAAAATAGAAAAAAAAACGCATAATGACATAGTTCCATGAATTTATAGTATTTTAAATATTTTCGATAAATTATAACATCAAATATGATAAACAAGACAGGTATTGGTAGAAGTCTCCCCCATTTCTCTCCATGGTTTTTCTGTCTCTGGCTTGTCTCATCCATTTTGGTCCGATTTATTTTTTCTAAATACGCTTCCGTGGTCGCCCTTTGCTTCCTTTATTTTCTCGTGGTATCAATTCCGTCACTTTTTAACCGACTTCAAAAAAATGAGGAAGGTGTCAATTTGACTGTATTTTTTATGTTTGTTATATTAGGACTTTTGACTGAGTGATCCGACTTTGATAGTTTTTTTATATTTTATTTTTGGAAGCTGGTACTTCTTTTATGATTCTATGTCAATGTTGCCCAGTTCGGACTTTGTCTATCTTGTATCGTCCATCTTACTGACATGTTCTGCCCAGTTCCACCCAGCTCCACTTGAATGACCGTGTTCTAGTTAGTTCAAATCGTTTTTGTTTTGACTCTAAGGAAGTGTTTGTTAAGGAATTTAGAAGAGTAAAAAAAATTGGTAAATTGCATTTTATACCATGCTCAATTATAGGGTAGCAAAACCAAACTCCTTAAAAAAAAAAAAAAAAATCTTTTGTCAATTCAATACATTAGTGACAGCTTAATATTTTTATCGGAATAGTTTTCCTTTTATGTTGTCAGCTTAGCCGAGCGATTAGTCGAAGGTTCAGTAATCAGTAAATATAATAATGTAAAAAGATTCTTTTGGCAATTCAATACATTAGTGAGAGCTTAATATTTTAATCTTATCGTTATAGTTTTCCTTTTATGTAGTCAGCTTAGCCGAGCGATTAGTGAAAGGTTCAGTAATCAGTAAATATATTACACCCAATATATTATTTAGAATCTGATGGAGATAAACTAAGCAACAGCTTAGAATAGAATAGAATAGAATAGAATAGAAAAAATATTTATTTGGACACAGGTACATAAAGAGTTTCAAAAATAAACAAACGACAAACAAAAACAGTATAACATGGAGGTAAAAGTGTCATGAAAGGGTGATGGTAGTTTACATTAAATATATGGGTCTGCCTCCACGTCCCTTTTAATTTTTATCAATAAAGAGCTCTGTATCAACAGATAAATTGATTAATAAATATAGGGATCAAAGTTTGAAAAAGGTAATAATATAATAAATAATTATATGATTGTGTTTGCTGCAAATATGTTTGAATGTTAATGTTATACAAATTAGTAAGAAAATAGATGAAACAAAAATTAGGCGCTTTATTAGTTTGTTATTCGTCGATCGTGAGGTAGTAAGTGTGTATGCTGTGAAATTTTAGTACTGTACAAAGATAAAGAATACTGTTGGAGTGAGCTTCCCGATACGCTTCAAAAACTATGTAAACAAAAAAAAAAAAGAACGAGTGATGTTCCCATAAAAATGCATAGCTTAGAGCTTAGAGATAGTGCCGATCGTTATAAGAAGTTAAAATAACTTGCACAATATAACAAAAGCTCAAGAAAAAATTGCTGAGATGGCCAAGTGAATGGCTTAAACAGAATAATGACTTTGAAGAATCACTTTGATCAGTACCGTAATAGATTATTGTGTTACAAAGTAAAATAAATAATATATTATTAAGATATTGGTTCTGTTACAATAAAATTATTACATAAAAACATTTTACTGTAAAAAGTTAAGTATAATATGCTAAAATAAAATACATAATTTATAATATTAAAATATTGGTTCTGTTACAATAACATTATTGTATTAAAACATTTTTACGGTGTAAAGCTAATTTTAAATAGATTGTTTAATTAGTTACTGTATAAAGTTAATTGAATTATTTACACATAGACAACTCATGTTTGTGTACACTGGTCAATTCTTTGCTTTATGGTTATCTGAATGTCATGTGCAGTGGTGACAGGATCCTTGAAACGAGGCACTGAATTATAATTAAAACTGCGCATCTATGAGTTGGTATGTTTATATAGATATAATTGCCAGGAGCATACACATAGATGGGCTGGGATGACTAGGACACTGGTCTATTCTTTGCCTGATGTTGACCTGAATGTCATTTGCAGTGGTGACAGGGTCTTCATGACAAGGCACTGAATATTAGACCAACTCATGAATGTGTTGGACACTGATCGATTCTTTGCTTTATGGTTATCTGAATGTCATGTGCAGGGGTGACAGGATCCTTAAAACGAGGCACTGAATTAAAATTAAAACTGTGCATCCATGGGTTGGTACTGCTGGTCGATTTCTGCCCTGATACTTCACTGGTATTCATGCTGCGGATGATAGGCGTTGTATGTCAAGGGATACTTCACTGGTATTCATGCTGCGGATGATAGGTGTTGTATGTCAAGGGCAGGGACAGCAGGCTAATTTGGGGGTCAATTGTAGTTGGTACTTTGAGAACAAAGTACTTGTCAGTATGGCCGTGATAGTATATGATACAAATATAATGTATAGCTGTGTATATGCTCCTGAATAAAATAAAGTAATGATACTGTGAAACATTAACCTACCTTTGGTTGTATTGTTTAGTTTTATATTTTTGTATTGTTTTGCAGATAAAACTGTATTGTTTACACTGTTTTGTCTGCAAAGTAATGTATTCATTCGAAGTTAATACTATCTATATAATTTGAAGTGAAATTATAAGCAGAAAACCACATTTTGTTAGATTTTGTTGTCGAATACCGCTGATGACGTAACGATCAGCTGAGGCGCAGCGCAGGTGTTGTTTGCTCACTGGTATAAAAGGCTGTCGAACGGTCGACTAAGACACAGTTATCGAGCAGCAGTCGGACCGAGCGGAGCTCCCCCCTCGTTGCAAAGTTAAGTAATTTAATTATTGTTTTACTGCTAGTTGGTTTTTGACATTGAAATTGTCAGTCAAGATTATAATGTTTTATTGTTTTATGTTTGTCTCTTCCTAGAGATAGATAATGTATAAATTGTGGTTATATAGATAATGGATAATGCTGTGTGGATTGTCCACTATTATTTATTATTATTTGTTTTATGTTTTATTCTAAAAATAACATGTAGTAGACACCTAAGAGATTAAGTAAAATTGCTAGTGGTTTCTTGTTCACTTCTTCCACTAGTGGACAAAAGATTGAAGTGAACAGAATTTCAATAACACCTTATTTCTTATTTTTATAATAGTTTTTCGGTACTTAAGTCTAAAGAAATAAAGTTATTGGCTTCTGACTTCAGATTTAATTATTTACAATTCCCAAAATGTTAGGATGCATTGTGATGTAGGTAATTCCTTAATCCTATCAAAATTATATAGTTCGACTAGGTACTTATAGGTCGAAAATCTCTTAAGCGCTATAGCGCCCTGTTGTCAGTGTGATCCGTCTAACATCTGCCTGCAGTCTTCGCAGATGGCCACCGCGCCGCGCCTGTCGGATGTCGGTGCTCGTTATAAATCTTATCCTTCAGAGAGATTCCGAGCATTACTATTTCCATTTCCATAGTTCGCTGAGCTACTTGTGCGATGTGGATTGTCCAGCATTATTTATTTATTTATTTACTGAGTCAGAGTCAGAGTGAAATCGTTAATTTATTTTATATTATATAAATTACTATCAAATAAGAAATAAGGTTCAATTGACACTAATTCACTTCAATTTTATTTTTTACTAGTTTCCCAAACGCCTAACTGGACCCTCCATTAGCCTCCCTCTCAAAATTGTTTAACTACAGAATTTTCCCAAGGAACCTAGGTAAGTGTAAACAATGATGAATGGAAACAATTTCTAGAAGGTGGCTGCAGCTCGTTCAGTCTACAACATAAAAAAAATACGAATTAACTTTGTGGCAAATGTACAACAACCCGCTGTTTATCGTCGCGTTTGACATTTTATGACATGACTATGTTAAGCTTAGTTTATCTTTTAGTGATCGAGTTTAATTGTAACGGTGAAATCGGGCCCAAATCGCCAAGTTTAGTTAAAAATACTACAGTAAATAAAAATGCACTTCAGAGGAGCCCTCTCTGAGCGGCGTTAGTTGGGAGCAGTAATTGGTGCGCGGCCCTCGGCGGCGACAGCTGACGCACTCGAGTCCGCGCTCCACAGAGACTGCGCTCGAGTGCGTCCGCGCGCCCCACTCCTCCACTCCACGTGGAGTGTCCATCCACCCCCAGGTCGGAACAATGACTTGCTTGTTTTGAAGTAATATTTTATTTGTGGGGTTTGAAACCCCGATCCGGCAGGGTGTGACGGGGCGTGGAGGTGGCGGGGGCGGGAGCGGGGGCCCGCTGCTCGGCGTGCTCGGTCCCGGTGCCAGCGCAGCCGCCGTGCAGGTGCAGAACCTGCTGCAACTCTTCTCGATACCGCAGGTAAGAGCCGTTCTCCACGCCGCCCCCACCGCCCTCACCGCCGCACTGTCATCCAGCCCTCGCTGTGTCCGAGCAGGTGTCGTACTCGGCGACGTCGCGCGAGCTGTCGGAGCGTGCGCGCTTCTCGACGTTCTTCCGCGTGGTGCCGTCGGACCGGCACCAGGCGCGGCTGCTGGTGGCGCTGCTGCTCGCCCACAACTGGACCTACGTGCACGCGCTGCACACTGACGAGAGCTACGGGCAGGGCGGCATGCGCGCCTTCCTTGAGGAGGCGGCGCGGCGCGGCGTGTGCGTGGCGCGCGAGGAGGCGCTGCGGGCCGCGCCGGCGCCGCGCGACGTGGACGCGGCGCTGCGCCGGCTGCTGGCGCCCGGCGCGCCGCGCGTCGCCGTCTGCTGGTGCGAGGGACGCACGGCGCGCGCGCTGCTGCAGGGCCTGGCGCGCCTCCCCGCCGCCTCGGAGCTGCGGCTCGTGGCCAGCGACGGTTGGGCGGACCGGCGCGACGTGGTGGCGGGCGTGGAGCAAGCGGCGGCCGCCTCGCTGACGCTGCGCATCCGCTCGCCGTACCTGCGCCGCTTCGACGCGCACTACCTGGCGCTCGCACCGCACAACAACACCAGGAACCCCTGGTTCAGGGTGAGCGCCGCGCCTCGCGAGGGTGCGCTCTCGGGGTGATCGATAGAAGCCGCAGTGATCCGTTCGCTTGCAGGAGTTCTGGGAGCAAAAGTTCAACTGCTCCCTTTCGGGGGCGAGTCCGCCGGGGGGTGCGCGCCGCTGCACGGGTGAGCCTCGCGACGGCCGGCTGGCGGCGGCGGTGCTCGGGTGGAGCCACGACTCGACTACTGTTACAGGGACGGAGTCGCTGTCGACCGACTACACGCAGGAGCCGAAGCTAGCGCTGGTGGTGCGCGGCGTGTACGCGCTGGCGCACGCGCTGCACGACATGCGCGGTGCGCTGTGCGGGGGCGGGGGCGGGGAGGGACTGTGCGTCGCCATGCTGCCGTTCAACGTGTCGCTGTACCAGCGCTACCTGGCGCGCGTGCGGTTCCGCGCGCCCGACGGCGGCCTCGTCGCTTTCGACGACAACGGCGACCCACCGCCCGAGTGAGTGCCCCGCGGTCAGACGTGACGAGACGTGACGTGACGTGACGTGACGTGACGTGAGCCTCTCCGCGCGCAGGTTGAGCGAGTACGACGTGATGTCGTTCGACGGGCGGCGGTACACGCGCGTGGGGCGCTGGCGGCGCGGCGCGCTGCGGCTGCGCGGAGGCTCGGCGGCGGCGGCGCGGCGCGCGGCGGGCGTGCACGCGGCGTGCGGCGTGGCGTGCGGCGCGGGGCAGTGGGCGCGCGCGGGCGAGGGCCGCACGCGCTGCTGCTGGTCGTGCGAGGCGTGCGCGCCGCTGGCCGTGGTGCGCGCGCCGCCGCTGACCGGCTGCCGACTCTGCCCGCCCGGACACCACCCCGACGTCACGAGGACCGGTAGGTACTAGCGCATGACTCTCGGAATCTCGGAGCACAAGTTCCGATAGGTATCACAATTCCGATATTCTGTGATCCAATATTATAGTTACAGTGGGTGTACCCCAGGGATCTATCCTTGGCCTTTCCGTTTGCAAAACATTCTTATTGCATCTGTGATTTTAATCATATTTCTAATATGGTTGCTCCTAACTCTATCCTTGAGCTTCAGGCCGAGCATAGACCTTTCTGTTGCTCGTTGGAAGGTGGCTATATTCCTTGTAATGTCTATTGTCAGTGGCCAGTTTTGACTGCCATATAGTAGGGTAGATAGAATTGTATTGTCCATTAGTTTTTTCTTCATACTGGTACCTTGGTCTTAAAGATATCTTTGTGGGACCAAGACTTCCTCCAGGATAAGGCTATTCTTCTGTCTACTTCTTTTCAAACGATATTAATTGTCCAAGGTATATAATACACTTTAACATACTCTACAGTACCTTTTTCGAGCTGAGCTGTAGTCTCCGTTTGTCATAGCTTCTGTTTTACTTAGGTTTATGTGTAATCCTATTTTACGACTCTCCATGTCTAATGATCTGAGCCTGAATCTTCATGTTTGTCTGCCAGTACAACTATATCGTCTGCAAACCTTAGATTTGTTAGTAGTTCCCCGTTTATGTTAAGACCAAGGTTTGCCCAATCTAGGTTTTAGCATTATTACATACTTTGTCTCTATTCTTTTTCTTTCAGGCTTTGCCATAGGTAATTGTGTGAAATCGAATCAAACTCTTTTTTATAGTCAAATAGCTGCGCCCCGCGGCTTCGCACGCCATCGCCCGCCATTTCCTATGGAAACGTGAAAAGGTGATTTTCATCCCACGGGAACTGATTTATGGGATCAAAAGTAGCCTATGTTTTATTCCATGATGATAATTACTTGTATGCAAAATTTCAGCTAGATCCGTCTAGTAGTTTTGGCGTGAATAAGTAAGAAACATCCATTCATCCATCCATACAAACTTTCGCATTTATAATATCATATCATATTATATTATATTATATTATATTATATTATATTATATTATATTATATTATATTATATTATATTATATTATATTATATTATATTATATTATATTATATTATATTATATTATATTATATTATATTATATTATATTATATTATATTATATTATATTATATTATATTATATTATATTATATTATATTATATTATATTATATTATATTATATTATATTATATTATATATCGGAGTATCCTGCCTAATGGGATTTTTAGAAATAGTGACGTTGGCCGAACTACCACCAGCAGAGCTGGCAGCAGTAAGGCCAACGTCACCACTCTCAATAGGTTCGCTCATTGCAAGTATAGAAACATTTATTTTACACTGACACTTTTATTAAAACTCTTATTCGTACACTCTAAAATCTTTAATCTATAATTATAATCTATAGCTAGGGTAAAATTACAGAGTACTTACAAGACACAACCTTCCTCGTCCGCGGCTCCAAGCAAAGTAATGGCGTGTCGCCCGCCGTCTTCTTTTGAAAAACCAGGCGGCGCACATAAATATTTATTTTGAAAACAATTTTGATGCAGTAAATCTTAACGTGATTTATAAAGTAACTCTAATTAATATTTCGGTTTCAAAATTAGTTTTAACAATAAAAGCTGTTGATTGAACACCGCGCCACCTCCGCTTCGTGTGACGCGCAGTTCAAACAACATCTTGTAATTTGTGTCTGTCACATTGAAAATACTTGAAACCCTATCGCCTTAGTGTTTTAAATTAACCTTATAAATAAACAACTATTTACAAATGTGGAAATCAGCTATAAAACAATAAGCTTGATTAATGGTTCAACTTTGAGTGTGATCTGGACTTAGGTTTACAAGACCTTAAAAATCTACGTTATTACGAGATTAGAATCAACAAATTAAACAGACTATCGGGATATTATCACTAATTAATTCAACAAGTAGTTATTTCTAAGGAGTTCCTCGCTGTCCAACGGTTTTGCGTCGTCACGGCCATACTGAGGGACGGTGCGCGCTCAGCACCAGTCGCGGTTTCTGGAATGGAAAGAAAGAGTTTCTCTGAGCTAGGTATCCATTCGTACTCTAGCTGATAACTTGGGAATACTTAATTACTCAAAGCAATGTTATTTATTACTTAGAATGGTTTTTCTGATTTATAAGATTATCTTAGCCACCAAGTTATCAGCTTTGTATAACCATTTGAGCTGACAAACAAAATTAGGTTTTGAGCCATTAATAAGAAACTAAAAAGAAGAAGCAAACAATCTAGTAATAGACAGATAAGAAGGATTAAAGGAAAGTGAGCGGTGCTTTAGTATGTCTTTAGGGCATACTTAAGCATTGCACTTTTTATTGTTTTTATTTTTAATCATGCTTATGCTCTATGCAATGGCATGTAAATGTTTTTACTTTTAACCATGCTTATGCTATACGCAATGGCATGTAATGTTTTTACTTTTAACCATGCTTATGCTATACGCAATGGCATGCAATGTTTTTACTTTTAACCATGCTTATGCTATACGCAATGGCATGTAATGTTTTTACTTTTAACCATGCTTATGCTATACGCAATGGCATGTAATGTTTTTATTTTTAACCATGCTTATGCTATACGCAATGGCATGTCATAGGGGATGATGATATGGTCTGGGCGGTCCTGTACGCCGTGGTCCATATGGGATAAAGGATTGAGGGAGGACGATGCTGGGGTCTGGGCCATATTTTTATGACCGTGGTCCCCAGAGGCTCTGAATATAAATATGACGGAAATGGATAAGGAAATTATTTTAGTAAAATGTTTTATGAATGCAACTTGTTTCTCATTTCCGGGCCATGTAGAGATTCGAAATACCCAAGTAGGAACTAACCTTTTATTATAGGCATCTCATGCAGTTTGCGCAGACGTTGAGGGCAATGGCTCGTTGCTTGTAGATTGTTGTTGGTGGTCGTCGTCTACGGAGTCCGTCGTCACGGTTTGCTGGTCTCCTGGCTGGGGCGCTCTACGCAGTTGTTCGTGTGCTACTTTACGTGGACGCCCTCTGCCATTTACACGCTTTACCATGTAACGGTCGTTCTCAAGAACTCTGTAGATCTCGTACGGTTCGCTATATTTGAGGTCTAGGGACGTTTGGTTACGAGGATTGTTCTTAATGAGTACATAGTCACCTCTTTGGAACGGACGAATCTTCGCTTTAGTTTTATCAAACCTTTGTTTGTCGTACTCGGCCGCAGACAGCATTTTCTGTCGTACTTGCTGTTCTAAAAGGCCAAAATCTATAGATGCTTCATCGATATTAACCAATTTCAGGAGTTCCGGTGGTACAGCATTCTGGCGGCGTATCAGCAAAGTGAGGGGTGCGACGCCTGTGACTCTATGGGGTGTACAGTTAAACGAGAGCTGCAACACTTCTAATGCTGTGTGCCAGTTTTCGGTGCTATAGTTCTTTATCATAGTAAGGGCATTTTTAAGTGTGGCCATAACCCTTTCAACTTGCCCGTTCGCTCGGCTTACTCCTGGCGCTATCGTATGTATGTCTACTCCGTGATGATCACAGTAGGCTTTAAACTCACCGAGAAACTCCCGTCCTCCATCTACGATCACCTGCACTGGCGTTCCAAATAAATGTATAACGCGTTTTAGTGCTGCAAGGCTGCTGCTTTGGCTTTTATCGTTCGAATAGCTAAGAAGGACATACTTAGTAAATGCGTCTATTGTCACGATGACGTACTCGTCTTGTCCCTCAGCGTTCCTTGTACCGAGCTTGCCTGTGATGTCCATATGGATCACTTGAAAGGCTGCGGTTGGTTTTTCAATTGGATGCAGTTGAGCTTGGACCGCGCCCGATGACCCTTTTGATGTTTTGCATATGACACAGTTATCTACAAATTTTCTTACGATTGAATTCATTTTTTCAAACCAGTATGTTTCCTTGAGTTTTTGTAGAGTCTTCTCCCATCCAGGATGTTGCAGCGCGGTATGGAAAGTGTTTATCAAGCTCCACTGGAATGATTTTGGAACAACAATCAATTTGTATGTACCTGTGTTTGGGCCAATCAGCGTTTTCTTAAGCACTCCATCTTCGAAGACGTATCCTGTCGCTGGACTGTCTCCGGTCACGCTGTCTAATAGCAAACGAAGCTCTGCATCACGTCTCTGCTCTATTTGTAACCATTCTAAGTCCCTGACCATAATATTTACCGACATTTCAGTCGAGGGATTTCTACTAAAGAAATCAGCGTATTGTAGTCGTTCTCCTTTACGGTACTCCACCTCAAACTCGTAGTTCTGCAGAAAGGACCACCACCGATGGATGCGAGGAAGTAGGTCCTTTTTGTGCATAGATGCCTTCAAGGCGTTACAGTCGGTTATTACCTTGAATTTCCGGCCGTATAGATAGTGCCGAAAGTGCTTCACAGCTCTCACCACCGCCAACGTCTCGAGCTCGTAGGAGTGGTAGCGGCTCTCGGCGTCGGTGGTGCGCTGGCTCATGTACGCGACTGGATGTTGGCGGCCGTCGATGATCTGCGTCAGCACCGCTCCGTAGCCGAGGCTGCTGGCATCCGTGAAGAGCTCAATCGGTGCGTTCTCCTGGAATAGAGTGAGGGTAGGCGCAGTAGACAATTGCTGTACAATATTGTTACGCGCTTCTTCATGTCGATCGTTCCAGTCCCACTTTGCATCCTTTTTTGTTAATTCGTATAAAGGCACCATGAGGCGTGCAAAATTGGGAATGAAACGTCTGAAGTAGCCAGCTAGACCGTTAAATTGACGTACTTGTTTAGTTGTCTTTGGGATAGGCGCTTTCGTTAAAGCCTCCACTTTTCTCGGGCTAGGGCTAACTTGACCCTCGCTTATAATGTTACCCAGATATTCAATGGAGCCTTTAAAGAACGCAGTTTTCTCCACATTGATTGAAAAGCCTGCTTGCTGGAGAGCGATCAATATCCGTTCGATGTGGGATAGCCCCTCAGAGAATTCCCTACATTTGGCAGGACATCGTCAACGTACACCTGGCAAACTTGTTCGGTCAACAAAAGAGACAGGGCTCGGTTTATACACCGTTGGTACACGGCTACCGCGTTACATAGACCAAACGGGACAGTATTCCATTCATATAAGCCATCGGGCGTTACGAAGGCACTTTTCTCAACTGATCCCTCGGCTATTGGGATCTGGTGGAAACCGGCTGCCATGTCAAATGTAGAGAAGTATAAACCACCAGCTAATTGATCTATTTGATCCGATATGATCGGCAACGGATAATGATCCCTGACCGTATTTCTGTTTAGCTCACGGTAGTCTACGCACATGCGATCTTTACCATTTTTCTTTTTTACTAGGATTATTGGACTGGAGAATGGCGAATTACTTTCCCGAATAATATTGTGATCTAACAACTCTCTCACAATATCGCGTACCTTTTCTCGTTCTACGGGGCTCAACCTATACGGCCTGCGCTCGACGCACTTGTTAGGGTCTTTCAACCGTATCTCAAGTTCGCCGGTATTGACACGAGAGCAAGGATAGCCACGTATGAACAGATGTTCATACTTGTTCAATAATATTTTAAGCTCATTAATTTGATCGACATTTGTTAGATCACAATCTAAATTATCGAATTTTTGGCTTTGTGATTGCATGTGATAGACCGCCGCTGCAGGTGGACAAACTAATTTTGCACTTTTTGAGTCAACAACAACGCTTAAATTTGTGCCCTCGATTAGATTCATCCCTATCAAAATATCGGAACATATTTCGTAATCTGAGACCACATGAAATGTTACTTCTATGCGTACGTCATCGACAACACAAATCGTCGCTAAAGTTGTTAGCGAAACCACCGTGAACTGTCCAATACCCTTTAGGTATTTAACTACGTGATATCGTTTCCCGGGCAGTTTATTAGCTAGTGATTCGCGAATTATACAGAGCATTCCGCCCCACTGTCAAAAATCGCGGCTAATTTTAGATCCCTGATAAGCACGGACATTGCATTTAATTTTGGAGACCCTAGAGAGTTCACGTTGGAAACAACATCTCTCTGACGCTTGAAACACGATTCTAGGGTATGACCTACCTTAGAACAATAGGTACATGTTGGTTTGTTAGAATTTTGTGGTTTATTTTCATTTTTGACGTCTGATTTAGCATTTGATTTAGTATCCGGTTTACCATCTTGGGGGCGCGTTGGGGCAGTGACTGTTTTATCGCGAAAATAACATTCATCCGTACCGTGTCCATGTTTTTTACATGTTTGACAAAATAGCGATGCTCTATCGGCGAACCGTGATCGTTTTGCCGGCCCTTGTTCTTTGGAGGAACTTGGGTATAGGCGCTTGGCTCGTCGTATTGTTGAAGCCACCGAAATCAGCTCGGGCACCGAAAGAGCTTTCGTATTTAGCAAGTCGATTCTCAACCGTTCGTCACCGATGCAACCAATCACTGCCTCAACCGCGTCCTTATCTGATAACCTTCCTTTTGTAACTCGTTTACAGAATATCCATGCCTGCGACAGGAATTGCGCAATGTCTTTTGTGTTATCGTAAGTGTGTTCTCTAAACTGCAAAATATCGCGGGAATATCTGTTTTCGGGTTCAAAAGTGGTTATCAAAACTTCACGCAATTCCGGCCACGTGGTGGTAGATACCAGCCAACTATCTACCCACAACTTTGCGCGACCTATTAGCAAACTTCCTACTTTCATTCTTACATCATAATCGCTCAAGTTATAGGTTTCCATAGCAGTGGTAACGTGTTGACACCACTCCCTAACCCCTAAATTAGTGTCAGGATCATAGGATGGTAAATATATGTCGTTAATTCTAACCTTGGAATCGGGTTCTTTTACTGTACCCATGCGATCCGACACGTGTTTCATCATTTGCATGAGCTCCGAGAAAAATCCCATTGGCACTCCGCTAACAGAAGCGTTTAAAATTTCATTATTCTTATCAGATGGTCCAGCAGAAGGGGGTGTGAATCCCACTTCTGATATCGGAGTATCCTGCCTAATGGGATTTTTAGAAATAGTGACGTTGGCCGAACTACCACCAGCAGAGCTGGCAGCAGTAAGGCCAACGTCACCACTCTCAATAGGTTCGCTCATTGCAAGTATAGAAACATTTATTTTACACTGACACTTTTATTAAAACTCTTATTCGTACACTCTAAAATCTTTAATCTATAATTATAATCTATAGCTAGGGTAAAATTACAGAGTACTTACAAGACACAACCTTCCTCGTCCGCGGCTCCAAGCAAAGTAATGGCGTGTCGCCCGCCGTCTTCTTTTGAAAAACCAGGCGGCGCACATAAATATCGCTGCCGTAGGTGGAGAAATAGATAACTGACTCTACCATAATCGCGAGAAAACGACGATTTAGTGTTTTTTTTGACAAAAACTACGATAAGTATTTTCATAGCACAAAATTTAGTGTGGGTGTTTTGATATGTTATGCAACAGCTCTATGATTACCTTTTACGACGTGGTTGGCGATCCTAACTATTTTCGTTTATGTGATAATAGCTCAGAAGCAAGATATCTATTTTTACCTCAATGAGGTTTGGAAAGTAAGATATAGTTATCTACTTTTCCATGGTTATTCAGTTCTTTCACTTCAAGAAATTACCTTAAGCTTAAAATCTCTCTAGATAAGTGCGGTTATTTAATTGTTCCTTTTCCTAGATATATTTCGTTTATCAATTAGTTGTTTTTAACTAGACGGAAATTATTTGAAGTTGAGCTAAACCTTTAATTTTAATCGGTTTTAGGACTAAAGACTTCTATTAAAACACAATCCTAAGTATTGTTGACGTACAATGTACTATTAAAATAAGAAAAATAACACAAAATAAACAAAATTTTAACAAAAACAGGCGCTTCTACCAAAAAAATTTAAAAATCAAACCATAAACTTCCAATATTACAATGGAAGTTTGAAGATTTAAGATTTTATATTTTTTGGAAGAAGAAATTTTGTTTATTTTGTGTTATTTTTCGATTTTATTTTTCGACGACGAGGGTCAGAACTTAAGGTGAGTCATCATCATCATCATCAGCCTATACTAGTCCACGGCTGGACATAGGCCTCCCCTAATGAGCGCCATAGCGCCCTGTCTTCAGCTTGACGCATCCAGCATCTGCCTGCAGTCTTTCGCAGATCGTCATCCCACCTGGCCGGAGGGCGTCCTACACTACGTTTGCCGAGTCGCGGTCTCCACTCAAGAACTCGTTTACCCCAGCGGATCTTCGCGAAATATAGCCGGCCCACTGCCACTTCAGCTTGCTAATTCTTTGAGCTATGTCGATAACTTTGGTTCTCTGTCGGATGTATTTGTTACGAATCCTATCCTTCAGAGAGACTCCGAACATAGCTCTTTCCATAGCTCGCTGAGGGACTTTGAACTGGTAGACCAGCCCTATCGTGAGTGTCCACGTCTCATGACGGTCCGTAGGTCATGACGGGTAGGACGCACTGATTGAAAACTTTCGTTTTCAAGCATTGCGGTATGGATGACGAGAAGACTCGACGTAGTTTTCCAAACGCTGCCCAGCCTAGCTGGGTCCTCTTCGTGGCCTCCTTTTCAAAATTGTTTTTACCCAACTGCAGAATTTGTCCAAGGTAAGTGTACTCGGAAACAATTTCGAGTGGGTGGCCATGTACGACGACCAGTCCCGGATCTCTCTCTCTCTGTGGTCGGTACTTCATGACTGAAGATCGTGATCACTATAGGATGTCTCTATTGTGTTGGAGTGAACGGCTTGTCTCCAGCGAATTCTGTTAGTGGCCATTTTCACCACGTCGTAAAACTTGCGACCCCCCTTGAGCTGATCTGTCCATCTAGTTGGAGATCTACCGCGAGATCGCTTGCCCTCCACGTTGCCAACAATGACCAGCTTTTCAAGGTTCTCGTCGCCGCGCCTTGCAATATGACCGAAATAGGAGAGTATACGGCGGTGACAAATCGTTGATAGCCTGTCCTTCACTTTCAGTTGCGTAAGGATCGATGCGTTGGTGCGTTTTGCCGTCCAAGGAATCCGTAACATTCGCCTCCAGCACCACATCTCAAACGCATCAATCCTTTTCCTCTCTCTAGCTAAGATGGTCCATGTCTCTACTCCGTATAAGAATATGGGGAAGATCAGAGCACGAACTAGGCGCATCTTTGTCTTGCACGAAATACTTCGGTTCTTCCAGATGCCATTCAACCGAGTCATTGCGTCCCTTCCCATAGCCATGCGCCGCTTGATCTCTGGCACGCAGCTTCCATCATTGCAGATGTAAGAGCCCAGGTAAGTAAAGTTGTCTACCACTTCGATGTCGTGGCAACTATTGGGGCCTGAGAGGAGTCCAGCTCGGTCGACTACCATCAGTTTTGTTTTACTTGTATTGATAGATAGTCCCATGGCCTCACTCTCAATATCTACATAGTTTGTGCAATAGCAGTTCCATTTCCTCCATTGATGTAGCGACTAAAGTGGTATCGTCAGCGTAGCGAAGATTGGATATTTTTTTGCCACCCACAGCAAATCCACCATTCCAATGCTCTAGTGCTTTTCGGATGATAAACTCTCCATAAATGTTGAAAAGCAGTGGTGAAAGTATACAGCCCTGTCGTACACCCTTTTTCGTCTTAAACACATTAGAACAGTCGGTGTCAATCCGAACAAAGGAGCGGTTGTTATTGTACAGGTTGCTAACTAGCCCGACCAGGTGTTTTGGTACCCCCATTTCACTAAGGACCTCCCAGAGCTTCTCCCATCGAATGCAATCAAACGCCTTTGCGTAGTCAATAAAACACAAAACAACTGGAGTGTTAAATTCCCTGCTTTTCTCAATTATTTGCCTTATGTTGAGGATCTGTTCCCGGGTTCCTTTTCCTTTAACAAACCCTGCTTGCAAGTCCCGGATCAATGAGGCCATTGATCATGATTTTGGTTTTATCCAAATTCATGCCGAGACCGATGCATCGCGAGGCTAAAGCTAGGCCGTCCAGCATCTGGTTGAGCTCCTCCAGCGACTCCGCCATTACGACTATGTCATTAGCGAATCGGAGGTGTTTGATGTAATCGCCGTTTATGTAAATGCCCTTACCTTTCCAGTCCAGCGTCTTAAACATATCTTCCAAAGCGCTCGCGAACAGTTTCGGGGATATAACATCCTCCATGTCTCACTCCTCTGCGCAGTTTGGATGGGTTTGGACTGCTGGTCCTGTACTTGGACACTCATGATTGCGGCGTCGTAGAGACATCTCAGCACCTCGATATAACGATAGTCTACTTGGCATCGCTGTAAGGATTCCAGAACAGACCCGGTTTCGACAGAGTCAAACGCCTTCTCATAGTCCACAAAGGCCATGGCCGGTCTGTAGTTTTTAAGGAGGGTTTTATCTCCCTTTTTAAAAAAGAGCACCACCAAACTCCCGCTCCACGCCTTTGGAGTTCTCCTACTGTGAACGACGGCGTTGAAGAGGTTCTGTAGTTCCTGTATAACAGGGGCTCCTGCGGCTTTCAAAAGCTCTGATGTTATGCCGTCCTCACCGGGGGCTTTTCCATTTCTAAGTTGCCTCAGAGCTAGCAAAATCTCGTCTTGACTGATGTCTGGCAGTTCGTCGGTATAGTGGCGTGTCAGGGTGGCTCTTGAATCGTGGTCGACTCGTTGGGAACTAGGGGCATGTGCAGCGTACAATCGGCCATAGAAATCCTCTATCTCGGCGGATATCTCCAGCTTCGACAAAACGGTCCTCCCATCGTGCGTTTTAAGCTTCGTCAGGTGGCTCCTGCCAAGCTGCTGAGTGAATACTTTGGACCCTCGGTTTCGCTCTATTGCCTCTTCAATGAGGCGTGTGTTGGAGCTCCGAAGGTCCGTACCATCTTCGCAATTCGCTTGTTCAGGTCTGACCTGTCTGACGAAGTCGCTTGGGTGGTTTCCGTCTTTTTTCCATCAGCCCGAGAGTCTCATCCGAGAGTTTGGATTTCTTGCCAGTATGCTGCTTTTGGCAGAACCTGATGCCCTCGTTCCTCAATGTTTCCACAAGATTGTGCAGGGTCTCGTCAGCGTCATCAGTGGAATCCAAGGCAGCGAATCTATTCCCGAGAAGCTGCTGGAACTTCTCGGTGCCTGCCATGATTTGGATTCGGTTAGGTCGAACCTTGCACTTCATCAGACGGTTTCTTTCAAGCTTTAAATTGATATTCAGAGAGCCTCAGAGCAGTCTGTGATCAGATCCGGTATTGAACCTGTTGATCACTGAAACATCTCTGAATACGTGCTTACTATCCGGCATGATGAAGTTGATCTCATTTTTAGTCACAGTGTCGGGGCATCGCCATGTCCACTTCCTTTGGGGCTGTTTCTTAAAGAAAGAGTTCATTAAGAATAGCCCCTCTTTCTCAAGAAAGTTGACAAGCATTTGCCCCCTGTGATTCCTAATTCCATAACCATGTGGGCCTATTCGGGATTCATTGCGAGTCCAGATTCCCACGTTGCCGTTAAAGTCCCCCTTCACAACGTTGAAGTGAGCCTTAGTGGTGTTGTGTAAGGCTTTGGATATGTCTTCATACATACCCTCCACTTCATCATCCGAATGTGCCGAGGTCGGTGCGTAGACCTGAATAACCTTCATGCTATAGGTGAAGCATCAGGTTCGACACACCTGTTCGACACACTGGAGACTTATTGAACATTGTTAACGAGGGCCTTATTGACGAGGAAACCTACGCCACCCTGGGATGTTTTATCACCCTCGCAAAAGAAGAGAAGATGGGCCGAGTCTAGGGTAACGGTGTCCTCCCCCTCTCTACGGACTTGTCATAACCCCAGAACATGCCATTTAATGGTCTCTAACTTCACTTCCAACTGCGCTAGGTGATGGTCAAGCCTCAGAGTTCGTCTGTTATACGTTGCCAGAGTCGTTTGACGGTGGGGTCTCACCCGGGGATTCCTAGCACCACCCCTGGTCCTAGGGCTGGCATCGCGCCCGTCAACGCCAGCACAGCCGCTGGTGTCGCCGGGCACTTTGGGCCTTCTGTGTGGGTTATCAATCATAGGGGGGGGGGGGATAGGACCATGACCCACCACACTGGTCCATTGCGTGTTGGTGGGTTGTTTTGCCATTTCCTCGTTTGTTGGGCGGTAGGGAGCACCGCGGGCAGGTGAGGTTGGCTTGGGCGCCGAAAGATGTAAGTTGGCGCCCCTTACTCCCCTATGAATGTAATTAGTTTGGTAGAATGGGGCCAAGGTTATGCCACTTACCCGTACACCCCGCGCCCCGCTGCCTGTGTATCACACGCATTTCCCCGCGCGGCTCCTACGAATGTGCGACTACTACAAGTAGGTAGAGATAAACCATTCTAAAAATGCACGCCCCTAGCCCCGCCCTTTAACTGCTTATAAATTTATTAAAAATTGCATCAAAACTCTAAAAAAGTCAAGGTAAAAGTACCTGACTTGACAAAAGTGCTTAAAATTATTTACCAAAAAACGAATAAAGGCGGTTGTTTATTTTCACAGTTAATACAACTCATGCAATCTTATTACAAATTTTGAAAAAATAGATAAAAGCACTTATATAATTTTAAAAACGTGAAAACCACAACTTAACAATAGGTAAAAAATGATAAAAGCATTTGTTCATTTTTAACACTACATAATTTTACCTGATCCAATTATTGCGTGGAGGAAGAAGTGAACAACTGACTTTATGCAGTTTAGTCGTCGGGTTTGATCTATTTTTGTCAGTTGTTCATTTCTACCTCAATATTTTTTGTAACTAAATCATTGTATGCGTTTCTGCAATTTATCATTAAAATTGACTTTTAACTGCAACAGATAGAGATTTCAAGACGTGGGTCAGATCAAACGATGCAGCCTGTTCTAGACTCTACGAAAAAGCAATAAAGTCGATTTCGCAAAAATTGTTAGTTGTCTAATTCTCCACCTACAGCAGCGATATTTATTTTGAAAACAATTTTGATGCAGTAAATCTTAACGTGATTTATAAAGTAACTCTAATTAATATTTCGGTTTCAAAATTAGTTTTAACAATAAAAGCTGTTGATTGAACACCGCGCCACCTCCGCTTCGTGTGACGCGCAGTTCAAACAACATCTTGTAACTTGTGTCTGTCACATTGAAAACACTTGAAACCCTATCGCCTTAGTGTTTTAAATTAACCTTATAAATAAACAACTATTTACAAATGTGGAAATCAGCTATAAAACAATAAGCTTGATTAATGGTTCAACTTTGAGTGTGATCTGGACTTAGGTTTACAAGACCTTATTATATTATATTATATTATATTATATTATATTATATTATATTATATTATATTATATTATATTATATTATATTATATTATATTATATTATATTATATTATATTATATTATATTATATTATATTATATTATATTATATTATATTATATTATATTATATTATATTATATTATATTATATTATATTATATTATATTATATTATATTATATTATATTATATTATATTATATTATATTATATTATATTATACACCTAGTACAGAAATACAGAAAAGAGAAACACATAAACACAAAAACAGTTGCAATGGGCGACCTTATCGCTAAGAGCGATAAGGTCGCCCATTAGAGCAACCTTTGGATGGACACGTGATTATTGTACAGGTATAGACGGTGGCGTATAACAGACTATTACACAGAAAAAAAGTACATAAATAAATATAATTAAATACTAAGTAAAAAGAATATAATATTATATATATAAATATATTATATTAATTAGGTATTTGAAACAGAAGTAAGGAGGTGTTCATAGACCATAATATGTTTAAATATAGGTAAAGATTTACCCTTTCTTATTGGGGTAGGTAAGGCATTACATAGTTTGGTGGCATGTACGGTGAATGATGAACTATAGGAATGGAAGGGGCGGGGATTTTGCAGCGAAAGGGTTTCAGTGGAGCGAAGGGATCGGGTATGGGTTTGGTGCAGGTACTTGAACCGTTCTTTGAGGTACCGAGGAGTATTAGGGACAAAGAGGATGGAATACAGAAGGGATAGGAAGTGTGCGTCCCGACGAAGACGGATTGGTAACCATTTTAGCTTATTGCGGTACTCTGTGATGTGATCATACTTGCGGAGACCGAAAATGAAGCGTATGCAGAAATTTTGTAGACGCTCAAGCTTATCAAGCTGTACTTGAGTTAGAACAGGATAGCTGGCATCGGCGTAGTCAAGAATGGAGAGCAGAAGTGACTGAGCAAGCCAAATTTTGGTGGATGTCGGTAAAAAGTTTCGCAATCGTTTTAACGAGGCGGCAGATGCCGCTATAGGCGGCAGATGCCGCTATAGATCTTACGGCTAACTTCCGCCAGTTGCGGTTCCCAATTCAGCTGATTGTCGATAAGAATCCCGAGATTTTTGACGGTTTTGCTTATCTCAATTCGAACATTGTCGAAAAAGATATGTGGGAGTTTAACCCAGTCAATCTTTGAGACCATTCGTGAGCTACCAATTACGATAATCTGCGTTTTAGTTGGGTTTACTTTTAGCCCGTAAGCATTACTCCATTCGAGAATGTTATTTAAATCGTTATTTATTACACGGATGGCTTCATGTAATCGCTCTACTGGGGCCTTTGCATAAATTTGTAAATCGTCTGCATAAAGGTGGTAGGAAGAAGACAGTTGATTTGAGATAGAATTAATAAATATAGCGAAAAGAAGAGGGGATAAAACGCCGCCCTGTGGTACACCGGTACTCAGTGGACACCAAGAGGAGATCTTATCGTCAACGCTGATACGCTGCCGGTGACCGAACAGTTAACTACGAAGCCAGTGAGTTGCGTTTGAAGAGATGTTAAGAGAGCGAAGAATGCCTAAAAGAATTTCAAAATCGACGTTGTTAAAAGCATTACTGAAGTCCAGAAGTGAGAAGACGGTTGCTTCTCCGTTCCAGATGCCATCTCTAATATCGTCGGTGATCTTGACGAGAGCTGATGTGGTACTATGGCCTGGCCGGAAACCGGATTGGAAGGGATTAAGGAGGTTATTGATATTAAGGAAAAGACTTAAGTTGTTGGTGCACAAGTCGCTCAAGGACTTTGGATAGGAAAGGCAAGATGGAAATAGGACGGAAATCAGAAAAGGAAGATGGTTTGGCTTTCTTCGGAAGTGGGGTTACTTGTGCGTCTTTCCACGTGCTGGGAAAAGTTTCACTATTAATAGAAAAGTTCAATAGATATGTAACAACATGGACAATGTCATCAAGGATGGGAAGGATCATTTTCTTACTAATGCCATCGGTACCGACCGCATTAGAAGAAATGGAAGAAATGCTCTTTTTGACCTCAGAATCGGTAAAATCGCGGAACAGGAAGGGAGGAAAATCAGGAGTTGGAATAGAAGAAAGAGAATTTAGGGTTTGGGTTTTAATAGGACCCTCAAACTTGGAACAAGAGGAGAAATGATGGTTCAAGGCGTTAATGTTCAAGTCCTTCGTGCGGCTATCAAGTCGCGATTTACCGATACTTAATGTTCTAAGGAATTTCCATACCTTAGCAGGGTCATTATTTTCAACGGATTTATGAATGTGACGGCGTTGTGCATCCCTACACACCTTATTGCAGTGATTACGGGCCTTAGTAAATAGCTCTTTATTCTCGGCAGTCGGTCTACGTTTGTACCTAGCCTTGGCTGCAAGTTTATAATTAATTTCAGATTTTATTTCGTTTGTAAGCCAAGGAGCAGGAAGATACTTAATTTTGATAGCCCTTACAGGAGCATGTTTGTCGTACAATTTTATTAATATGCTACTAAAATTAGCGAGTTTGCTGTCAACCTCATCCAACACTTTGGACCAGTCAGCATCTCGAGCATCCTTGCGCAGTCTCCAAATTCATCCCACCAAAATTGCGCTGAAGAAGAATTCGAGGCTTGGCTTTGGGTGGACGGATTTTGTAGGAGAGAAACATCAAATCAGAATGGATAAGGAAATTATTTTAGTAAAATGTTTTATGAATGCAACTTGTTTCTCATTTCCGGGCCATGTAGAGATTCGAAATACCCAAGTAGGAACTAACCTTTTATTATAGGCATCTCATGCAGTTTGCGCAGACGTTGAGGGCAATGGCTCGTTGCTTGTAGATTGTTGTTGGTGGTCGTCGTCTACGGAGTCCGTCGTCACGGTTTGCTGGTCTCCTGGCTGGGGCGCTCTACGCAGTTGTTCGTGTGCTACTTTACGTGGACGCCCTCTGCCATTTACACGCTTTACCATGTAACGGTCGTTCTCAAGAACTCTGTAGATCTCGTACGGTTCGCTATATTTGAGGTCTAGGGACGTTTGGTTACGAGGATTGTTCTTAATGAGTACATAGTCACCTCTTTGGAACGGACGAATCTTCGCTTTAGTTTTATCAAACCTTTGTTTGTCGTACTCGGCCGCAGACAGCATTTTCTGTCGTACTTGCTGTTCTAAAAGGCCAAAATCTATAGATGCTTCATCGATATTAACCAATTTCAGGAGTTCCGGTGGTACAGCATTCTGGCGGCGTATCAGCAAAGTGAGGGGTGCGACGCCTGTGACTCTATGGGGTGTACAGTTAAACGAGAGCTGCAACACTTCTAATGCTGTGTGCCAGTTTTCGGTGCTATAGTTCTTTATCATAGTAAGGGCATTTTTAAGTGTGGCCATAACCCTTTCAACTTGCCCGTTCGCTCGGCTTACTCCTGGCGCTATCGTATGTATGTCTACTCCGTGATGATCACAGTAGGCTTTAAACTCACCGAGAAACTCCCGTCCTCCATCTACGATCACCTGCACTGGCGTTCCAAATAAATGTATAACGCGTTTTAGTGCTGCAAGGCTGCTGCTTTGGCTTTTATCGTTCGAATAGCTAAGAAGGACATACTTAGTAAATGCGTCTATTGTCACGATGACGTACTCGTCTTGTCCCTCAGCGTTCCTTGTACCGAGCTTGCCTGTGATGTCCATATGGATCACTTGAAAGGCTGCGGTTGGTTTTTCAATTGGATGCAGTTGAGCTTGGACCGCGCCCGATGACCCTTTTGATGTTTTGCATATGACACAGTTATCTACAAATTTTCTTACGATTGAATTCATTTTTTCAAACCAGTATGTTTCCTTGAGTTTTTGTAGAGTCTTCTCCCATCCAGGATGTTGCAGCGCGGTATGGAAAGTGTTTATCAAGCTCCACTGGAATGATTTTGGAACAACAATCAATTTGTATGTACCTGTGTTTGGGCCAATCAGCGTTTTCTTAAGCACTCCATCTTCGAAGACGTATCCTGTCGCTGGACTGTCTCCGGTCACGCTGTCTAATAGCAAACGAAGCTCTGCATCACGTCTCTGCTCTATTTGTAACCATTCTAAGTCCCTGACCATAATATTTACCGACATTTCAGTCGAGGGATTTCTACTAAAGAAATCAGCGTATTGTAGTCGTTCTCCTTTACGGTACTCCACCTCAAACTCGTAGTTCTGCAGAAAGGACCACCACCGATGGATGCGAGGAAGTAGGTCCTTTTTGTGCATAGATGCCTTCAAGGCGTTACAGTCGGTTATTACCTTGAATTTCCGGCCGTATAGATAGTGCCGAAAGTGCTTCACAGCTCTCACCACCGCCAACGTCTCGAGCTCGTAGGAGTGGTAGCGGCTCTCGGCGTCGGTGGTGCGCTGGCTCATGTACGCGACTGGATGTTGGCGGCCGTCGATGATCTGCGTCAGCACCGCTCCGTAGCCGAGGCTGCTGGCATCCGTGAAGAGCTCAATCGGTGCGTTCTCCTGGAATAGAGTGAGGGTAGGCGCAGTAGACAATTGCTGTACAATATTGTTACGCGCTTCTTCATGTCGATCGTTCCAGTCCCACTTTGCATCCTTTTTTGTTAATTCGTATAAAGGCACCATGAGGCGTGCAAAATTGGGAATGAAACGTCTGAAGTAGCCAGCTAGACCGTTAAATTGACGTACTTGTTTAGTTGTCTTTGGGATAGGCGCTTTCGTTAAAGCCTCCACTTTTCTCGGGCTAGGGCTAACTTGACCCTCGCTTATAATGTTACCCAGATATTCAATGGAGCCTTTAAAGAACGCAGTTTTCTCCACATTGATTGAAAAGCCTGCTTGCTGGAGAGCGATCAATATCCGTTCGATGTGGGATAGCCCCTCAGAGAATTCCCTACATTTGGCAGGACATCGTCAACGTACACCTGGCAAACTTGTTCGGTCAACAAAAGAGACAGGGCTCGGTTTATACACCGTTGGTACACGGCTACCGCGTTACATAGACCAAACGGGACAGTATTCCATTCATATAAGCCATCGGGCGTTACGAAGGCACTTTTCTCAACTGATCCCTCGGCTATTGGGATCTGGTGGAAACCGGCTGCCATGTCAAATGTAGAGAAGTATAAACCACCAGCTAATTGATCTATTTGATCCGATATGATCGGCAACGGATAATGATCCCTGACCGTATTTCTGTTTAGCTCACGGTAGTCTACGCACATGCGATCTTTACCATTTTTCTTTTTTACTAGGATTATTGGACTGGAGAATGGCGAATTACTTTCCCGAATAATATTGTGATCTAACAACTCTCTCACAATATCGCGTACCTTTTCTCGTTCTACGGGGCTCAACCTATACGGCCTGCGCTCGACGCACTTGTTAGGGTCTTTCAACCGTATCTCAAGTTCGCCGGTATTGACACGAGAGCAAGGATAGCCACGTATGAACAGATGTTCATACTTGTTCAATAATATTTTAAGCTCATTAATTTGATCGACATTTGTTAGATCACAATCTAAATTATCGAATTTTTGGCTTTGTGATTGCATGTGATAGACCGCCGCTGCAGGTGGACAAACTAATTTTGCACTTTTTGAGTCAACAACAACGCTTAAATTTGTGCCCTCGATTAGATTCATCCCTATCAAAATATCGGAACATATTTCGTAATCTGAGACCACATGAAATGTTACTTCTATGCGTACGTCATCGACAACACAAATCGTCGCTAAAGTTGTTAGCGAAACCACCGTGAACTGTCCAATACCCTTTAGGTATTTAACTACGTGATATCGTTTCCCGGGCAGTTTATTAGCTAGTGATTCGCGAATTATACAGAGCATTCCGCCCCACTGTCAAAAATCGCGGCTAATTTTAGATCCCTGATAAGCACGGACATTGCATTTAATTTTGGAGACCCTAGAGAGTTCACGTTGGAAACAACATCTCTCTGACGCTTGAAACACGATTCTAGGGTATGACCTACCTTAGAACAATAGGTACATGTTGGTTTGTTAGAATTTTGT
This sequence comes from Eupithecia tripunctaria, assembly GCA_955876795.1. Lineage (NCBI taxonomy): Eukaryota > Metazoa > Arthropoda > Insecta > Lepidoptera > Geometridae > Eupithecia > Eupithecia tripunctaria. The sequence goes on along the minus strand of OY041611.1, from coordinate 16,241,706 downwards.
GGTTTATTTTCATTTTTGACGTCTGATTTAGCATTTGATTTAGTATCCGGTTTACCATCTTGGGGGCGCGTTGGGGCAGTGACTGTTTTATCGCGAAAATAACATTCATCCGTACCGTGTCCATGTTTTTTACATGTTTGACAAAATAGCGATGCTCTATCGGCGAACCGTGATCGTTTTGCCGGCCCTTGTTCTTTGGAGGAACTTGGGTATAGGCGCTTGGCTCGTCGTATTGTTGAAGCCACCGAAATCAGCTCGGGCACCGAAAGAGCTTTCGTATTTAGCAAGTCGATTCTCAACCGTTCGTCACCGATGCAACCAATCACTGCCTCAACCGCGTCCTTATCTGATAACCTTCCTTTTGTAACTCGTTTACAGAATATCCATGCCTGCGACAGGAATTGCGCAATGTCTTTTGTGTTATCGTAAGTGTGTTCTCTAAACTGCAAAATATCGCGGGAATATCTGTTTTCGGGTTCAAAAGTGGTTATCAAAACTTCACGCAATTCCGGCCACGTGGTGGTAGATACCAGCCAACTATCTACCCACAACTTTGCGCGACCTATTAGCAAACTTCCTACTTTCATTCTTACATCATAATCGCTCAAGTTATAGGTTTCCATAGCAGTGGTAACGTGTTGACACCACTCCCTAACCCCTAAATTAGTGTCAGGATCATAGGATGGTAAATATATGTCGTTAATTCTAACCTTGGAATCGGGTTCTTTTACTGTACCCATGCGATCCGACACGTGTTTCATCATTTGCATGAGCTCCGAGAAAAATCCCATTGGCACTCCGCTAACAGAAGCGTTTAAAATTTCATTATTCTTATCAGATGGTCCAGCAGAAGGGGGTGTGAATCCCACTTCTGATATCGGAGTATCCTGCCTAATGGGATTTTTAGAAATAGTGACGTTGGCCGAACTACCACCAGCAGAGCTGGCAGCAGTAAGGCCAACGTCACCACTCTCAATAGGTTCGCTCATTGCAAGTATAGAAACATTTATTTTACACTGACACTTTTATTAAAACTCTTATTCGTACACTCTAAAATCTTTAATCTATAATTATAATCTATAGCTAGGGTAAAATTACAGAGTACTTACAAGACACAACCTTCCTCGTCCGCGGCTCCAAGCAAAGTAATGGCGTGTCGCCCGCCGTCTTCTTTTGAAAAACCAGGCGGCGCACATAAATATCGCTGCCGTAGGTGGAGAAATAGATAACTGACTCTACCATAATCGCGAGAAAACGACGATTTAGTGTTTTTTTTGACAAAAACTACGATAAGTATTTTCATAGCACAAAATTTAGTGTGGGTGTTTTGATATGTTATGCAACAGCTCTATGATTACCTTTTACGACGTGGTTGGCGATCCTAACTATTTTCGTTTATGTGATAATAGCTCAGAAGCAAGATATCTATTTTTACCTCAATGAGGTTTGGAAAGTAAGATATAGTTATCTACTTTTCCATGGTTATTCAGTTCTTTCACTTCAAGAAATTACCTTAAGCTTAAAATCTCTCTAGATAAGTGCGGTTATTTAATTGTTCCTTTTCCTAGATATATTTCGTTTATCAATTAGTTGTTTTTAACTAGACGGAAATTATTTGAAGTTGAGCTAAACCTTTAATTTTAATCGGTTTTAGGACTAAAGACTTCTATTAAAACACAATCCTAAGTATTGTTGACGTACAATGTACTATTAAAATAAGAAAAATAACACAAAATAAACAAAATTTTAACAAAAACAGGCGCTTCTACCAAAAAAATTTAAAAATCAAACCATAAACTTCCAATATTACAATGGAAGTTTGAAGATTTAAGATTTTATATTTTTTGGAAGAAGAAATTTTGTTTATTTTGTGTTATTTTTCGATTTTATTTTTCGACGACGAGGGTCAGAACTTAAGGTGAGTCATCATCATCATCATCAGCCTATACTAGTCCACGGCTGGACATAGGCCTCCCCTAATGAGCGCCATAGCGCCCTGTCTTCAGCTTGACGCATCCAGCATCTGCCTGCAGTCTTTCGCAGATCGTCATCCCACCTGGCCGGAGGGCGTCCTACACTACGTTTGCCGAGTCGCGGTCTCCACTCAAGAACTCGTTTACCCCAGCGGATCTTCGCGAAATATAGCCGGCCCACTGCCACTTCAGCTTGCTAATTCTTTGAGCTATGTCGATAACTTTGGTTCTCTGTCGGATGTATTTGTTACGAATCCTATCCTTCAGAGAGACTCCGAACATAGCTCTTTCCATAGCTCGCTGAGGGACTTTGAACTGGTAGACCAGCCCTATCGTGAGTGTCCACGTCTCATGACGGTCCGTAGGTCATGACGGGTAGGACGCACTGATTGAAAACTTTCGTTTTCAAGCATTGCGGTATGGATGACGAGAAGACTCGACGTAGTTTTCCAAACGCTGCCCAGCCTAGCTGGGTCCTCTTCGTGGCCTCCTTTTCAAAATTGTTTTTACCCAACTGCAGAATTTGTCCAAGGTAAGTGTACTCGGAAACAATTTCGAGTGGGTGGCCATGTACGACGACCAGTCCCGGATCTCTCTCTCTCTGTGGTCGGTACTTCATGACTGAAGATCGTGATCACTATAGGATGTCTCTATTGTGTTGGAGTGAACGGCTTGTCTCCAGCGAATTCTGTTAGTGGCCATTTTCACCACGTCGTAAAACTTGCGACCCCCCTTGAGCTGATCTGTCCATCTAGTTGGAGATCTACCGCGAGATCGCTTGCCCTCCACGTTGCCAACAATGACCAGCTTTTCAAGGTTCTCGTCGCCGCGCCTTGCAATATGACCGAAATAGGAGAGTATACGGCGGTGACAAATCGTTGATAGCCTGTCCTTCACTTTCAGTTGCGTAAGGATCGATGCGTTGGTGCGTTTTGCCGTCCAAGGAATCCGTAACATTCGCCTCCAGCACCACATCTCAAACGCATCAATCCTTTTCCTCTCTCTAGCTAAGATGGTCCATGTCTCTACTCCGTATAAGAATATGGGGAAGATCAGAGCACGAACTAGGCGCATCTTTGTCTTGCACGAAATACTTCGGTTCTTCCAGATGCCATTCAACCGAGTCATTGCGTCCCTTCCCATAGCCATGCGCCGCTTGATCTCTGGCACGCAGCTTCCATCATTGCAGATGTAAGAGCCCAGGTAAGTAAAGTTGTCTACCACTTCGATGTCGTGGCAACTATTGGGGCCTGAGAGGAGTCCAGCTCGGTCGACTACCATCAGTTTTGTTTTACTTGTATTGATAGATAGTCCCATGGCCTCACTCTCAATATCTACATAGTTTGTGCAATAGCAGTTCCATTTCCTCCATTGATGTAGCGACTAAAGTGGTATCGTCAGCGTAGCGAAGATTGGATATTTTTTTGCCACCCACAGCAAATCCACCATTCCAATGCTCTAGTGCTTTTCGGATGATAAACTCTCCATAAATGTTGAAAAGCAGTGGTGAAAGTATACAGCCCTGTCGTACACCCTTTTTCGTCTTAAACACATTAGAACAGTCGGTGTCAATCCGAACAAAGGAGCGGTTGTTATTGTACAGGTTGCTAACTAGCCCGACCAGGTGTTTTGGTACCCCCATTTCACTAAGGACCTCCCAGAGCTTCTCCCATCGAATGCAATCAAACGCCTTTGCGTAGTCAATAAAACACAAAACAACTGGAGTGTTAAATTCCCTGCTTTTCTCAATTATTTGCCTTATGTTGAGGATCTGTTCCCGGGTTCCTTTTCCTTTAACAAACCCTGCTTGCAAGTCCCGGATCAATGAGGCCATTGATCATGATTTTGGTTTTATCCAAATTCATGCCGAGACCGATGCATCGCGAGGCTAAAGCTAGGCCGTCCAGCATCTGGTTGAGCTCCTCCAGCGACTCCGCCATTACGACTATGTCATTAGCGAATCGGAGGTGTTTGATGTAATCGCCGTTTATGTAAATGCCCTTACCTTTCCAGTCCAGCGTCTTAAACATATCTTCCAAAGCGCTCGCGAACAGTTTCGGGGATATAACATCCTCCATGTCTCACTCCTCTGCGCAGTTTGGATGGGTTTGGACTGCTGGTCCTGTACTTGGACACTCATGATTGCGGCGTCGTAGAGACATCTCAGCACCTCGATATAACGATAGTCTACTTGGCATCGCTGTAAGGATTCCAGAACAGACCCGGTTTCGACAGAGTCAAACGCCTTCTCATAGTCCACAAAGGCCATGGCCGGTCTGTAGTTTTTAAGGAGGGTTTTATCTCCCTTTTTAAAAAAGAGCACCACCAAACTCCCGCTCCACGCCTTTGGAGTTCTCCTACTGTGAACGACGGCGTTGAAGAGGTTCTGTAGTTCCTGTATAACAGGGGCTCCTGCGGCTTTCAAAAGCTCTGATGTTATGCCGTCCTCACCGGGGGCTTTTCCATTTCTAAGTTGCCTCAGAGCTAGCAAAATCTCGTCTTGACTGATGTCTGGCAGTTCGTCGGTATAGTGGCGTGTCAGGGTGGCTCTTGAATCGTGGTCGACTCGTTGGGAACTAGGGGCATGTGCAGCGTACAATCGGCCATAGAAATCCTCTATCTCGGCGGATATCTCCAGCTTCGACAAAACGGTCCTCCCATCGTGCGTTTTAAGCTTCGTCAGGTGGCTCCTGCCAAGCTGCTGAGTGAATACTTTGGACCCTCGGTTTCGCTCTATTGCCTCTTCAATGAGGCGTGTGTTGGAGCTCCGAAGGTCCGTACCATCTTCGCAATTCGCTTGTTCAGGTCTGACCTGTCTGACGAAGTCGCTTGGGTGGTTTCCGTCTTTTTTCCATCAGCCCGAGAGTCTCATCCGAGAGTTTGGATTTCTTGCCAGTATGCTGCTTTTGGCAGAACCTGATGCCCTCGTTCCTCAATGTTTCCACAAGATTGTGCAGGGTCTCGTCAGCGTCATCAGTGGAATCCAAGGCAGCGAATCTATTCCCGAGAAGCTGCTGGAACTTCTCGGTGCCTGCCATGATTTGGATTCGGTTAGGTCGAACCTTGCACTTCATCAGACGGTTTCTTTCAAGCTTTAAATTGATATTCAGAGAGCCTCAGAGCAGTCTGTGATCAGATCCGGTATTGAACCTGTTGATCACTGAAACATCTCTGAATACGTGCTTACTATCCGGCATGATGAAGTTGATCTCATTTTTAGTCACAGTGTCGGGGCATCGCCATGTCCACTTCCTTTGGGGCTGTTTCTTAAAGAAAGAGTTCATTAAGAATAGCCCCTCTTTCTCAAGAAAGTTGACAAGCATTTGCCCCCTGTGATTCCTAATTCCATAACCATGTGGGCCTATTCGGGATTCATTGCGAGTCCAGATTCCCACGTTGCCGTTAAAGTCCCCCTTCACAACGTTGAAGTGAGCCTTAGTGGTGTTGTGTAAGGCTTTGGATATGTCTTCATACATACCCTCCACTTCATCATCCGAATGTGCCGAGGTCGGTGCGTAGACCTGAATAACCTTCATGCTATAGGTGAAGCATCAGGTTCGACACACCTGTTCGACACACTGGAGACTTATTGAACATTGTTAACGAGGGCCTTATTGACGAGGAAACCTACGCCACCCTGGGATGTTTTATCACCCTCGCAAAAGAAGAGAAGATGGGCCGAGTCTAGGGTAACGGTGTCCTCCCCCTCTCTACGGACTTGTCATAACCCCAGAACATGCCATTTAATGGTCTCTAACTTCACTTCCAACTGCGCTAGGTGATGGTCAAGCCTCAGAGTTCGTCTGTTATACGTTGCCAGAGTCGTTTGACGGTGGGGTCTCACCCGGGGATTCCTAGCACCACCCCTGGTCCTAGGGCTGGCATCGCGCCCGTCAACGCCAGCACAGCCGCTGGTGTCGCCGGGCACTTTGGGCCTTCTGTGTGGGTTATCAATCATAGGGGGGGGGGGGATAGGACCATGACCCACCACACTGGTCCATTGCGTGTTGGTGGGTTGTTTTGCCATTTCCTCGTTTGTTGGGCGGTAGGGAGCACCGCGGGCAGGTGAGGTTGGCTTGGGCGCCGAAAGATGTAAGTTGGCGCCCCTTACTCCCCTATGAATGTAATTAGTTTGGTAGAATGGGGCCAAGGTTATGCCACTTACCCGTACACCCCGCGCCCCGCTGCCTGTGTATCACACGCATTTCCCCGCGCGGCTCCTACGAATGTGCGACTACTACAAGTAGGTAGAGATAAACCATTCTAAAAATGCACGCCCCTAGCCCCGCCCTTTAACTGCTTATAAATTTATTAAAAATTGCATCAAAACTCTAAAAAAGTCAAGGTAAAAGTACCTGACTTGACAAAAGTGCTTAAAATTATTTACCAAAAAACGAATAAAGGCGGTTGTTTATTTTCACAGTTAATACAACTCATGCAATCTTATTACAAATTTTGAAAAAATAGATAAAAGCACTTATATAATTTTAAAAACGTGAAAACCACAACTTAACAATAGGTAAAAAATGATAAAAGCATTTGTTCATTTTTAACACTACATAATTTTACCTGATCCAATTATTGCGTGGAGGAAGAAGTGAACAACTGACTTTATGCAGTTTAGTCGTCGGGTTTGATCTATTTTTGTCAGTTGTTCATTTCTACCTCAATATTTTTTGTAACTAAATCATTGTATGCGTTTCTGCAATTTATCATTAAAATTGACTTTTAACTGCAACAGATAGAGATTTCAAGACGTGGGTCAGATCAAACGATGCAGCCTGTTCTAGACTCTACGAAAAAGCAATAAAGTCGATTTCGCAAAAATTGTTAGTTGTCTAATTCTCCACCTACAGCAGCGATATTTATTTTGAAAACAATTTTGATGCAGTAAATCTTAACGTGATTTATAAAGTAACTCTAATTAATATTTCGGTTTCAAAATTAGTTTTAACAATAAAAGCTGTTGATTGAACACCGCGCCACCTCCGCTTCGTGTGACGCGCAGTTCAAACAACATCTTGTAACTTGTGTCTGTCACATTGAAAACACTTGAAACCCTATCGCCTTAGTGTTTTAAATTAACCTTATAAATAAACAACTATTTACAAATGTGGAAATCAGCTATAAAACAATAAGCTTGATTAATGGTTCAACTTTGAGTGTGATCTGGACTTAGGTTTACAAGACCTTATTATATTATATTATATTATATTATATTATATTATATTATATTATATTATATTATATTATATTATATTATATTATATTATATTATATTATATTATATTATATTATATTATATTATATTATATTATATTATATTATATTATATTATATTATATTATATTATATTATATTATATTATATTATATTATATTATATTATATTATATTATATTATATTATATTATATTATACACCTAGTACAGAAATACAGAAAAGAGAAACACATAAACACAAAAACAGTTGCAATGGGCGACCTTATCGCTAAGAGCGATAAGGTCGCCCATTAGAGCAACCTTTGGATGGACACGTGATTATTGTACAGGTATAGACGGTGGCGTATAACAGACTATTACACAGAAAAAAAGTACATAAATAAATATAATTAAATACTAAGTAAAAAGAATATAATATTATATATATAAATATATTATATTAATTAGGTATTTGAAACAGAAGTAAGGAGGTGTTCATAGACCATAATATGTTTAAATATAGGTAAAGATTTACCCTTTCTTATTGGGGTAGGTAAGGCATTACATAGTTTGGTGGCATGTACGGTGAATGATGAACTATAGGAATGGAAGGGGCGGGGATTTTGCAGCGAAAGGGTTTCAGTGGAGCGAAGGGATCGGGTATGGGTTTGGTGCAGGTACTTGAACCGTTCTTTGAGGTACCGAGGAGTATTAGGGACAAAGAGGATGGAATACAGAAGGGATAGGAAGTGTGCGTCCCGACGAAGACGGATTGGTAACCATTTTAGCTTATTGCGGTACTCTGTGATGTGATCATACTTGCGGAGACCGAAAATGAAGCGTATGCAGAAATTTTGTAGACGCTCAAGCTTATCAAGCTGTACTTGAGTTAGAACAGGATAGCTGGCATCGGCGTAGTCAAGAATGGAGAGCAGAAGTGACTGAGCAAGCCAAATTTTGGTGGATGTCGGTAAAAAGTTTCGCAATCGTTTTAACGAGGCGGCAGATGCCGCTATAGGCGGCAGATGCCGCTATAGATCTTACGGCTAACTTCCGCCAGTTGCGGTTCCCAATTCAGCTGATTGTCGATAAGAATCCCGAGATTTTTGACGGTTTTGCTTATCTCAATTCGAACATTGTCGAAAAAGATATGTGGGAGTTTAACCCAGTCAATCTTTGAGACCATTCGTGAGCTACCAATTACGATAATCTGCGTTTTAGTTGGGTTTACTTTTAGCCCGTAAGCATTACTCCATTCGAGAATGTTATTTAAATCGTTATTTATTACACGGATGGCTTCATGTAATCGCTCTACTGGGGCCTTTGCATAAATTTGTAAATCGTCTGCATAAAGGTGGTAGGAAGAAGACAGTTGATTTGAGATAGAATTAATAAATATAGCGAAAAGAAGAGGGGATAAAACGCCGCCCTGTGGTACACCGGTACTCAGTGGACACCAAGAGGAGATCTTATCGTCAACGCTGATACGCTGCCGGTGACCGAACAGTTAACTACGAAGCCAGTGAGTTGCGTTTGAAGAGATGTTAAGAGAGCGAAGAATGCCTAAAAGAATTTCAAAATCGACGTTGTTAAAAGCATTACTGAAGTCCAGAAGTGAGAAGACGGTTGCTTCTCCGTTCCAGATGCCATCTCTAATATCGTCGGTGATCTTGACGAGAGCTGATGTGGTACTATGGCCTGGCCGGAAACCGGATTGGAAGGGATTAAGGAGGTTATTGATATTAAGGAAAAGACTTAAGTTGTTGGTGCACAAGTCGCTCAAGGACTTTGGATAGGAAAGGCAAGATGGAAATAGGACGGAAATCAGAAAAGGAAGATGGTTTGGCTTTCTTCGGAAGTGGGGTTACTTGTGCGTCTTTCCACGTGCTGGGAAAAGTTTCACTATTAATAGAAAAGTTCAATAGATATGTAACAACATGGACAATGTCATCAAGGATGGGAAGGATCATTTTCTTACTAATGCCATCGGTACCGACCGCATTAGAAGAAATGGAAGAAATGCTCTTTTTGACCTCAGAATCGGTAAAATCGCGGAACAGGAAGGGAGGAAAATCAGGAGTTGGAATAGAAGAAAGAGAATTTAGGGTTTGGGTTTTAATAGGACCCTCAAACTTGGAACAAGAGGAGAAATGATGGTTCAAGGCGTTAATGTTCAAGTCCTTCGTGCGGCTATCAAGTCGCGATTTACCGATACTTAATGTTCTAAGGAATTTCCATACCTTAGCAGGGTCATTATTTTCAACGGATTTATGAATGTGACGGCGTTGTGCATCCCTACACACCTTATTGCAGTGATTACGGGCCTTAGTAAATAGCTCTTTATTCTCGGCAGTCGGTCTACGTTTGTACCTAGCCTTGGCTGCAAGTTTATAATTAATTTCAGATTTTATTTCGTTTGTAAGCCAAGGAGCAGGAAGATACTTAATTTTGATAGCCCTTACAGGAGCATGTTTGTCGTACAATTTTATTAATATGCTACTAAAATTAGCGAGTTTGCTGTCAACCTCATCCAACACTTTGGACCAGTCAGCATCTCGAGCATCCTTGCGCAGTCTCCAAATTCATCCCACCAAAATTGCGCTGAAGAAGAATTCGAGGCTTGGCTTTGGGTGGACGGATTTTGTAGGAGAGAAACATCAAATCATGATACGAGAAGGCATAATAATAATAATAATAATAATAATAATAATAATAGTCATAATAGTCTTTATTGGTAATAATTATTACATGTCATGAGTTGTATAAGTACATAATTCTGCTATGTATACTTAAACAATTGCTATAAAATGCATTTCAATGGAAATTGTACTTATGCTTAGTATGTATATAATTTATGTTTTGCATTATTAATAATACAACATTCTATTATAATAAATTAATAAATTAAAAAAACAATTGAATAGCGTTCCTAAAAATTTAAATAGCAGTATAATGTCACATCTTATATACTAATTACAATTATATAAAAATTCAAACAGCATTACATTTTTTTTTAACTCTTATATGCTACGAACTCGTCGTAGCTATAAAAAGATTTCTCAATAAGCCAGCGTTTTAGATGTTTTTTGAATGCGGGCAGACTGCGAGCTTCTGTAACTGAATTGGGAAGCCGGTTGTACACGTCTGGGCCCATGACATGTGTCAACTGCTTGGACGACTTCGTCAACGAGCGCTCCACGGCGGCGAGTTTGTCGCGGCCGCGCGTGGCGTACGAGTGCGTGTTGCCTCGTGTCGCGTACGTCCCGTGGTTCTGCCGCGCGTACATTGCCACTTGGTAAATGACGAGACATGGCAATGTAAGGATGCCAAGGGATTTGAAGTGTGGTCTCGCCGAGTGGTCGCTTGGGATCTTCACTATTGCTCGTACGGCCCTTTTCTGCATCCGGAACGCGCGTTCCCAATCGGCTCCGCGCGCCCATAGCTCGGTGCCGTACTGCAGCAGCGACTGCACAGTTGCAAAGAAACAAACTCGGACCACGTCGGCGGACACCACTCGCGCCATCCGACTCAGCGCGTAACATGCACCAGACAGTCTTCCACACAGCTTGTCGATATGGCTCGCCCACTGTAGCCCTCTGTCTATGCGGAAGCCCAGGAATGTGGTGTTATCGACCTGCTCGATAGTGTTGCCATTGACTAATACTGATAGTGGTCTTGGGGCACGGCCCGACAGGTAGAAGTGGATGAAATGAGTTTTGCTCAGATTTAAGGCAAGCCCATTAAATCCAAACCATTCCGCCAGTAGTGTCGCCGTACCATTGAGCTTCGCTTCCAGCAGATCGACAGTGGGCGCAGTGACGATAGCGGCTACGTCATCAGCGTACATGTAAACCTCGGCACTGGTTATGTACTCGGGTAAGTCGTTTAGCAGTAGGGAGAACAATATATTTGAAACCGAAGAACCTTGGGCGACGCCCATCTTCGATTTCAGTGGATCGGATACTGCCTCCCCACCGCTGCCAATCACTACTTGAGATCGGTCGCTCATAAGGTCACAAAATAAATCGTGGGCCTTACCAGCGATTCCGTAGTGATGCAGCTTGACTGCCAGTATGTTGTGGTCGGCGACATCAAAGGCCTTTGACAGGTCGCAACAGATCACCGCGACCTGCTGCTTCGCCTCACGAGCGGCCAGTATGCCGCGGATGACTTCCCGCGCCAGCGACGTCGTTGAGCGCCCTTCGCGGTATGCATATTGACGATCAGAGAGGGCGAACGTGGATGAGAGGAAAGCAACAGGAAGGCATCCGCTGAGCACTGACCGTGCTTTGCGACATGAGACAGGGACGAAACTAATATAAGATCAAGAAGAGAAGGATTGCAGTTAGGAAAATTATGGGTTGGATTTAAAGGAAGAATTGACAAGTTACTCGACTGGACCAGACCTTGTAATAAGCGTGTTCGAGAGTCACATTTTAACAAGCACGTGTTAAAATCGCCCATGATTATAGTATGGTCATATAAAGGAGTGAGCTCTTCCAGAGACTTCTCGAGAATGAAGGAAAAAAGTTAATACGGAGAGAAGGAGAATAGTAAACGCCAAGCAGGATCTTACGATGAGAAAGGAGTACTTGAATAAAAAGATGTTCGCCCGCACTGGACGGTGGTGGTGATTGCGTCGACATATCAAACAGAGTAGTTAATATGCGAACGAATATATATGGCTACACCCCCACCTACGGCACCAGTACGGTCGTTACGGATAAGATCAAAACCAGGAAAAGAATAAAGAGTTGAAGGCAGACAGGGTTTTAACCACGACTCTGAAATTAGAATGGCGTGGAGGTTAGTCTGGTTTAGAGACGCCAGCATATCCGTAAAGTGTGCCGGGACGCTTTGTGCATTAATATGCACAACGTTGAAGTTTTTGGAAACATCGGAAAAAGTAGATTCTAAGGTATCAGAGAGAGTTGGAATGCTTGCAAAACTATCGTCGTTACCCGAAGAAGAACAGGATAAAATGTCATCACTGCTACTATTTATCATTATGGTCTGTGTATGTATATATATAAACTAATAAATACCTTAATTAGAGACTAATAAAAAATATAGATGTTTTTATAATATTGATTACATTTATCTAAACATTGTGTTAACGTGAAAATGTAGTGCAGGGTAGAGTAGCCTGTTCCCTTTGTTGCTGTTCATCTAAGGTCTTTGATATTCTGCGCAGTAAGGTAGACGAGAAAAAATAAAACGTATACTCTGAAAGTAGGTAAAAATTAGAGGTAGAATAGTTCTCGGTATTCTACCATGTCTATTCAACCATGGTAGAATAGCGAGAGCTACCATGGCTATATTCTGCCATCTCTAAAGAGAACGCTCCACTATCTCGCTACGGAGTTTTTGGATTTTGTCCACACTATCACGTGGACTGGCAAAAAATCTATCAGTAACTGTGCTTATCTGCATACTCAAAAATACCGTTCAGGTCGTTGATGTGCAGCAAGAATAGGGTTGCCGATAGAACTGACTGTCATTAATTTGGGTTCTTGTGATGGTTATTTACTAGGTAATTTTTCAACACACTTTTTGGTGCTTGTTATAGTATTTTTGTAGCTTAGAATGATATCATCTGGTGTTGGTATTGGCAGGTGTTTTTCTATGTGTTTTTTTAGTAAATTTGTTTCCTCGGGATTATTATTTCTTTTTTTCTTTCAAAGTTTGTTCTATTTTTCTTTATATTCATGTTTATATGATAAGTAGTCCGTAGCATTCGATGATCTGACGAAATTTTTTATGAGATGACTTCAGTATTTTGAACTTTTAGTCTATTGTTTGTGAGTATATAATTTTGTTTTAAAACTATAAATCGACTTAAGTTTTGAAAATTGTAATATTCTTTTTTAGTAATGTTTGATCATAAAGCCGACCCCCTTGACTCCTTTTTGATCTCCTCTGTACATAAAAATCTAATTCAGTTTCTCGAATAAAATATTAGGTCCTTACATATGAAATTGGCGTTTTTCGTACTGGCCACTTTAATCACAAATTTCTCCTCTTTGGTAAGGAATTCCAAATTCAAATTTGTACAGCTATAGACTCATGTATTTGTGCTTCGATGATCGTCATTCATTTGTTTTTTTTCTGCTGTTTTTTTCTGTTTGCGTCACTCATTTTACAAAATGGAAAACTTAAAATATCGCATTATTTACGAGTAAGAGTTCCGCCGTGGCACTAGTGCTGCGGAAACAACTCGAAGGGTGAATGATGTGTATGGCGGTCGTGTTGCAAAATAAAACACAGTTCGTTTTTGGTTCCAACGTTTTCGTTCTGGAAATTTCGACCTGCAGAACAAGCCCCGTGGACGGCCTGAGACTCAAGTTGATAATGAAGAGTTGAAGGCTATTGTGGAAGCGGATCCATCGCAAACCACGTCCGAGTTAGCTGCAGGCTGCGATGTTAGTGATAAAACTGTTTTAATTCACTTGAAGCAAATTGGGAAGATTAAAAAGCTTGAAAGGTGGGTACCTCACGAATTGACTGAAGCAAACCGGCAAACGCGCGTCGACTGCTGCGTTACATTACTAAACCGGCACAATAATGAAGGTATTTTAAACCGAATCATTACCTGTGATGAAAAATGGGTTCTTTACGATAATCGGAAGCGCTCAGCGCAATGGTTGGATCCTGGCCAGCCAGCCAAATCCTGCCCCAAGCGAAAATTAACCCCAAAAAAGTTACTTGTAAGCGTTTGGTGGACTAGTGCCGGTATTGTTCATTACAGTTTTCTCAAATCTGGCCAGACTATTACGGCTGATGTCTATTGTCAGCAATTGCAAACCATGATGGAAAAGCTAGCGGCTAAACAACCTAGGCTGGTCAATCGCTCCACGCCACTGCTGCTTCACGACAACGCTAGACCACACACTGCGCAACAGACGGCTACTAAATTAGAAGAGCTTCAATTGGAAAGTCTAAGACATCCTCCGTACTCCCCGGACCTTGCTCCAACAGATTACCATTTTTTTCGAAATTTGGATAACTTCTTGCAAGGGAAAAAATTCAACTCCGATGGGGCAGTCCAAATCGCCTTCAAAGATTTTATTGATTCCCGTCCGACTGGTTTTTTTAGTAAAGGGATCAATGAACTACCTATAAGATGGCAAAAGTGCATAGAAAATAATGGTTCATACTTTGATTAATTAAATATATTATATTAAAAAATATTCGACTTTTTGTTCCTCCCATACAAAACGCCAATTTCATATGTAAGGACCTAATATAATCTGTAACCCATAACTAGGGTAGGTGCTCTCTGCGAGAGCTTGGTGGATGACTGGCGAGGCGTGGCTTAACTGCTGAAAAAGCTGAATTAGCGAAACGCGTTTGCGCCGCGTAAGCCTAAAAAAGTTGTTGTTTTCGGAAGTTGTCGTTTTTGAAAGTTGACATTCTAAAAAGTTGTCGTCTTCGGAAGTTGTCGTTTTCGAAAGTTGTCATTTTTAGGAAGTTGTCGTTCTCACCCTGAGGGAGCTAAGCTGTGTCACTACAAAATAAAGAAAGGAGGATAGGATACTTAACTTAATGGAAACATAACAATAAATAAATTAAAAAATAAAAATAAGAAATAAGAAACCCAAAGAAATGTTTATTGATTTATTTTTTAAAAGTATTTTGGTTGATATTGCACCTAATCCCAGTTACCTGTTGCCTGCGGTCTACCAAACACCCAGTACCTATACCTACTCTATGAAGTGTAGCCTGTCAATGTGTATCGGGCTCGCAGCGTGCCGGCCGTCCGCGCTGGAGTGGGGCGCGGAGGGAAGCTGGGCGCGCGCGACGGCGGCGGGCGCGGGGGGCGCGGGGCTGGTGAGCGCTGTGCTGTGCGGCGCGGTGCTGGCGCAGCACCGGCGCACGCCCGTCGTCAAGTCAGCCTCGCGCGAGCTGTGCGCGCTGCTGCTGGCGGCGGCCGCGCTGTGCCACGCCGCCGCGCTCGCGTCCGCCGCGCGCCCGCAGCCCGCCGCCTGCTGGCTCGTGCGCGCCGCCGCGCCAGCACTCGCCGCCGTCTACGCGGCCGTGCTGACGCGCACGGCGCGCGTCGCCCGCCTCGTGCACTTTGCACGCCACCCCGCATCGCACCGCCGGCTTCTGTCCTCGCGCGCGCAGGTGCTGCTGTGGGCCGCCCTGAGCGCGCCGGGCGCGGCGGCGGGCGCGTGGAGCGCGTGGCGGTGGGCGCCGGGCCCGCGCGTGCTGCACCCGACGCGCGCGCGCTCCGTACTGGCGTGCGGCGGCGAGGAGGGCGAAGCGGCGCTGGTGGCGCTGACGCCGGCGCTGGCGCTGCTGGCAGCGTGCGTGGCGCTGGCGGTGCGCACGCGGCGGCTGCCGGCCGGGTGGAACGAGACGCGCTGGGTGGGTGCGGCCACGTACGCTGCGTGCGTCGCGTGGCTCGCCTTCGTGCCGCTGTGGCGCGTCGCGGGGGGCGGGGGCGCGCGCTCGGCGCTGCTGTGCGGCTGCGCGTCGCTGTCGGCGGGCGCGGTGGTGCTGCTGGCGCTGGGCCCGCGCGCCTGGCTCGCCGTGGCGCGCCCGCACCGCAACACGCGCCTGCACTTCCTCACCGCCACCGACATCCGCTGCCACCTCGGCAAGTACCGCCCGCACGCCGCGGGGGCCGCTCTCCAAGAGTCTCACCCAACCAACGACAAACGTATGTTGAACTGAGCTCTGACTATTGATCTCTCTCGATGTCGCAGATTATACAACGTGTATCATACATAATAATTATGAGTACTACCCCGATGGGGGAGCTTTCAGACCACAGTGGTGATCATTTGTGGGGGGCAGATAATTAAATATTCCTATTTTCAGTTTCCCATACAAAAAAAATAATTTACTACCTACCTAAATCGAACAGGTTCAAAGTGGCAACCCTGCGCCTCCCTTTGATGAAACGATTGAGATATTAAAGATTTCTGGAGATTTCTCCAACCTTCCCATGGTCCTCCCAACCTTGCGGTTATACGGACCGAATCGCGAGAAATGAGTCACTCGGGTGACTCAAAACACAAATCCTACGCACTGTGTCCCGTACACTCTCCTCCTTCTGGGGCATGCCACATCACATCACAGACTTCATTGCCGGGCTGCTCCTCCCCAGCACGGTGCTGCTCTGTGCCTCGTACGTCCCCCTGTAGAGCACCTTAAGGGCCCTGTGCCGGACTCCCCACCTGTTCGCGGTGATGCGGGACATCTTCCCGAAGGACCTACTTGCTCTTTCGCCTATCGATGCTGCGTGGGGCGCAAAAGATTGGTTGGGGTCAACTATGACCCCCAACACCTTGGCCTCCCCAACCGCGCGGATCGACGTGCCTGACGCGTTGGCCTTGAGCAGGGGTGGCCGTTGTAGTCGCCCTTTCAGGGTCATGGTCTAGGACTTGGCGGCGGCGAATGTGAGCCTGTTACGCGCTCCCCATTCTTCCACCAGTGCCAGAACGGCCGCTCCCTTTGCCTCCAGTTCTCTTCGAGCATCCCCTGCGCTAAATCGAACAGGTACAAAGTGCAACTTTGTACCTGTTCGATTTAGATTGAGATATTAAAGATTTCTGGAGAGACCGGACAGGCTAACTTTTAATAACGGAAAGACTAATTTGGCAAAGTTTTTAGGTAAGTTAGCTTTTTTTTTCGAATGGACTATAATGCTGTTGACCGCAGATGGCCATGACAGCGTTACCGGGCTTTTAGCGGGCGCAGATGGCGCCTCGCCGGTAAAATTAGGTTGGGGCGACACGCACAAGGGCCACCACTTAGGAGCGAGGCTCGGCTTGAGCTGTCGCCAGATGCTACGAGAGGGCATGGAGGTTACGCCTTAGGTGCACGAATGCACCTGCGGGCGGAAGGAGGGAATTCTTCGACACCGCACCGACGTCACTTCCGGGTTAACGGCGGTGAGTGGGTCAACAGGGTCACCGAGAACATGTCTCTGTCTACGGAGGAGAGGACTAGGTAAGTTAGCTGTAGTGGTCGCGGCTTAAGAATCGACCCCAGCAACTCAGCCCGCGGATGTCATAAAAGTCGACTAAGGGGCATCGCCATAAGAAAGACAACAGTTTCTTTCTGTGTATTAGCTACTTAAACCTTTTCTCCGATCACCAATCCCCTGCCAAGTGATTATGGAAATACCCGCCAGATTCAAAGCTCTGCGTCCAGTAGTGAATATAGATGGACAGTGTAGTTAGTCAGTAGGTTATTAGATCAACACACAAGAAATTACAAACAGTTGGACAAAACATAAAAATGTGGTATCAATATCAAACAAACAGCGTAAAGTTATTTCGTATGTAGGTATATTATCTGTCACTCCACATCTGTGACCCTACTGAGGTCATTGTCCCAAGTGCAAGAAACAGCTGACTTTAAGGTTGTTGTTGGATCGTAAAAAATCTGCTGTTTATGTTGAAACGCACTAGGTTCAGAACCTGTATCGCGGGAGGCCGGAATACAATATGAGTTATTGTATGTTCAGAGAGCGTCTCGAGGGGCTGTCAGACGACGACGTCGGCGACGCGGGGGCGGGGCGGCGACGACGCGGCGTGCGCGCGCGCCGGCGTGTGCGCTCGCGTGACGCGCACGCCGGCCGCTCCCGCCGGCGAGGAGCTCGCCGACGTGCTCATCGTGCTGATGCACCACCACCACGCTCCGCCCGAGCCCGCGGGCTCCCAGACGTCCTCGTGCAACCAATGACTCGTAAAGTGACACGTAAAAGAAAATTATCTACAGGCGGCTCAACTAAGTTATTTTAATTTAATTTAAACACTTTATTGCACTGAAGTACAAAGGGTGGGCTAAATACCGAGGCATTTTCTACCTGCCAACCAGAAACATGTTTTTACACGGGGTTGGCGTGCTAATTTAAGTTTTACAGATTACCTTCCTCTAGATAAAAATAATTATATATACCTACCTATTTATATATAAATACATACTCTAATACCTACTATAGCATAAGTTTTAGTATAAGTTACGAATAACAAACATTTTATCAGAGTCAAATCGTTTATTTCTTTAGACTTACAAAATAAGCACTTAGACAAGTCAAATGTTTACTAGTATATAAACAGCTTGATAAATAGTTATTACTATCAAACAAGAAATAGGGTGCAATTGACTCTAATTCACTTCAATTTTTTGTCCACAGCTCAGTTGCTTCAGATGGAAGCTTATTATAGAATCTTACGCAATTGCCCACAAATGATTTCCCTACCTTTCGTAATCTATATGATGGCATATGTAATTTGTACTTGTTTCTTGTACTTTTATTGTAAACATCACACCTTTTCATAAAATTATCTCTGTTTTTGTCATTGATTTATTAAAAACGAAGATGAGGTACCGGTTGCTCGAAAGTGGCAACCTCAAATTGTGTAAAATTGTGTTCTCCCACATCAGTCACCGTCTGACCTGCGGCACGGGCGGTCGTGATTCGCGTGAAATATTGTTGTCTCAGTCTCACTTCGGTCCTAGATACGTCTTTCCGTCTTTGTTCTTCTTTGTATTGCACAGGACTGGAAATATAACTGTGAGCGTATGTTTGCGTGTAGTTGTAACACATGCCAATTTTTGAGTAAGCGTTGGGAGAACGTAACCTATCTTCCCTTTTTAAATCAATGGTTTTTGTGAGTATACATTAGATTTTCATATATGTATTGCGATATTGCTGTTAAAATATTTATTTCTTTAAATAATTCCCTCAACGAGTCGCGTGGATTTAATTTATAAATAGCGAAAAAGATAGTAAAGATAGTCTGTAAGTCAGCTGCCTGTCCCCAAAGCAAAATACCATAAGACATAACACTATGGAAGTAACTGGAGTAAACTAACCTAGCTGTATCTTCATCTGTAATATATCTAATTGTTCGAACCGCAAACGCTGCTGAACTAAGTCTGCCTGCGAGAGCATCAATTTGCGGTCTCCATTGACGAAAGGAATCAATTTGTAACCCTAGGAAAATAGTTGAGTCTACAAGGTGAACAATCTCATCCTTTAGCATTATCTTAGTTGGGAGCTCTCTTACATTTGGTAACATGAATTTTATGCATTTGGTTTTTGAAGCATTGAGTAAGAGGTTATTGGCGGTGAACCAATCTATTATTTGTGAAAGAGAATTATTTACATCGTCATAATTTATGTTTATTTCTGTCTACTTTAAAAATCAGTGAAGTATAAGGATATTAGTAGAGCGTTGGACAAACTCAGTTTTACACATCGGTACTCTAAACGCCTCATAAGGATATTAGTAGAGCATCGGGAAAACTCAGTTTTAAACACGTACTCCGAACTCAGACCAAGTAAAAAATCAAGACAGCATGTCGCCGGCCGACAAACTGATGCCGGTTTCGTAAACATGTGCGCGTTTGATGAGTGTTGCCCTGTAGTAAAAACTAATTACCCTAATATTTTATTGTATTAGCAGAATGAAAGGATAAATAGATAAGATGTAATTTTTTCAGATTGTATATTTGAGGTAGTTTATAAGTAGATATGTTCATTCCGACTAGAAAGGGGGGAAATAAAACAACAGTTACAGATTTTTTACTTGGTCTGAGACTCCGAAACACTTTTTAAGGATATTAGTAGACAAACTCAGTTTTACACATCGGTACTTTAAACACCTCATAAGACCTTCTGGAACAGCGATTGTCCATTCCATGGGCTGCAGGGTGTTGCCTTAATATAAGGATTTTAGTTCCTCGAATGTTGAGCCGCAGGTGATGCAAAAACACCCATATTTCTATCGTATTTAGAACGAAAGTTAAACATTAAACCTAGTAACTCCATTTGCTACCTGCGAAACGAAATCAAAATCCTAGCATGTAACATTTCCAAATTCAAATACCTAGTAAATGGTGCTCATACTAGGTGTTTGAGTTTGGTATTACTACTTACTAAGTTTTTGGATTTGTAAAAATAACTTTTTCAATTTTTGGTTGACTTCAACTAAGTTTTTGAATTGGAAAACGATGTAATGATTGTACCTACAATTTCAAAAATACTCGCACAAAACATAGCAAGTCGATGCATACCTAGTGCGTATGGTTAAGGAGCGGGGTGCGGGTGCGGGGCTCTAAAAGAATACAAAAATGACCGATTCAGATAAATTCACCATAAGTAAACTATTTTCGTTGGATTTACAAAAAGTTATTTTACTGCCTGTTAGCGACGACGACTTTATGTGGATTAGATAAGGCTTAAAATAGTTAGAATATTTCATAAACTTGTTGTTTTAAAATAGAGTTCAAATTCGAATGTTATTTTAGGTTAACAGAATATGTAATAGTAGCTGTGTTCAAGACGTTGTCATAGATTAAGTAATAGTAGTTGCGCCCGAGCGACTCGCAATATACATAAATAAATAAAATAAAAAATAAAAAAGCCTTTTATTTCCTACTAACACTTACATTGTTTTAAAGTAAAAAAAAGATTATAATATGCTTATCTAGTTTACATTACTACTTTTCTCGTATAACCTTTAACTATTAAGTTATTTAAAATAGTATTACATATTTATCCTACTATCATTTAGTTTCCTATAGTAGGAACCCCATATTGGGTGAAGGCCTCCTCCAAAGATCCGCAATATACATACCTACCTATTTATGTATAGATTAGTTTCTGGAACGAATAGAAAGGAAAGACAAAGACATTTAAGTATTCTACAATTAAGAAAGGGATAGCTATAGCTTCGGGAAATGTGTGGAATTTTCTAGGCGCGACCGACTTAGGTATAAAAGCTGGGCATTTTGGCCGTTTGATTATTCAGTTCTAAGCGATCGAAGAGTGAACAAGTGATATGGAAAATTATTAAAGTGAATTATTAAAGTGCAGTTACAGTGACCTTTTGTGTTAAGTGTGTAGTTGAGTGTATATGGTTTAATAAACCAACTTAAAGTGTTTTTACTTGGACATCATTCCCGACCAGCCCTAGTTGAAGTCTTACACCTTCGACGAGCCCCTACAGTTTTTGGTCCTTCGAAAGCCGGATTGGGAAGTGATTTCGCATCATGCCTATTGTACGCTCCAGTTCACCTACGAAGATGTACGAATACGCTTCTACTACGACATTGAACGCGCCGACTGAATCCAACCCCGCCGCCGCTTCGTTGTCCATTGGAACTCCTAGAACAGTAGTACCGTCGAGGACAACGGAAGCATTAGAATGCTCTGTGCTGCCGCAAGGGCAATCAAGGTGGTCGACGCGTAAGAAAACGACGAACATTGGAGGACATAAGATTCCACCGTTTGTTTCTTCGGAAAGTTTGACACATCCTGCTACTGCTGATATGGAAATGATGAATATTGAAGGAAAAAGAGTTCCACCGTCCGTTTCATCAAGAATACATGTTCCTGCTTCAAGGTCAATGAGATCCTCAAGAAGGTCGCAGTCATCTGCTTTTCGGGCACTGGAAGAAAAAGAACTTGAGGAGGCTAAAGCGAAGATTGCCACGGCTAGAGCTCAAGCCGCGGCAGCCAAAGCTAAAGTTGCTGCTAAAGCTAAGCTGAAGCTGCAGCTGCCACCGCTGCCGCTGAAGCTGTAGCTGCCACCGCTACCGCTAAAGCTGCAGCTGCCACCGCCGCTGCTAAAGCTAAAGCTGCCATTGCTGCCGCCACTGCTGAAGCTGAAGCTGCTTACGCTCAAGCTGCTTACGCTGAAGCTGCTATTATAAAAGCTGAAGAAAAAGCAGCTAAAATCGCCGCGAATTTTGGCCGAATGAGTGTCAATAGTTCTCAGTGTCCATCGGATGTTCAATCAGAAGATGATGAGTTCGACGAGGAAAGATCGGTACAGGTGGAACGATGGGTCGAACAATCGACAAAGTTTATACAGAATAAACCTAAGTCACCTGCTGAGAATAGACCATTGCCACCTGCTAAGGACCAGCCAGGCCTTAGTTGTGATATAAGTAAACTCGCCGACGCCATCATAAGAGCCACTAAATCAGGACAGTCGACGCAGGTTTGGGATCTTCCAGACTTTGATGGAAATTATGAAGAATGGTTGCCTTTCAAGAGAGCATATTTAGATAGCGTGGCTCAACACACCGACATACAGAATATGGCTCGCCTTAGGAAAGCCATCACGGGAATAGCCAGAGAAGAAGTGAATAGTCTATTATTTGTTGCTTCTGATCCTGGCGAAGTTATGGATACTCTAGAAAAGAGTTTTGGAAGACTTGAGCAGATCGCGCTCGCTGAAATTGAAAAAATTGAAGATCTTCCTAGAATTGGTGAGTCAATGCGAGAAATCAGTCTTTTCGCTAGACGCATAAAAAACGCAGTAACAACGATCAGCGCTTTGAACAAACCGGAATACTTACATTCACCGAAAACCTGCAAGAAAATAATTGAAAAATTTACATCGTTGTACCGAATAAGATGGTTCGATTTCAAAGCACGCAGTGGTGATGAACCTGAATTAGTCAAGATCAAGAACTTCTTGAAACATGAAGCCTCTTTGTGTGCCGCCTACGCTCCTCCAGAATCCAGCAAAAAGAGACACACACGTCATCAGGTGAATACAGCGACAGATGACGAAGAAGAAACGGTGTCTGAGAAACCCAAGAAGTTCTGCGTTTTATGTAAAGAAAATCACTGGCTTACCGAATACGAAGAGTTCAAGGAAGCAGCTGCTAACGAAAGATGGGAGATCGCTAAGAAGAATCGATTCTGCTTCATGTGCTTACGAGGAAGACACTTGAAGGCCAACTGCAGAGCACCGCCCTGCAAGAAATGTGAGCGTTCTCACCATACCCTGCTGCACTTGGAGCAAGCTTACCATACTTCAGCTCCGTCATCGCAGCAGGAAGAAACCACCAATGGAGAGAAAAAGGAAACAGTGACATCCGTTTCCGCGACAGCTGACAGAGAGAGGGTCTACCTGAAGATGATTCCTGTAGATGTCTACGGACCGAAGGGGGCCACTCGAGTTTTGGCACTGCTGGATGAAGGTTCTACAGTGTCATTGATTGATAAAGACATTGCCCGTCGCATTGGAGTCACCGGAACAGCAGATCCGCTGAAATTTGAAACCGTTGGTGGAAAGAACGTTGAAATCAAGAACTCTAAGAAAATGGATTTGAAAATTAAAGGAGCCTCTAGAAAAGACAAGCGCATACTGAAAGGAGTGCGCACGATAGAAAATCTGAGGCTGACATCTCAATGTATCGACGAGAAAATTATCGATGAATGTAGTCATCTGAAGAATTTAAAAATGAATTGCTGTACGAGAAGCAAAGGCCAATGTTGCTAATTGGACAAGATAACTTGAATCTCATCGTGACGAGGAAAGTTCAGAAAGGAAAACGCAACGAGCAGGTCGCATCGCTTACCAGCTTGGGATGGGTGCTGCATGGTGTACGTCCAGGTGCGACAGCAGCAGTAAACTTCGTAAATTACTGCCGCACAATAAATGAAAAAACTCTCGTGGTTGAGATCCAGCAGCGATACCCCAGCAACACAGCCGACGCTAAGCTGACTGGAATTAAAAATCTGGAACGTAGACCCGGCGCTGGACTTCTGGTAACCAAAGTGTTAGATATGTAAGTCTATCTATACATACATGTAGCGTTGGTACCCCTCGCGGTAGTTCAATAAACCAGTGTGCATTAAGCCGTCTTTCCTTACGCATGTCCCTATCTGCTCCCCGGTCGGATATAAAACATTGGCGACGAGTTACCCATATCAAAAAAAAAAACGTGATGTTCTTCACCAATTCTTCGCTCGGACTGGAAACTGTACAAAGGCAGGCTTCAACAATGGTTCATCGCCCACGGAGTCGCCGAATCAGCAGGAGACAAAACTGGGGTCAAGCAGAAAGCGGTATTGCTAAGCGCACTCAACTTTTAGACAAGTTCGTGATGCGTATGCTACCCGGAAATGAGCGTGAGAAGCTGTTTTCGAAAAACGTCGACCAATTGACGCTGAGCAAAGCCGTGGACCTGGCTGAAAGTATTCGCTGTGCGCGCGCCGGTGCCACGACGGCGCCGGTAGGCCTCTCCAACGCCAACCAGGACGCCGACGGGGCTTTTCAAGATTAATCGACAGAACAGTAACAAAGGACCGCGTAATTCCACTGGCGAGAAATGTTCAGTTTGTGGTTATAAGAACCATAAGTCATCTGAGTGTCGATTCAGTAACTAGAGGTATAGGTGTAAGTTGTGTAATCAAAAAGGCCATCTTCGTAAAATGTGCCCGAATAAAAAAGTTAATTACGTCGAGCAAGGTAACACCGATGAGGAAGAAGATGATGGTGAGTTACTCTTAAATATTAATTGCCGTAGTGAGGTGCCGATGACCGAAATCGTAAATTTGGAAGGCCAAAAAATTAAATGCGAAATTGACAGTGGTTCACCAGTGTCTGTGATATCAGAAAGCTTATACAAAAGCCATTTTAGCGAAGTTCCGTTATCAGTACCTACGAAAAATTTACTTACCTAGCACAAAAATGCCAGTAACAGGATGTATGCATATTAGTGATAAATTAGGCTGTTTTACTAAATTTGAGATAAAGTTTCCCCTCAAATCTGACGCGCTACCGATATTTTGTAAGTCTCGCTCAGTACCGTTCGCTCTAAAAGATAAGGTGTTTACCTTATCTTTTAGAGCGCTGGATAAGTTAGAAGCACTAGGTATACTAAAACCGGTTTCTTACTCTGAGTATGCGTCGCCGATTGTACCAGTGTTAAAAAAAGATGGTACCGTGCGCATTTGTGCTGATTACTCGATCACTATAAATAAGCAGCTGCTTGTAGAAAAATATCCACTCCCTACATCCCAAGAGCTATTTACTAAACTACACGGTGGTGAAGAGTTTAGTAAATTAGATTTATCAATGGCGTATAATCAGATCGAAATCCACGAAAGTTCGCAAAATATAACTTGCATAAATACGCCTAATGGCTCCTCTACATGATGGGCCAGCGCTTGTCCAGCAAAATGGCCATGCGATGGATGAAAAGGATCTACACAATGGCGATGTTCAGTTGTGATCTTAGCGTTCAACAAAATGGACGTGGAAGCTTTAGCCGCAGCAGCTATATATTTATTTAGCACGTACAATTATTTTCTTAATGTGTACAAAAAAAAAGTTATTAAAAGGAAATGGCGTAGAAGAAGATGGTGGATGTTAACTATTCATCGCAACAGGACTAAGTAACTGCTTAAATTTAATTTTCGCAAACTGAGTAATGGCCGACGTGTAGATGCGTACCGCCATCGCTGGCCCACTACCTTTGATGTGTGGGCGAAAAACCGACACCGCGGCCATTCCGCCGGCATCGTACGCACCACAAGCCAGCCTACGCCACTACGCCCTCTATATGGTGGCCCACTACGATGGACCATCATGATGGCCCATCATGTAGAGGAGCCATAAGGGCTTATACAATCATGCTCGCCTAATATTTGGTTTGGCTAGCTCAGCATCAATCTTTCAACGAGTAGGTAATTGATTCGTTGCTAGGTAATTTGGACGGAGTCCTTGTTTTTCATGATGATGTTTGCATAACAGGCTCAAACAAAGCACAACACATGGCCAGATTAAAAGAAGTTTTAAAACGCTTAGAAGAAGCCGGGCTTACTCTGCAAAAGGATAAATGTAATTTTTTTCAAAAGGAAATATCCTACTTGGGGTACATCATTGATAAAAATGGTATAAGAAAAGACCCGAGTAAAGTTGACGCAATTTTGCAGGCGACTGTACCTAAAACAGTCACGGAACTTCAGTCATTCCTGGGGCTAATCAATTATTATCGAAATTTCACACCTAATGCGTCATCAATACTAAGCCCTATGCATGAACTGTTAAAGAAAGACTGTAAATGGCATTGGGGTAGTGAGCAGGATAAAGCATTCGAGGAAATAAAAAAAATCTTGTCATCTGATAAGGTTCTCGCACACTTTGACAACAATGCCAAAATAATTTTAACCGTTGACGCATCACCGGTCGGGTTAGGCGCGATCTTATCGCAGGTAGGTATCAGTGGCGAAGAACGGCCGATTTCATACGCTTCCCGATCGTTAACCGTGGCTGAAAAAAAAAATTCGCAAATTCAAAAGGAAGCTACGGCTATAATATTCGGCGTAAGAAAATTCCACCAATACCTATATGGCAGATCGGAACCTTTCACCTTGCGCACAGACCACAAGCCCCTAACGGTAATTTTTGGCGTCTGCGTGGTATCCCTGAAGTTTCAGCAAAAAGGTTGCAACGGTATGCAATATTTTTAAATGCATATAATTATTCAGCAGCGCGGCGAACACAGCTGATTTCTTATCGCGTGCGCTCCCGAACAAAAGGTCGGGCCCCCGCCCGCATGAGGCGGAGGGGAGGGAGGTCGCTGCATACGTTAATTTCGCTTTGGAAGGATGTTTGCCCGTTACGGCTAAGGATTTAGAGAACGAAATATTAAGGGACCCTTTGTTATGTAAAGTCTCAAAATTTATTCAAAATGGTTGGCCACCTAAAATGAATGACGAAAATCTTAAACCTTACTATCTCTGCAGAAAGCAGTTATCCCTTGAAAATGGAATTTTGATGCGAGGTCATAAAGTTGTTGTCCCTTCAGCTCTACGAAATAAAATATTGAATGAGCTGCATAGTTCTCACTTTGGAATTGTCAAAATGAAAGCCGAGGCAAGATCACAATTTTGGTTCCCGGGGATTGATAAAGCCTTAGAAAATTTAGTTGGTGCTTGCGAAGTTTGCGCGCAGTTACGGCCCTCCCCGCCCCGCTCACCGCTCGCACCCTGGCCACACCCGCCACACGCGTTTTACAGAATCTACATGGATTTTCTAGGTCCTATGAATAACAAAATGTTTTTAATAATTGTAGATGCCTATTCAAAATGGGTAGAATGCTACAACATGAATAATAATATTACTACTAAAGCGGTAATCTTTAAACTGTGTGATTTTATGTCTAGGTTCGGAATACCTCAGATAATAGTAACTGATTGATAACGGAGCTTCTTTTGCATCACAGGAACTGGCGAACTTTTGCAAGTTAAACAATATAACTCAGCTGTTCTCGCCGGTTTATCATGCGATGAGTAACGGTCAAGCAGAATCGTTCGTTAAAATAATAAAGAAAGGCATAAACTCGATTCTGTTGTCAGGCAGCAAAGATGATTTTCAAAATAGGCTTTCTAAGTACTTATTTGATTATCGCAATTCCTGTAATAGCACCACGGAGACTTCTCCAGCTGAGTTAGTCTTCGGTAGGAAGCTACACTCACGATTAGATTTACTTGCACCAAATACCGCTAAACCTACTTCGTCATCGGAGTTACCTGCTCTTATCAAACAAAAACAGTGCTCACAGGCTAAACACTTTGGCGGCAAAACGCAGTCTGACTTTAAAGTGGATGATGGGTGATTCTTCGGAAACTCAGTTTTTGTCTGACTTTCGTGGCACATTTTTTTTTGTTGAAATTACACATAATGACGAAATATTCTATATGTAGATTTGATTACTTATTTATTGGTAGTGGAGGGAACTTTATTGGCCTAACGGTTACGAAGTTATTCAATTTTAAAATTATGGTGTCCATGGAAATCAACATTCATAGCACCGAAATCAAATATACAAAATTATTGAACTTTAATGTGTTGAAATGTACGTTTTGTTTGAACTAGCCTATTACAACTATTGTAAGAAGGAATTTCGGGTGGGTTTATAATAAAAAAGGTAGTAAGCAGATAAAAATGTATTAATTTTCTTAAAACTAAGGAAAAAAATTAAATATTGTTATTAAATATATAAACTAAGAGAGTATTACAAAAAATCTAACATTAATTATCACGTTTCTTCAATCACATGATCACATGAGATCAAACAATCTTATTAATAAATCTTATAAAAAAAGTCACGTTTCTAGATACTAACGATGGAGTTATACCTAAATTACTAGTAAAATAGGCTTATCTAATCCCTCCCATATTCATTGTTTATAAGCTATATGTATTTACTTCGAGCATTTCAATTTGAGCAAACCTGGCTGAAGTTATTTTGATTGAGATAAAACAAATTATTAACAAAAATCACAATAACAATATTATCTATGTATGAAAGTTTATATAATCAGCTGGTTGATTAAGATTTATTCGTGAATATATCACTCATACTATTTTCGCAACTAATTAGCTGCATTTTAATTACTAATGAGCGGCGAAAATAGTATTATGAGTGATACACTCAAGAATACATCTAAATAGACTTGCTGAGTAAAATGGCAGAGTCACAACCATGTAGTTACCAATTGAGTCTTTCTCTTCTCTTCTCTCTTCAACCGGCAGGATTAGCTCCTGCCGGTTCCAGAAATAAGAACAATAGGCTAGTGATTTTTTTATGATTTTTTCTCGGAAGCGCGGCACAGGTGCAGGTGTGCAACGATGACGTGCAGTGATGACGTAATTGTATGCATATATAACTCAAGTACCTGAAGAATTATATTGATTGAACGGGTATTTATCGCGTTTATTTACTTATTTTTCCCGACCTTTCAAAAGGTTTACACACTGTGACGGTCAGGGTGTCATACCGTGAACATGACAATGTGTAAGCCGTTTTATACAATACATTAACAGATGTTAATAAGCCTGCAAATTTGATTTTCGTGGGTTTCACTGACCTTTCGTGTACTTTTTGTCCACGAAAAACATGGAAATCAAAACCACGAAAATCAGAAAAAAGTTGAAAATCCTAAATCATTTCTTAATTTGCTGGTTTATGTTACATTGATGTCTGCAGTAGAAATTAGGAACACAAAAAGCATATATTATTAAAACAAAAGGATTAGTATGAACGAATTTATAGTCTACATGGTAATCAGAACTTGCGGTATACCAAGCCACGGAAAGTGATTACTTACCGTAATTTCGAAGCGACGTGGAGACATGGACACATGCTGTTCTCACCACTGATGGATCGCGACTGACAGTTTGTCTCTGTCTAACAACTATTCACGTAGTTACTAAAGTACAGTTTTTATGAATGAATTAGTGCGCGCCATGGCTATCAGAGCTAAACGTCGGACGCGAAGTTATCTAGTTGTATCTTATTAACGAAAGCAAATTTTTGCTTAGTAAAAGTGTCAGTTAAGCTCGTAACTATCTGGTTTATTGTGAACCTGTGTGAAATAGTGCTATTATTTATAGGAAATGAGATAAAAATTATTAACATTAGAACATGAGGTCCGGACGCACCACGAAAATCAGTATTTCCAAGGTTTTTATTTATTTTTACTCATTTAGAATAGGAAAATTAAAAAACTAAAATAGGCCCCCCCCTATTACTTTTGGCTAATCTACTACCTGAAAAAGAATCATAGGGCTACGGATACTTTTTATGTGTTTTTTCGAGTCGGACACGTATTTTTGAGCCCTTTGAGAATTACCCTGATACTGTTTGGTTTAAAAACTTTGTGAACAAAAATAAATACGTTTGGTCAAAAGGTCAAATCATTAGGAAGTGCGGAAAAGTCATGTACGAAATAAAACTACCAGTAATCAAAAAATGCATAATACGACATAGAAAGAAACCAGTTGCATGCATACAAAGCAAACGATGCAGCTGATTGCGCAATGGCTGATGTGTGTGATGTCACTTTACCCCAGGGGAAAGATATACCCTACAGCTTCAGTAGTGACAGTGAGTCACCGTCGTCGTCTCCCGAAACAGAGGATGCGCCGCCGGCTGAATCTCCGCGTAACAGTTCGTCTGAAGGCGACGCAACAGTTGGAGTGGAGGAAAGTGCCAGCACTAACGTGGACACAAGCCATGGCTCCAACTCAGCACCCTCGGGATCCGGATGCGGAAGCCCGCAGACGCCGTCCAACTCCACGGTTGTATACGGCAGTCCAGCCGAGACGTCATCGTTGTCGAGCTCCACGGCACCATCTAGCCCTACTGTATTCAGCACCTGTACGAGCCAATATCGCTCATACAGCAGATTTACTTTTCATTACAAAACAATAAGAACAGTCGTAACGAAACCTTTGGCACGCGCCGGTGTGTCTCTATACCTAAACATTACGTGCGGCTCAGATTACCTCAATAACGTTAATTTGTTAATAAATCTACAGACTATAAACAGTGGTTTGGTGTTATAATACTACCTACGAACTTAACTATAACTGGAGTGCCCTCAACGAGGAGAAAACCCCAACATCCTTTTTGGTCCTTCGAGAAGAAATTATTTTGGAAAGTGTTTAGTGTGCTGTTTTTTCGGTTGCGTTAGCAAATCGGTGCTGTTGGCTTCCCACCAGCGGGTCTCACCAGCAGCATTGAGAAGGTGCAAATAGCGTAAGTCGGGAGAGCTACACTGAATGCCAGAAAATTCAACAACGAACTAGCGCGGCGGGGATTACGTCTACTGCTGTCATTGCTGAACTATTAACTTACGAGCGGAGATAAC
Organism: Eupithecia tripunctaria; assembly: GCA_955876795.1. Lineage (NCBI taxonomy): Eukaryota > Metazoa > Arthropoda > Insecta > Lepidoptera > Geometridae > Eupithecia > Eupithecia tripunctaria. The sequence goes on along the minus strand of OY041611.1, from coordinate 16,211,105 downwards.
GTCTACTGCTACTAATACAACTTACCGAACTGTGAACCTACTGTGAGTACACAAAATCCACTGTTGACAATGGAGGAAGAAAACTTCTTCCTTGAACTTATAAACAAACAAGAGAACTCTTACGAGAATATTAAAACTCTTAAAACCAATTACAAAAAGGATCCTATGAGTAGAAAATCCTTAGAATATCTTAAAAAACGTGTTGAAGCTCTACGATCCCACTGGGACGAGTTTCTTTCTAATCACGAGATCCTGAAGAAGTATGAGTTAGCGAAGAGCGACCACGACTACTTTCAAAAAAACGTATATGAAATAACTAAGACCATGTTCGACGAAACAATGGAATCTATGGCTCAATTACAGAAAGAGTTATCTAAGACTGAACCAGGACCTTCGGGAGTATCCAAGCTGCATGTGCCTAACATTCATGGAACACCAAAGTTTAGCACCCCTAAGGTTCATCAGCCTACGGATGAAGATACGGAAAAGCAAATTTCACTGCTATTTCGCAACCAAATGTTCAACTTCAATGCCTTCGAACGAGCAGTATCAAAAATAAATCCATTTGATACAAAAGAAAAGTGGCAACTACAAGATCACTTAAATACTATACAATCAAAGTGGGCATCCATTGACAAGATCCATTGGGAACTCAGCTACTTATTGCAGGGAAGAGATAAGGAGTATGATGATAAGTACGACTACTGGGAGCACATTTACGATGACCTTAAGGAAAATCTAAACAGAAAAATGTTTGAAACCTCTCACTATGAAAAAACAACCCCAAGGATGGAACTACCGGAGTTTAATGGAACCTACAAAAACTGGATACCGTTTAGAGATTTGTTCTTTGAAATGATCCATAATAATCCAACGCTAAACAAAACTCAGAAGATGAAATTTCTTAAATCAAAATTGAAGGGTGAAGCGGAGCGACTAATAAAACACCTTCCGGTCAGTGCCGACAACTATGACACATGCCTGGATATCATACAGCATCGCTTTGACAACAAGCGGCTTTTATTCACCTCGTACATCGATACGCTTCTCAATCAATCTGTTATCGACAAACCTAATTCATCTAACTTAATGAAGTTCCATGACACCACGAAAGAGTGTTTAAACGCATTGGAAAACATGGGGATAGAAATCCCTATATGGGGACCACTTATCGTCCACCTATTAACATCAAAACTAGATGATGCCACCCACGGTGACTATATTCAGAATATGAAACACTCAAGAGAGCTACCAGACTTGGACGAATTTATGGAGTTCCTGGAGTTAAAGTTCATGACATTGGAGACAGCTCGTACAAAAAAAGGCGATCAAAGACAAAGTACCCATAACAATTATAAAAGTAATAACGATCAGAAGTCAACGAACTCTAATAAAACGTATAAATGGGCCAAAACCTACCATTCAACGTTACCAGACTGTCCACTCTGCAAAAGTGATCAACACGTGCTGAGGCAATGTCCTACGTTTGTAGGTATGACTGCCGCCAAGCGTGTCGAAACAACAAACAATTTGAAATTATGCAAAAATTGCTTATTTAGCCATGGCGAAAATAAATGTACTAGTAAAAGACGGTGCCGAGTATGTAATTATAAACACCACTCACTTCTCCATGATGATAATTTCAAGACTCAGAAACAACGGCCATCCACCTCAACGGCGGCTGAGCATACTTCTAACCACATCAACGGTGAACAAGAAGTACTTTTGACAACAATTCAACTGAATGTCAAAAACAAAGAAGGGGAAAACGTCATTCTACGAGCTTTACTTGATCAGGGCTCTCAAGTAACCTTGATTACAGAAAATGCTGCGCAGCGACTAAATCTACCTCGGAGCAAAATGAACGCCTCTGTCACGGGGGTCGGCTCTATAATGGGCACTACCAAAGGAATGATAAAACTAGAATGTAAATCCATCCACTCTGATTATAAATTCCAAACTGAAGCTCTAGTTATGCGAAAACTAATAAGTAATCTGCCAAATTCGACGATCAACACAGTAAACTGGACACATCTCAATAATATCAAGCTGGCGGATCCGGACTTCAACATCTCTGGGCCCATCGATCTTCTGCTAGGAGCAGATATTTACTCCGATGTCATTATGGAAGGAGTACTGAAACACGACATTAACTCGCCGGTAGCTCAGCAAACAAAGTTGGGCTGGATATTGTGCGGTGCTACAAAACGTTTCAACTGTTTCGTAACCCTTACAGACCTCGACAACCTGTCTAGGTTTTGGGAGGCGGAAGAGGTACCAACGGAACCCGAAACTACTTCAAGTGACGCATATTGTGAGAGCTATTACACACAAACAACAGAGAGAGAAAGCAGCGGGCGATACGTAGTAAAAATGCCGATGAAAGAAAACTACGAACAAAGCCTCGGTAATTCAAAGCCTCAAGCTATCGCTCAATTTCTACACTTAGAGAAGAAAATGGCGAAACAAGAACACTTTGCTAAACTATACAAGGAATTCATTCATGAGTACATCGAGTTAGGCCACATGAAACCTGTTACCAAGCCTGGAAGCCAAACACAAGTTTACCTACCTCACCACGGCGTGTTACGAGAAAGCTCAACATCTACTAAACTCAGAGCTGTTTTTAATGCATCTATGAAAACAAGCTCGGGACTCAGCTTAAACGACTTGATGGATGTACGAGCTGTACAGATTTAGCTAGCTATAAAGAATGCATCGAAAGTGGATAACGCACGTCCATTACGTGATCATATATTTTACTTAGTTCTAGCTTAAACATCGATTAAACACTCTCTAACTAGAAGTCAACAAGTTTGGTTGTATTATTCTCCCCTTGGAGATCAACCCTTGTCAGCTCGAAGCTATAGGGGAGCAACCCTTAGCTTCTTCTCAGCTCATAGCTACCTCTAGCTCATCTCAGCTTACTTACTGTTAGGCAAACTGCCGAAACATATGGTCCTTCGAGCCGGATCTGAACCAGCGACACATATGGTCCTTCGAGCTAACGTTAGCGGGACTTTACGGAATACGCATTCCTTCGGTTCCGCGAGCGCAACCAGTGCACTGTGACAACGCCAGTCTACGTGTATCAGCAGCTCCAGCTTACAAGTAAGATCGTTTTATTTACTTGAAAACCCAGCTACCATGGCCGACTACGAAGCCATCTTCAACCGCCAAGCGGAAATATCTACAGAACTTCAGCGCATAGGAACCAACTTTGAAAAGGATTCCGCCAACCGGAAGACCTCGGAGTACATAAAGCTACGATTAGACGCTTTAGATAACCTCTGGGGAGAGTTCCGTCAGAATAACACTAATTTAGCTAACCTTCCAAACAAAACGCAAAGGTACTTTCAAGACGATATTTACGACCGTATTCAGGAATACTACATCAACACTCGTGCAAAAATTGCAGCGTTTGTACCGACCAAGGTACAGTCAGCGTCAGGGTCAGGTATAGGTACTGGTCCTGCGGACAATACAGCCGTAACTCATGCAAACTCAAGCAAAGTGGACGAACTTTTGTCCCTACAACGGACAAATTTTAGAGCTTTTAAGCGTCTGGTGGCAAGCATCAAGGTGAGTGAGATATGCGAGAAATGGGAGCTGGAAGACGAGTTGCGCAGCGTCCAGGAGAGATGGAAGGCGATCGACCAGCTCCATCTCCAGATTGACAACATCTTGGAAGGCGAGGATGAGGTTTACTTGGATGAGTTTACGCGACAAGAGGTCTCATTCAAAGATATAAAGAAAGCTCTCCATCTGAAACTATCGGCAACTGCTCACGTGGAAAAATCAACGCCTATACTAGAAATCCCTACTTTTTCAGGAAGATACTCGCATTGGCCTACATTCTTTGATTTGTTCAGCGAGGCTATTCACAACAACGGATACCTCTCTAAGGCGCAGAAGATGCAGCACCTGAAGGGCAAACTGAAAGGAGAAGCAGAGCGTCTGATCCAGCACTTGAATATATCGGCAGACAATTATGACTTGGCCTGGGAGATGCTGGTGCACCGCTACAATAACCCTCAGGTACTTTTTACCAATCTTATAGAAAGCTTTTTGAATCAACCAAGTATTATCAAACAAACGTCGTATGATATCAAGCGCCTCTTCGACACTTCTACCGAGTGTATTCATGCCATAGATAATTTGGGTGTCGATACAAGCTCATGGGATCCAATCCTGGTCCATTTGATAACGAAAAAGCTAGACCGAGAAACTTGTATCGCCTACAAGGAGGCACGTAAATCTCCGAGAGAGTTGCCTTCATTAAACGAACTAATGTCATTCCTTGAAAGTAAATTTATAGCTTTAGAACCTAGTTTTAATAAGGAGAATAACTCCTCAGCTACACCGAAACCAGCTCCACAAAAATTTTATAATCAATCAAAATCTAGCAACAATTATCATAATAAGCTATCATCATCTAAGTATCAATCAGCCTCCACAACCGTGCGTAGGTGCCCGGTTTGCTCAAACGATCACGAACTGTTTCGTTGCCAACAGTTCCAGGAGATGTCCGCAGATGCGAAATTAGGGATCGTTACGAAATTTCAGCTATGCCGAAACTGCCTTTTTAAGCACTCTAATAATAAATGTGTATCATTTAAACGGTGTAAGGAATGCGACGCCGAACATCATACTCAGTTACATAATGCATTCATGACACTCAATGCCAAGGCCGCGCGTTCTGTTGATGGGCAAAAATCATTACCGATTTCGTCTTCGTCAGCAAGGTCGTCTAATAATAAGCCACACGCAGCAAATCATGTATCTGCTGACGACGAGGAGGTTTTATTAGCTACTGTTCTAGTTAGGATTAAAGCGATAGATGGTAACTACGTAACTTTAAGGGCTTTGTTAGACCAGGGCTCGCAGATCGCACTTATATCAGAAAATGCCGCACAACTTCTAGGGTTGCCGCGAAAACCGTTTAGCGCTTCCGTATCGGGTGTAGGTATTGTCTCTAGACGAAGTAAGCAACTTATTTCCCTACAATGCAAATCTATTCACGACGACTACAGCTTTGATACCGAAGCTTGCATAATTCCTCGGGTCATAACTGACCTACCCCACGTGTCGTTTACTAAACAGTCATGGCCTCACATTCAACAGATAAAACTGGCGGACCCCGAGTATAATGTATCTAAGCCAATCGATCTATTGCTAGATGCCAGCATTTACTCAGAAATTATAATGAGCGGTCTATTAAAAGGTACTTACAACGCACCCATAGCCCAGCAAACTAAACTAGGCTGGATTTTATCTGGCAACGTAAAGACATTTAACTGTAGTATAGTGGTTAATAATTTAGAGGACATTGCTAAATATTGGGAGATGGAGGATATGCCCAACTCGTCGTCTGCCCTGACTAGAGAGGAGCAGTACTGCGAGGAGCATTATCAAGCTACTACTAAGCGACTTTCAGACGGTAGGTACGAGGTAGCCCTACCAATGAAGGATAATTACGTAGATAAACTAGGGTCTACTAAAGCTAAAGCTATAGCTCAATTTAAACAGCTAGAGAGTAAGATGGCAAAAAACGAAGCTTACTCTGATAGCTATAAACAGTTTATGCGCGAGTACCTGCGACAAGGTCACATGCGTCCAGCTTGCCAGGGAGACCACATCTCATATCATATGCCGCAACATGGAGTACTTCGACCTGAGTCCAGTACGACGCGGATGAGAGTGGTGTTCAATGGATCAGCTAAATCTAGTTCCGGCCTTAGTCTTAATGAAGTAATGGAATGTGGCCCGAACTTACAGCATGACTTACCAACTCTGATCTTAAACTGGAGGCAGCATAAATATGTCATAACTGCGGACATAGAAAAAATGTTTCTACAGATCATGGTCAGAGAAAGCGATCAGCATCTACAAGGTATTGTCTGGAGAGAATCCTCTCGCGATATTCTTCGGGAATACTTTTTGACTACTATCCCATTCGGGATTACAGCATCACCTTACTTAGCTATGCGCACCCTCCGTCAACTAGCTAAAGACGATGCCTCTAAGTATCCTCTTGCAGCCAAGGCAGTAGAAAACCATTTTTATATGGATGATTTACTCAGCGGTGAAAACTCTATTGAAACTACAAGAGAGCTTCAGCGTCAGCTAATAGAGATGCTCAGAGGCGCAGGGATGAATTTGCGCAAGTGGTCCGCTAACGACCCTCAGCTTTTGGATAACTTGTCCACTGAACAGCTTGACAAACCTTTCGATTTTATATGCCACGAGTCTCGAAAAACGTTAGGACTCAAGTGGACACCCTCATCTGATTCATTTAAGTTTACATACAAACTAGAACAGGCTGAGAAAATAAAAACGAAACGTCAGCTTCTTTCCGAAGTCTCCAAGATATATGACCCTTTGGGGTGGCTCTCAGCACTGACTATTCGAGCTAAGCTTATTTTCCAGGAAACATGGGCATCCGGCATTGGTTGGGATGACCCTATCCCGGAAAAAACCCAAAAAGAATGGATACAGCTACATAACGATCTTCAAAACTTAAGTCACTTTGAGATTCCTAGATATCTCGGGAATACACAAAGAACTTTTCAGCTTCACGGCTTCAGCGATGCTTCGGAAAAAGCTTACGCTTGTGTCGTGTACTTAGTTGCGTGCGACGATAAGGGCGAGTACACACGAACACTGGTCGCAGCAAAAACTAAACTAGCTCCAATAAAAAAGAAAATAACTTTGCCTTGTCTTGAACTATGCGGTTCTTTACTTTTAGCTCAGCTTATTAAAGTAATAAAAGCTTCGTTATCTAATAACGATTTTGTTACTTATGCTTGGACCGACTCTACAGTAGTCTTGGGTTGGCTCCATGGTGATTTAGCTCGATGGAAACAGTTCGTGGCCAATCGTGTTCAAAAGATCACCGAAATAATACCGGCGTCGAACTGGAACCATGTCCGATCAGAGGACAACAGCGCAGACTGTGCTACTAGAGGACTTTCAGTTTCAAAGCTCCAAAAAACTCCTCTTTGGTGGGCTGGACCAGAGTGGTTAGCGAACTTTGATGCTAGGAACGTACAGAACAATGCTTACGAATCATCGAATGTCGAAACTAATAATACCAATGTAACCTCAGCTTTACATAAACCTAAGTCATCATTTATAGATGACCTTCTTTTACGAAACAGCTCTATCTCGCGCGTAGTGAAAATAATAGCGTGGGTGGCACGTGCTATAACAATGATGCGTCGTCAAAAATCGGAACGTGCTACTATTTTGTCTACCGCGGAAATAAACAAAGCGTACGATTTAATTTCTAAGCACGAACAAGATAAATACTTTGCAAGCGATTTAGAATGTATCAAGACTAAAGGTCACGTCCCACCCAACAGCCCGATAGCTAACCTTTACCCCTTCTTAGACAAAGACGGGATTTTAAGAGTGGGTGGTCGGCTAAGTCAAGCTATAATAAGCAGCTCAGCTAAAAATCATAAGCTCTGGTCATCTGACTATCTTCAGCATCTTCAGGTACGCTCCAAGTGGAGAAAACCGACCAAAAACTTAGCTATTAACGAAATTATCCTTATCAAGGAAGATAACTTGCCCCCAGGAAAGTGGGCACTCGGAAGGGTGGTAGATATTCATCCTGGGAGAGACGGGCACGTTCGGGTCGTATCCTTAAAAACAGCCACTAACAATATAAAACGTCCTATAACGAAACTCGTTCTACTCCCTACCGAACCAGAAAATGAAGATACCGCTTCCGATCAGCTAAAAGCTTCGCAACCTTCAATTTCAACTCCTTCGCCTCTGCGATCATCTCGTGGAAAAGTTAAGCGTAAACCTTTCAAAAACTATTTGTCATTAGCGCTCTTATTGATGACGATGATGATAGCTCCAACACAGCAAAATAACTCTCATATAAAAACTACCGCACTTAATGCAAAAGAACTCTACTTCGATAAAATATCAACCCTACAGCATGTCAGGGATGAGTGGAAGCTGGTGGTGTACTATAATCTTACAGGCTACTGGCAAGCCATAAATCACTTAGAGTTTTACGTAAGGCACCTTAAAAAGGCTACAAGGAATTCTCAATATCAGCAGATAACGGATCAGCTAGCGCACGAAATGTCCGAAATTGAGCACAACAACAAACTTTTACAAAATCCTAGCCACAAACGACCGACTAGAGGTTTGGTAAACGGCGTCGGAAGCGTTGCAAATTACCTTTTCGGCGTATTAGATGACGATTTTGCGCAGAAATACGCCAAAGACATAGAAAAAATCTCCAATAACGAAAACCATCTGAGAAATCTTATAAAAAATCAAACGGTGGTCATGGAAGCCGAAGCGAATATATTGCAACGTAACGAACAGATTATGAACAAACGATTTGCGGAACTAAACGAACATTTATTCAGCTTTACTGCCAGTATGAACCGACTACAATCTGACGTCGATAAGGGTCTATACATAACGTCTTCAGCTTTAGCGGCTAACATCGTACTAGAAGACCTGAGACGCATCCAGGATGCCCTCGTGAACACCGTGACAGACGTGAGGCATGGACGCATCGACACTCATCTTATTTCCAGTGAGCAGTTGGAAGAGCAAGTAAACTTCATCGCCTCACAGCTACATGGCGATTTGAAAGTACCGATAGATACGGGTAACATAAAAGACATATATAAGCTTCTAAAGGTATTCGCCAAAACGTACGAACAATACCTAATCATTGAAATCAAGATTCCGCTCATCAGTAGCGAAATATACGAGCTCGATAAAATCATAAGCATACCACAGAATAAGGACGGAGTTTCTTACCTTACCATACCTACATACCCATATCTTGCCTTTAACTTGCAAAAGGACGCAGTAGTATTCCTAACAGACTACGATTTACAAGCCTGTCTACACGCATCAGAAGAAAAAATACTTTGTTCACTCGATAGACCTACTTATAGCTTAAATCTACAACAAAATATCTGCAATATAACTTTATTAGAAGCTAGTAATTACAAATCAGTTTGTACCTACGAACAACTACCGTGTGTAAACAAGTGGGTCAAATTACAACGGTCTAACACATGGGTATACTCGTGCTGCGATAAATGCAATATCCGCACATATTGCGCAGCTGACGTGAGCATGAATGCTTTATCGGGCACTGGCCTTCTTGACATAGGTCAGGGTTGCACCGTCAAAGGAGATCACTTTACAATACACGGCCACAATAATTTTTTGCGTAAGGTTAGCATACAGCCTTCGATAGAAGCCCCAGAGGTATCTGTTCTGAACAGCGTCCTAAAAACTTCTGGATCCAGCAGCTACAACTACACTACGGAGAGCCATGCGCAGATATACCAGCATATAATGAAGGAAATCAACGATCTCAAGCAACAGTCAGACGCCGACATCAGCATACATGATGTCCACCAGTACTCCATTATGTACGGCATGCTCGTCATACTGGGGGTAATAGGCATCGTGTTAGCAGCACTTCGAGCGAAGAGACGCCGCGAAGTTTCCGTTCCAGCAGCTTCTCCCGGGTGGGGAGCCCCGACGAGCGACGAAAGCGCGCGCACCCTCGCGCGTGCCCGCGCTGCCGCCTTCCCCTTCGCCTGCGAGCTTCCGCGTCCGTCTAGTGAAATAGTAAATGCGAGTGCGAATATAGGCGCCATGCCTTCAAAAACCCTCGCGGTCACAGTGTAGTGTTCCTATCCCTTGTGAATCGTACGGTGAGATATCGCCCACCGAAGACAATAAAAAAGACAAAGAGCGATATTAATCAAAGTTATCATGGACACGAACGATAGTTATCTTAAGTCTAGCCTAAATATTGTAAGTGAACACTGAGCCAAATACTGCATGGTTTCTATTATATTTCTCTGCTTAACATTGTATAATTTAAGAATTTCTAACTTTAGGTACATCACTTTGTGTATCATACTTGTAGCGTTAAACATTGTATAATTTAAGAATCATTTACTCAATTTATCTTGGTGTATCATAGCTTTAACTTTTATAAACTACGTTTAGCTGTAACCTAGCCGCTTTCTTTTCCTTCTTTTGGTTGGCAAGATGTACGAGCTGTACAGATTTAGCTAGCTATAAAGAATGCATCGAAAGTGGATAACGCACGTCCGTTACGTGATCATATATTTTACTTAGTTCTAGCTTAAACATCGATTAAACACTCTCTAACTAGAAGTCAACAAGTTTGGTTGTATTATTCTCCCCTTGGAGATCAACCCTTGTCAGCTCGAAGCTATAGGGGAGCAACCCTTAGCTTCTTCTCAGCTCATAGCTACCTCTAGCTCATCTCAGCTTACTTACTGTTAGGCAAACTGCCGAAACAATGGAAAAAGGTCCTAATCTACAAAAGGATATTTTATCTCTAATCATCAAATGGAGAACCTACAAATACGTGCTAACAGCTGATATTGAGAAAATGTACAGACAAATAATTATCCATCAAGATCAACAATGTCTCCAAAGAATCATCTGGAGGGCGGCCGCTGAAGAACCACTCAAGGAGATGCAGCTCTGTACGCTTACCTATGGCACCAAAGCTGCACCTTTCATTGCGATGCGCACACTCCAACAACTAGCTCAAGATGAAGGCAACGCTTTCCCTATAGCACAAAAAACGCTACAACATGAATGTTACATGGATGACGTCATTTCGGGTCACCATAGTTTGGAGACAACGAAACAACTACAAAAGGAGCTCTACGAGCTGCTAAAGAAGGGTGGCTTCATATTACGAAAATGGGCAACTAACGATCCATCTATTCTCAAAGAACTGCAAGAGAAAGAAAAAAGCCACACAAACTTCAACTTTAAACAACAAGAGTTCAGTAAAACGCTAGGACTAGCATGGAACGGTGAAAGTGACACGTTTTATTTCAATTACAAAGCGCCAAGCGTCAGTAAAGAAGAAACATATACAAAACGCCGATTACTATCAGAAATAAGCATGATTTATGATCCACTCGGGTGGCTAGCGCCGATGACACTTCAAACGAAATTTATCTTCCAAAAACTATGGACAGAACCTTATCAAAACATCGGATGGGATCAATCTGTACCCCATGACATAGCTAACGCTTGGACAAAAATAAATAAAAAAAGACGTGTGGCACTCGGGGACTGCCGCGGTAAAGCTATTGCATAGCATTTTGTATCAACTTATGCAATTATAATTTTACTTTTTTATTTTTTTCATGCAGTATTGCTTTTTCTTTGATATTAATTCAAGTTACACTTTTTGAGCCGAGCGTGGTGACCGATAAGAAAACAAATTTAAAATCAGCAATGTATTTAAAACACTGCCAACCTCTCACTCGAAAGCTAGTACACGTGCACTCGCTGTCCACAGCTGTAATCCGCCGCGGTCGTTCACCCGCCCGACACGTAAAACTCCCGCCGCCGCCGCCCGCGCCCGTGCGAGACTAGGTACCTAACCTACCTACCTACAAACTTATCATTCCATAAATTGACCTAACTACTACCTAACCTACCTACGATTAAATTTCCGGCCATGGCCTTGAGCATGCCTATCATTGATTAGAAATAAAAAAAAACACATTTAATTATGTCTAAAATACCCTCGGACACCCGCAGGCTATACCCCATAGCCTACGATACGAGAGTATTTTAGACAAAATTTAATGTGTTTTTTTGGTAGGGCCACAGCCACAACAGCACAGCTGAAATCCGTGGTTGTTCTCCCGCCCGACACGTAAACTCCCGCCCGAGCGAAACAAGGTACCTACAAACTTATCTTTGCATAAATAATTACCTAGTAGGTAGGTACCTAACCTACTATTTAATCAGCGGCCATGGCCTTGAAAGCATGCCCATAATTGATGATAACTTAAAAATGTAAAACACATTTAATTCACATTCACATTTTGCCTTAAATAAGTACCTACCTACCCACTAGTAGGTACCCACTCGTACACCCACAGCCACAGCTGAATTCTGCGGTCATTCACCCGCCCGACACGTAAAGAGGAGCGAGCGTTTATTAGGTAGGTATGTCCGCGCTACCCTGCGGCCACAGGCGCCGAAGTCATCGCATTTTCGAATAATTCATCATAAAATAATAGGTAGGTACATAGGCAACCCCGCGCAAATATCCGCACCGCCGCATTTTACTCAAATCCTTTAGACTCACGGATTCCGGCGGAAGCGGCTCGGAAGGATGCGCCCTGATGCGCTTTAACAGCAGTCGGCGACAACAGCCGACTGCAGGTGACGGCAGCCGACTGCAAAGGTCGACAGCCGACGACCGTTCGGCCAGGTGGGATGATGATCAGATAAAGACTGCAGCTGCCTGCAATCTTTAGAAGATCGTCTGCATGCTGGATACATCAAGCTGAAGACAGAGCGCTATGGCGCTCATTAGGGAGGCCGACCTATGTGCATCTGTGGATTAGTTATAGGCTGATGATGGTGATGATGCCTTTCCGTTAATTCTGGAGGGCAGGAACACATGCCCTACGATAGTCCTCTGATGGATCCCTACCTACCCAGATGTTTACCAAACATCTCACTTGATGCCCGCAGTTTATCGATAGCTACCTAGGTAATCATTTGTCCATACCTACTCCCTCGCACTAAACATAATGTAATCATGATAAAAAAAACACTAACCTTATTAAATGCCTCCTCTAAGGATAACTATTATCTAACAAACTCACAATAATAAAACACACAACACCAATAATTAATAGGTATAGGTACACACATGATCTGCCTAGCCAACGCGCTGCGGCCAACGGCAAACATAAACTTATCTGCCTAGCCAACTAATAATTAACAAAAGAAAATCACGAAACATAAACATACTAACCATGTTTATGCACCGCGCAACTGTTCAGACTGAATAACGAACACGTAGGTACTAGGTACTATACTAACTAAAATGGTTTTTCGGTAAAAGTCAAAGAGTTTACACGCGCGTATGCGGCCTTTGCTTAGCCCGCCCGCCCCGCCGCGCCACGCCATGCCCCAAACGTACAAACGTAGGTTATAGGTATGTGTGTATGTACAAACGTAGGTAGTTACTTATTGTAGACAAAGTAAAATGTGTTTAAAATCATGGACCTAGCAAAATTCACGGACGGAGTCTCATTAAGAAATAAAATGAAGCACTCGATAGTCTGTCCACCCTCAGTACGTACACGAACACACTCACACATTGATATCATAGTCTGTCCATCGACTGCCAGCCATTACGGCTTTAGACGTCAACAGATGTACAGCGTTGTAAACAAATGTAAATAACGAAAAATGCATTCTTGTCTTCTTGTCGTGAAATGTCGCGGAAACCACAGTCGTTTCGTCAACATAAAACACGGGATCACATCCACAAATAAATTTATTGGTTCATCAACATATTACTTTGATGTGACACAAAATTATTATCAACAGAAAAATCAAAACAAAAACAAAAACTGTCTTCACTTTTGAATCTGTAGGATTCCGTCCGTAAATTTATCTACGTCCATGTTTAAAACATTGATTAATTAAAAAGGGAAGATAGGTTACGTTCTCCCAGCGCTTACTCAAAAATTGGCATGTGTTAGAACTACACGCAAACACATACGCTCACAGTTATATTTCCAGCCCTGTGCAATACAAAGAAGAACAAAGACGGAAAGACGTATCTAAGTCCGAAGTGAGACCGAGACAACAATATTTCACGCGAATCACGACCGCCCGTGCCGCCGCCGCCGCCGCCGGTCAGACGGTGACTAAGGTTGGAGCACACAATTTTACACAATATGAGGTTGCCATTTTTGAGAAACTAGTACCTCATCTTCCCTTTTTAATTAATCAATGGTTTAAAATGTTAAAGTTTCTAATGAATTATTGGCATACTTCAAGGTCATGGCTGCAAATTAAAGTACGTATGGTTTATCCATATTGAATGAAGCATGTTAGTTAACAAAATACGACACAAATAACAAAATCTCACTTGCTTGGCGTCGAGTTTCAGATATAATTGTAAGCAATTTTTATTGAAGGCAGGATCTAAAATCGACAAGTAATGTAAATTACGTATGCGTATACGGACGCGCCAACGTATGTTTACGTTTATGCCCCATTCAAAATGGACACGGTATAGGTAGGTACAAATCACACTAATATTATAAATGTGAAAGTTTCTATGTACCTATGTATGTATGTTACTTCTTCAAGCCAAAACTACTGGACGGATCTGACTGAAATTTTGCATACAGATAATTCTAATCCTGGAATCAAACATAGTCTACTTTTTATTCCATAAATCAGTCCCGTGGGATAAAAATCACCTTTTAACGTTTCCACAGGAACAACGCGTGCAAAGCCGCGGGGTGCAGCTAGTTATTTACGAAAAGATAAGTTTGTAGTCTCGTCTCGGGAGTTCTAGGGCATTTACACGGACTACAAGTTGACACGGACTGCAAGTTGTACACGCATCGACTGCGGTCGACGGCTTCCATTGGCTGCAGTCGACTGCAGGCGAGGCGTCGCCTGCAGTCGACTGCAGTGCAACCAATGGAAGCAGCCAATGAAGTGCCGTCGCGACGGCACTACCCGGCACGGGCCCCGGCCCATGCCGCGTGCCCGTGCCGCACGGCGGTGCGCCGCCGCCGGGGCGCGCGCAAGGGCGTGGCGCGGGCGCGGGCGGCGGGGCTACCCGAAGGCCTTACGCGCGCGCGTCTTTGATTTTTACCGACAAAATTTAAAAAAAGGAAACTTGAGTCTTATGATTATTACTTTAGAACTCATAGGAGATATGACAGCGCGATTTCGGTCGGCGGCTACTCAAAGAAATATTCGGCTTTTATAAAGGGATATAAATAATTTTACCTAATTTCACGAATGTTTTTATTATTTTGTTTTAGTACGTGATCTGATCACTAACTGGTCTGAATAGTCGCGCGCGGTGTTAACGTAGGTACTGACCGTTTCGTGTATTTTTTGATAATTATTAGAAGCAGTTTAGTTTATTAAGTTTTCAGTATTTTATTGAGTTAGTGTTATTTTTATTTATTATTGTTAGGAAGGTACCTACCTACCTACATTATGTTTAGTGCGAGGGAGTATGGACAAATGCTTATGTGCTACGGTGAAGCTAGAGGAAATGCGTCACAAGCCTTGCGAATTTACCGGGATAGGTACCCAAACCGGCAACATCCGGTTGATGCTAGAGTCATCACGGCGGCCTATCAGAGGGTTCTGAGTGATGACCGGATTACTCCTCAAAGGCGCGGGGATGGCAGAGAGGTAGGAGTTCAGGTGCAAGAACGGGTCTTGGACCTTGTCAGGAGAAACCCTCGTGTAGGAACGCGGACTGCAGCAAATCTGCTTAGAGGTCGTGGAACCGTAGTATCCCACCCGACTGTGGTGACAGGATCTTAAATAAAATGTATGTATATAGAGTACCTACTCACTCATTTTCTTTCACTATTTTTTCGTGACTTTCTTCATTAATAATAATTGCACTTTGTTCATTCATATTCAAAACACTTTATACACAAATTTTACAAGTACAGCTATTCACTGTTGTACATAAATACCTATACACCTATATACTTTCTCATAAACAGCTGCATAAGTAT
The DNA here is from genome assembly GCA_955876795.1 of Eupithecia tripunctaria. Taxonomy (NCBI): domain Eukaryota; kingdom Metazoa; phylum Arthropoda; class Insecta; order Lepidoptera; family Geometridae; genus Eupithecia; species Eupithecia tripunctaria. The sequence continues at coordinate 16,195,512 of OY041611.1, read as the reverse complement.
TCGTCCGATTATATTATACGACGCACACAACCCGTGCCGAAGACTGCCGAACTGAAACGACGTTAGACGATGCGATGCACGGCGTTCAAGCCACACCTCCTTGCCCGGCGGAGTGGGGGGACCTCAGGTTTTTGCGTTACGGAATTTCTGGATTCGGTCCCCGCGCTCAAGGCCCGCGATAGAAGCTATGCAATAGCTTAAAAATGACCTGTCAAAAATAAACAACATCACTTTACCAAGATGGATACAAAATTATAACAATACAACGATCGAATTGCAAGCATTCTGTGACGCAAGCGAGCTAGCATACGCTTGCGTCATATACAGCCGAACTACCTCACCAAGCAGCGCGTACGTCATCACTCTACTCGCTGCGAAAACGAAGGTGGCATCGATTAAAAACAAAACAACTATCCCGAAGATGGAACTATGCGCCGCAGTTTTACTAGTCAGGCTCCTAGATAAAATAACTAAGGTCCTGGCAGATTACGTCATAAAAGTATCCTGTTGGACAGACTCAAAAGTAGTCTTAGCATGGCTTCAAGGAACACCGAACAAATATGAAAAATACATATCTAATCGCGTGAAAGAAATAATAAACATCGTTCCTGCTATAAATTGGGGTTACGTAAAGAGTAACGAAAACCCTGCAGACTGTGCAACAAGGGGCCTTTCGCCATCCAAACTGACCAACTTTTTATTGTGGTGGGAAGGACCTCACTGGCTAAAAATAGAGAACAAACAAGAATCATCATCATCACCATGTGAAACATTCTCTACAAACGAGGGCTTAGTTAAAAGCTGCCTTACTACGGAACCCGCGCCATGCAAAAACGAATTGATTTATTCATTGCTTGAGCAATACAGTGACTTAGATCGCATTACAAGAATACTCGCTTGGGTCATACGTTTTACAAACACAACACAAAATAAAATGAACTCGATGAAGTGCAATGAACTGAACTTGAATGAAATAAAACGCGCTACATGCAAGATTATTACATCAGTACAAGAATATTATTTCAAGAAGGAGATACATTGTTTAAAAAATAGCGGAAAACTTTCCAACAAAAGCAATATTTTGAAATTGAATCCCTACCTTGACTCGGACGGAGTTCTACGCGTCGGAGGACGTCTGCAACAATCAAATCTCCCAAAGGAAACTAAGCACCCTGTTCTTATCCCAGCGGAGGGGCGGCTGACTGAGTTACTAATTGACAAGGCGCATCAACGAACTTTGCACGGTGGAGCTAGGCTTACGTTAGCTTACACCAGAAGTACATACTGGATCATCAGTGGAAATCGTGTCGTCAAGAAAAGGCTTCGTTAATGCATCCGCTGCCGTCGTTATTCAACAACTCGAACTGAACAGCTAATGGGCAGCCTACCAATGGAAAGGATAACACCTTCAAGGCCTTTTGCCCATGCCGGGGTTGATTTTAGTGGCTACGTGGACGTCAAGATGAACAAAGGCCGCGGGATTAAAACTTGCAAAGGCTATATAGCTATCTTCATATGTATGTGTACCAAAGCAGTACACATTGAACTTGTGTCTGACTTATCCACGCAAACATTTATCGCAGCGCTGAAACGAATGTGCGCCAGAAGAGGTACACCAAAGCATATATGTTCCGACAATGGGACCAACTTTGTCGGAGCTGCAAAAGAATTAAGCACAGAATTCCAAGAATACAAAACGATGCTTTCTTCAGAGTTCTTCAACGAAATAAATGATCTTCAAATCGAGTGGCACTTTAACGCTCCATCCTGGCCATCAGCTGGAGGTTTGTGGGAAGCCGCCGTACGTTCTATGAAGAATCACCTGAAACGTGTAATAGGTCAACAAAAACTAACCTATGAACAATTTTCTACGCTCCTTACCCAAATAGAAGCGTGCATGAACAGCAGACCATTGGGACCGATATCCGAAGATGTGGAAGACCTAGATTATCTTACGCCTGGCCACTTTCTGACGGGGAGTCCGACGCTGTCACTGCCAACAAATGAACCTGAAGAAATGAAATCTATAGACATCAGAAACAACTGGAAACTTATTGAGCTCTTGCGCCGGCATCACTGGGATCGCTGGTCTAAAGAATATCTTCATTTACTGCAGAACCGAAGCAAATGGCAGCAAAGAAGAGAAAACATACAAAAAGGACAACTGGTACTCGTGAAGGAAAGCAATCTACCTCCAGGCAAGTGGGCTATGGGCCGGGTAGTGGAACTGCACCCGGGTAGCGACAGCTTAGTACGAGTAGTTACGCTTAAAACAAAGAACGGCGAACTGAAACGGCCAATAACAAAACTAGCTCCTCTCCCTATCAACGAAGCGGGCGTAGAAACTGAGTCAAAGAAAGTGATACCTAAAAATCCTCAAAAGGATAACGTTAAGAAAAACACTACAACCAAGAAAACCATCAACAGCCTGTTTATGATGCTTCTTGTAGCATTCACAACGGTATCCTGTGGAATGGCAACACCAGTCGAACATTTTAAGATATCGACGCTAACTGACAACAACCCGATCTACTTTGACCCTGTTGGAAACATTCAACTTATACACGATGAATGGAAACTCCTCGTCTTTTTCAATCTGACAACATTTTGGCAAAGTACAGCCAAGGTCGGGGAATTCATCAATCACCTAACACAAATATGTGCTACGATGCCTGGCCAGCAATGTCACGGTACTGTGAAGCAACTTAACTTTGAAATGAACCAACTGAATGAATATAATCAATTATTACTTTCTCAACATCAACAACGAAGACGCCGCGGCTACGTCGATGGCATAGGAAACCTGGCACGTACACTATTTGGAGTACTCGATAGCAATTTTGCAGACAAATACGCTCAGGATATACATAAGATCCAAACAAACGAGCGCTATTTATTGGATTTAATCAAAAAATCAGACACTAATTATCGAGGCACAAAATAACATCTTAAAGAAAAACGAAGATTTCGTCAAAACACAACTTAACATAATACAACATTACATGAACGAAACAAGCGATGACATGGCAGCGTTAGAAAACAGATTTCAGATTATGAAAACCATGAACGATGTAAACGCTGGAGCACTTACAGCCAGCCTACTGCTCTCCGTACTGAGAAGAAATCAACAAATGCTCCTAAATGCACTAACCGACATTTATAGAGGAAATCTCGATATGGAACTGTTTACACCGCAACAATTATCGGAACAGTTGAACCAAATCTCCGGCTTTATATCAACGAGATTAACATTGCCTATAAAGAACAACAAAGATATACAAAGCATATATAAACTTATATATGTGAAAGCCCGGCTCACCGAGAAATACCTACTATTCGAATTACATATACCGCTATTGGCCGACGACGAATATTTACTCTATCGCAATATACCTATACCTACACAACGAGCGCATAAACAATGCCAGGTTATTGCAACATCGTCAAAGTACATAGGAGTAAACTTCGTAAAAAATACTTACATACAGATAGAAGACATCGATCTACAACAATGTTCCAAGATGGCGGCGGACAACTACATTTGCCACACCTACACGCCGATAAGCAACTTACATGGACCAACAGCATCCTGCGAAGCCAAAATACTGAGTCAACATGTTTATGAAAACATTACTTGCGATTGGATACAGCGCCAATGCTCTGACCAGTGGATTAAATTACAAAGACCTAACGTATGGCTATATAACTGCCTAACAGAATGTCCGACCCGTATAGTATGTGAGAATCAAATAACACCGACAGTCATTACGAAGGCAGGGCTACTTGCCCTAGGTCAGGATTGCGTAATACAACACAAGGACTCTACAATTTACTCGCACAACGTTTTCACTAGCAAGACGAATGATGGTATATCATTAGAAGTTCCAAAAATCGATGCACCAAATGATATGAAGGGCACGTCCAAAATGACGAACATCATACTGCCCCAACTGAATTTATCTGACGAACATAGATTATTGGACAAGCAGATAATTGAACAAAAGGGACAAGAAAGGCTACCTTACGATTTATCTATCCATAACATCGGCAACTACGCGATAAGCACTGTGCTGGTGGGAGGAATTGCAGTCACAATCATAGTATGGCGATTCAGAAAACACCTCACTGCGTGTAAAAGAAAAAAATACCAGTACTACTATAACCTCAGCAAAGACTCGAGAGAGAACGGAAGAGATAGAATTAAAGGAAATGGCACCCTACGCTACAGCAAGAGGCGGACATCTGAAAGACATCCCTCAGCCGACAGCCACGGTTACAACAGGATTTAGATTGTGAAATACCTAAATAACATTATGTTATTTATGATCCTATTAACTATAAACTTAACTTTATATAACTTAACTTTTAGCTATGCTTATTATTGTATTGCTTTTATTTTTGGTGATCTGAGTACGCGCAAGTATATCTTTCCCTCGGGAGCATGTACGAGCCAATATCGCTCATACAGCAGATTTACTTTTCATTACAAAACAATAAGAACAGTCGTAACGAAACCTTTGGCACGCGCCGGTGTGTCTCTATACCTAAACATTACGTGCGGCTCAGATTACCTCAATAACGTTAATTTGTTAATAAATCTACAGACTATAAACAGTGGTTTGGTGTTATAATACTACCTACGAACTTAACTATAACTGGAGTGCCCTCAACGAGGAGAAAACCCCAACAGCACCCCTCAGCCTCACCCAGCCGCGAATGATGATAATGATGATCATCCACACACGCCAGACCCTGGTCGCAATCTCAGAGATAGGCCAATCGTAGATTATAAAAAGTACTTTTAAATTTCTCATTATATGTTTCTAAATCTGTCTATTTCCTCCGAGGGGGAAAAGTGTTAGATATGTAAGTCTATCTATACATGTAGCGTTGGTGCGGCTGCGCCGCTTGGCTGTTGTTCATCTATTTTGTTGTTAAATAAAAAAACAGAGAGCTTTAAAAAAAACTAAGTACCTACCTAGTCCTGCATACGAAATACAAAAACGCACTTAAAATTCTGCCATCAGCATAGAATTTTAAATAGACACAGAAAGCTTCTATTAGGCATTCGCTTTTTGAATCGACCATCTATTTAACTACTAGCTGACCCACTAATAGGCCTTAGGTTCTCCAGTCAATAAGTGGTCAAGCTTTTTTCCGAGAGTGGCTAAAACAAAAAGGAACTGATTCCCGAAACTAGCTACGCCCTCCGCGTCGCGCCCGAAGACAGAAATAGCACTCCGAGGCCGCGTGAAGTGGACCGTCTGTCTGCGCGCGCAGTCCGCGACCGCGCCGCGCCACATGCACGCGTCCCCGCACTGCCGCAGGCCGCGCGCGCGCCGCCTGCCCGGCGCGCCGCTGCCGCTGCTGCTGCTCGTGCTGATGGGATGCGCCACAGCAGCATTCTCACAAGATATACAGATAGGTACCATTTTGCCTTCCTTCTGTAGGTACCTACATTCTGTAACGTCTTAGCCTTAAAACAATGATTTTGTTTATGGTCATTTATTATCTGTGCAAAGCTGTCAAAAAAATCGACTTTTCGGCAACACTGAGTTTTACTACATCACGCTCCTGTAAAATTATTCTGAAAATACACCAAACATTGGTCCTTCGAGCCGGATTAGCAAAATAAATAATAGAAAACGTTCTGTGTGCAAGCAATCACAACTGTGTTCTTTCGTAAAACCACAACAAACATTTTCGTGCAGTGCGTGCACGGTCATCATAACCTCTCTTCAGTGCTTTGTTTCAACATGGAAGAAACGCAAAATATACAATTGGAGAGGCTGGGAATATTGTCTAAACTTAGTACAAATATCAAGAAGTGTGGAAAAGATCGCCTTACTGTTGGATATCTTCAAACAAGATTGGAGACGGCAGAAAGTTATTGGAAACAGTTCCAACTCGACCACGAGGTTCTGTCCAAAGAAAGCATAAAAGATAAAGCGGAGTTGGAATATTTCAAGGATGACATCCATAGTACGTGTTTGGAATTGTACCTCGACTTAAAAACACTTATAAAAGATAAAATGGAAATATTTTCCCAAACGAATGAAATAACCTCAAAAACCATGGCACTCGATGCACCTGAAAAAAGACATGCAGCAGCCTCAGCAGCAGCAAGCAATGTACTGAAGCTTCCACCTATTCAAATCCCAAAGTTTTCAGGTGATTATAAAGACTGGGTTTCGTTTCATGATCTCTTCAAGTCTCTGATACATAGCAATGAGTCATTGAATAAAGTGAATAAGTGCCACTATCTCAGATCAAGCCTGCAAGGAGAAGCTGAAGCACTAGTGAGGCAAATCCCTGTCACTGACTCCACTTATGAGGAAATGTGGGAAACTTTAAAAAAGCGGTACAACAATAGACGACTCATAATGAACAATTACATCGGCAGACTGTTAAGTCAAAAGAAGGTAAGCAATGAAAACTCATCAAAATCTATAAAAGATCTCCTAGACACCACATCGGAATGCTTAAACTCACTGAAAATAATGAACATACCTACTGACAAATGGGATGACATAATAGTATATATTATAATACAAAAGTTAGACACAGAGACACATAGATTGTTTGAACAGCGAATGGAGGGCACAGACAGGCTTCCTATTTGGAAAGACTTATCAGAGTTTCTGGAAACTCGTTTTAGAACCTTGGAAACTGTAAATAATAGAGAGTCACAGTCACAGCGTAAAGCCAACACTACAAGCAAAAGTTTTGCAACAGGAACAACACCAGCACAAACAATGAGCTGCTTATACTGCAAAGAAAATCATAGAATTTATGCCTGTGAAAATTTCAAGAAATTGGAAGTGAACGACCGACAGCAATACATCCAAACAAACAGTATCTGCTTCAACTGTCTCAGAAAGGGGCATCCAGTAAAGTATTGCAAACAATCTGGTTGTAGAAAATGTAACCGAATGCACCACACACTACTGCATGGTTATAACGTAGGTGCCACTCCAAGCAACACGGTGAACTCTGAACAAAGCACAGAACAAAACATAGATAGTAAAGTAGTAAATACAACCTCAGTACACATAGAAGCTACAGCCTTGAAAAGCTCAATAGATACCTCTCCAGTGATACTAGCCACTGCCTTAGTGCTAGTGCACTCAAATAGAACTAGAAAGACACACATACTTCGGGCACTGGTCGACCAAGGATCTCAAGCTTCCCTCATCAGTGAAGGAGCTTGTCAAGAATTAGGACTCAAGAAAGAACCTATTCATGGCAACATAGTGGGCATAGGCTCAGCCAAGACATCAACCAAGGCAATAGTCAAGTTTAGTATCATGTCAAGACACAACCCGAAGACTAGCATCCAGGTTAATGCATTTGTTATGCGAAGCTTAACCTCTCTCATACCGCAACGCGCACACTCAATAGACTGGCCACAGCTAAATAGCCTACCTCTAGCAGACCACACATACACTCAGCCTGGCCGCATAGACATTCTCCTAGGAGCGGATATCTTTGCCGACATCCTTCTGCAAGGTGTGATCCTCAATAGAAATGAAAACAATTCTCTCATAGCACAAGAAACCTCACTAGGTTGGTTAATCTCTGGAAATAGTGAAAAATTCAATAACCAACGCGGAATTGTACTCACCACATGCCATGCAAAAATAGAAATAGATACAGCACTCAGAAGATTTTGGGAACTTGAAGAACCAACACATAGAAAGCTGATTATGACAAACATAGAAAAACAATGTGAAAATCATTATCAAACTACTCATAAAAAAGTAGATGGGAGATATGAGGTGAGCTTACCTTTCACCGTGCATCCTCCAGACCTTGGTGAATCAGAAAACATAGCAATCAACCGCCTAGCCACCATGGAAAGAAAGTTTACCAAAAATCTGAATCTTCAACATAGATACAAAGAATTCATGCAAGATTATTTAAACCAAAATCACATGGAACCTGTTCCCACAGACATAGAATTTAAATCAAGTAAGAATGTCTGCTACTTACCTCATCATGCAGTGATCAACGAGCAGCATATCACTACCAAGCTTCGGGTTGTCTTCGACGCTTCTGCTAAAACTAGCAATGGGAAATCACTTAACAACAACCTGATGATCGGTCCCACTCTACAGGGTGATCTAAGGGACATTACGTTGAGATGGAGAAGACACGCCATAGTAATCATCAGTGATATTCGTCAAATGTACAGACAAATTAGTATCAACAACAGGGACAGAGACTTCCAACGAATAGTTTTCAGATGGGAAAAAGATGAACCAATCAAACATTACAGGCTCTCAACTGTAAGTTTTGGTACCTCCTGTGCACCATACTTGGCAATTAAAACCTTACAACAACTAGCAGAAGATGAAAAGGACAACTTTCCAGAAGAAACTATTAACACTTTGTCATCAGACTTCTATGTGGATGACCTACTTTCTGGTGCAGAAACACTAGAAAATGCCATAGCACTCAAAAGCTCTATATCAGAACTCCTTAAGAAAGGAGGTTTTGAACTACACAAGTGGGCATCAAACCACTCTTCAATAGAAAGCTCTACACAAGAAAAAAGAAAAATACTTGGTATTGACTGGAACAACAGAACTGATAATTTTGAATTGAAGTTTGAAATTAAGGATAGAGAAAACCAACTGTCGACAAAGAGAACCATTCTACAAGATATAGCAAAATTATATGACCCAGCTGGTTGGCTAGCACCCGTGGTAGTGAGAGCAAAGGTTTTCTTACAGAAGTTATGGGAAGCAGGCCTTGACTGGGATGATCAAATTCCTGAAATACTAAAATCTGAATGGCTTTCCTTTCGCGTCAACCTATGCAACATGACAACCATAGAACTTCCTAGATGGATTGGTCTGAAAGACAAGCACAACCACATAGAAATCCATGGCTTCTCAGATGCATCAGATATAGCATACTCAGCTGTTGTCTACTGTCGCATCATACATCCTGAAACAACGAAAGTCACATTACTTGAAGCTAAAACCAGAGTGAGTCCAGTCAAGAAAATAAGTACCCCGAGACTAGAACTATGTGGAGCAGTTCTCCTAGCCAAACTACTAGACAGAATCAAAAATGCACTCAATGTGCCAATGAAAGACATATACGCTTGGACTGATGCAACAATTGTCCTAGCATGGTTACAAAAACCTCCAAGCTACTGGAACATCTTTGTTGCAAACAGGGTGACAGAGGTAACTAATCTTATAGATCCCAATAGGTGGCATCACGTCGCGTCGTCTGACAACCCTGCTGATGTGGCATCTCGTGGAATCGATCCACTCGAGCTCCAGTCACACAAGTTGTGGTGGCATGGCCCACCATGGCTCCAAGAAGACAGTGAACTTCCTATAAAAGATGTGAGTGACTTGATTTATCTCATAGATGATGAAAAAAGATCCCAAGTGAAAGTTCAGTGTAGTGTAGTTACAAAAGTAGATCTAAATTCTGAAACTCAAATAGACATTATTCAAAGACATTCAAATTTAAATAGATTAGTGAGAGTATTAAGCTATTGTCTAAGATTTTATAACTGTTGTAAAGCCAAAGCCATGAAGCAAAATGTACCTGTTTATGCTCCTTACCTGAGCTCTGGGGAAATGCAAGCTTCACTCAACCGATTAATCCGGTTGTCCCAGACATCTGATATAATACATGTAAAGGATATTAAAACCTTAAATCCATTTGTTGATGAAAAAGACAAAATAATGAAAGTTGGAGGCCGCATTCAAAATGCACAGTGCAAATTAGAAACTAAGCATCCTATTATTTTGCAAAAAACTAGTAGATTAGCTTACCTCATAATCAAGGATGCGCACTCTAGAACTCTTCATGGTGGAGTACAACTAATGTTAAATTATATAAGATGTAAATATCATATTATTCGTGTAAAGCAAATTGTTAAAAGGGTCATCAGACAATGTACAGCTTGTTGTAGAAATTCGAGTAAACTTGTTACTCAGCAAATGGGTATTTTACCAAGAAATAGAGTAATACCTCAACGTCCCTTCTTGTCATCTTGTGTTGACATGGCTGGCCCTGTCATTCTGAAATTACATAGTGGACGTGGCTCCAACAAAACTCAAAAGGCTTATATTGCTTTGTTTATTTGTACTGTCACTAAGGCAGTACACTTAGAACTAGTTACCAGTCTCAGTACAGAAGGTTTCCTATCAGCTTTCCGCCGCTTCACGGCCCGCAGAGGACATTGTAAAAACTTGCTCAGTGACTGTGGAACTAATCTTATAGGAGCTGCTAAGGAACTCATAATTTTGTCTAACAAAAGCATGTCACAGGTGCCTGTAGAAATAAAAGAATTGTTAGCCACTGATGGCACAGAGTGGATGTTCAATCCTGCTGGAGCACCCCATATGGGTGGCCTCTGGGAGGCAAATATTAAGTCTATGAAAAGACACTTAAACCGTGTACTAGGTGAAACCAAACTTACCTATGAAGAATACTCAACATTGTTATGTCAGGTTGAGGCTTGCCTCAATTCTAGGCCATTAGTACCTACAGAAAGTGATACTAATGACACAGCCATAGCTCTTAGCCCAGGTCATTTCCTTATTGGGGAAATCCCTATTGTAGTTCCTGATGAAAATCTAGAGAATAACTTTGTACCCTATACTAAACGTTGGATTTATTTACAAAAGAAACTTCAATCATTTTGGCATCAGTGGAGTCAAGAATACTTAGTTAATTTGCAAAAACGCCAAAAATGGGCAAATATTCAAGTAAACTTAAAAATAGATGATGTTGTGTTAGTGAAAGATGAAAGACTGCCACCCACAAAATGGTTGATGGGTCGAGTTACTGAAGTTCATCCAGGTTCAGATAATCTTATTAGAGTAGTCAGTTTAAAATGTAAAAATACTATCATTAAAAGGCCAATTCACAAATTATGTTTATTGCCTACTGAATCTGATGAATAACCTAGCTGTAAATTTCAAATTTAAGTTAATTTTAAATCTCTTTTTATTCTGTCCAAGCAGATAGATTTTAAGCACAAGAAAAGTTACTCTTGTTTATTATGTTATTATACCTACTCACTTAATACAGTCCATTCCTAATTAGTTTCTAACTTACCTTGTTAATAAAATACTCTATTGTATTTTGTAGAAAACCCTAACTTTTGATAATTTTGTTAATACAAATGTCCTCAGAGTACTGAATTTAGCTATAGCCATGTTGGTATGAAAATCAACATAGTATGTATGAACATCAACATAGTATGAACATCAAATGGTATGAACAATCAAATGTTGTTTTAGGATCTTCATAATTTAAGTACTTATTGTTTAGATTTATTTCATCTTAAAGTTCTGACGTACTTTGGGGGGCGGAATGTTTATGGTCATTTATTATCTGTGCAAAGCTGTCAAAAAAATCGACTTTTCGGCAACACTGAGTTTTACTACATCACGCTCCTGTAAAATTATTCTGAAAATACACCAAACAGATTTCGTTTCAAGAAGTCCAAATTGATTCCTACTATACTTATACAGCATACTATACCTACTTAGTTTGTTATTATTGATGACATCCAAAACGCTCTCTGAATGTCTAGACATTCTATTCCGATCGTAGTGTGCGTCACACTCACACATGTTCGCATACGTACAGGGGTCGTGGAGGAGAGTTCCGAACGCGCTCGCAGCGTGTCGGCGGCGGCGCGCGGCGCGCTGGAGGCGGCCGGCGAGCGCGCGCAGATCGCGCCGCAGCCTAGCGAAGGCGCGGCGCTGAGCGCGGCGCACCGCGTGTGTGCGCTGGCGGCGGGCGGCGCGCACGCCGCGCTGCTGGGCGGCGGTGAGCGCGCGCAGGCGCTGGCGCACGAGGCGGCGGCCCGCGCTGGCCTGCCGCTGCTGCTGCTGGACGAAGCGCCGCGCGCCGCCTCCGCCACCTGGGAGGCGCTGCAGCTGCAGCCACACCGCACCGTGCTGGCGCGCGCCGCCGCCGACCTGTGCCGCGCCAAAGGCTGGATGCGCGCCGTGCTGCTGCACGCGGGCCCCGCGGCGGACGCGGCGCGCCTGGCGCCCGACGCGCGCCCGCTGGCCCTGTTGGTGCGCCAGCTGCCTCCGCCCGAGGCGCCGCCCTCCGCGCTGCGCAGCCTCATGCTCGTGCTGAAGAAGCTCGGCGCGGACTCGTTCGTGGTGTGGTGCGAGGCGGCGTGCGCGTTGCGCGTGCTGGAGGCGGCGCAGCGCGCGGGGCTGGTGGGCGCGCGCCACTCCTTCGTGCTGCTGGCGCGAGACCTGCGCGCCGCCGAGCTGGAGCCCTATAGCTACGGCGGCGCCAACGTGACGGCGCTGCGGCTGTGCGACCCTGCGTCCGCGGAGGTGCGCGCGTTCATGGGCACGTGGCGCGCGGCGCACGAGCCGGCGGAGGAGGCGGCGCTGGACGCGCTGCAGCGCGAGCCGCCCTCGGCGCTGCTGCTGGCGCGCGATGCCACCGTGCTGGCCGCGCGCGCGCTGCGCCGCCTGCAACTGCCGCCGCGGCCCGCCGGCGACTGCGCCGCGGGCCGCGGCGCCTTCCACGCCGACACCTTGCTCAACTACTTACGCTCCGTGAGTGCCTGACTTTGCTACACGATGTCGGCCCAAGATTACATATAGTAACGTGTCTGTCGAATGTCGCAGGAGGATTGGAACGAGGAGGGCACGAGCGGGCCGCTGACGTGGGAGGCGGACGGCAGCCGGCGCGACGTGCGCCTGGAGGTGAGTGCGGTGCGGCGTGGGGCGTGGGGCGGGGGGCGGGGGACGAGCAGTCAGCAGGCAGTGACGTGCGTGTGCGCAGGTGGTGGAGGTGGCGCGCGGCGGGCTGCTGCAGCACGCCGGCGTGTGGGCGCTGCGCAGCGGCACGCTGTTCCAGCACGAGGGCTCTCCGGCGCCGGCGCCGCCGCTCGGCTCCATGACCAACCGCACCTTCAACATCCTCATCGCAAGGGTACGTTACCCTCCCGTGGTAGGTGCCACCCAGAGGCTTGGCACTGACTTTGCTCTCCTTGCCTGTTCCAGAACAAGCCGTACGTGATGCGCAGCGAGTCGACGGGCCGCTTGTCGGGCAACAGCCGCTACGAGGGTGAGTGCGCTCCGAGCCCCCCGACGCCCCACCGCCGGCGACTCCCCGCCCGCGTATGAATGCGACGAGCGTTACGTTTCAGGTTTCTGCATCGAGCTGATCGAGAAGCTTGCGGAGATCCTGAAGTTCAACTACACGTTCATCGAGCAGGAGGACGGCGCGTACGGACGCAAGCTGGCCGACGGCTCCTGGGACGGCATGCTGGGCCGCCTGCGCACCGACACGGTGAGCTTCCGCCCGCGCCCCGCCGCCCCGCCGCCCCGGCCCCTGCTCACCTGCCCGTCTGCCTCCTGTTGCAGAGCGTGGAGTTCGCCATCACGGACCTGACGATCACGGCGGAGCGCGAGCAGGCGGTGGACTTCACGACGCCCTTCATGAACCTCGGCATCAGCATCCTGTTCCGCAAGCCAGAGCCGCCCAAGCCGCAGCTGTTCGCCTTCCTGCTGCCCTTCTCCAACGGGGTGAGTGTATCCCGTCCCGTCCCGGCCCGTCCCGTCCCGTCCCGCCCGCAGCGTATCTACTGTAGCCGTGGTGTGTGCAGGTGTGGCTGTGCCTGGGTCTGGCGTACGTGGGCACGTCGCTGGTGCTATACGTGGTGGGGCGGCTGTGCCACGAGGAGTGGCAGAACCCCTACCCCTGCATCGAGGAACCCCCGGCGCTGGAGAACCAGTTCACGCTCGCCAACGCGCTCTGGTTCAACCTGGGTGCCGTGCTGCTGCAGGGCTCGGAGATAGCGCCCGTGTGAGTGACCCGCGTGCTGACCGCATGCTGCCCGCGTGCTGACCGCGTTCTGACCGCGTTCTGAACGCCTCATGTTGCAGGGCGTACGGCACGCGCGCGGTGGCGAGCGCGTGGTGGGTGTTCGCGCTGGTGATCACCTCCTCCTACACGGCCAACCTGGCGACGCTGCTGGCCAAGAAGAGCCCCACGGACCTCATCCACGACGTCACCGAGCTGGCCGACAACCACCTCGGCATCGACTACGGCGCCAAGGCCAACGGATCCACCTACACATTCTTCGAGGTACCTACCTCCTCACCTATAAGCACTAACATTACTTGAACAATAAATATAATTTGCCTAACGCAGTCGCTCTACTCCGCAGCAGTCGCAGAGCCCGCTGTACAAGCGCATGTTCGAGCACATGAAGAAGCACAAGAAGGAGATGCCGGGTATCAACGACATCGGCATCCAGAAGTGAGTCTACTTACTGCCTCTGTTGCCGCACGCCCTCCGTCCCCCTCCAGTCCACTGCACTCGTGGGTACAGGCGAGCCGCGCGTGCAAACCAAACTCTTGTTCTATGCACCGTGTTCCCAACGCGCAATGCACATGTTAGGGACATCAAAGAAAAAGAATTTGGTTTGATTTGTACTGAATCCGATTTATTACAACACTTAATAAATTGATGAGAAAGTTGTGTTATTGAGCCGCGAAGTAAATGTGGTCTGGCGCGGGGTCACTGCATGTCCCCACGATCGGGAGCTGCAGCGCGAATGCTGGCTTGGCGTTCACGTAGCTACTGATCGTACGAAGCGTACGGCACATGCGTCATCTACAAGGGTGAATAGGTATCTTCTAGACCTTTGTGATACACCGTCGGCCGCATCTTCGCTTTCCATCAGGTGAGATTGCGGTCAAACAAAGGTCGATTTACCGTAAAAAAAAAAAATGTCTGAAGAGCAATAAATAAATAATTCAGGACAATGACCTTCCTCCTCGCATCAAGCAGTCTGCCACTCACCAAGCTTGGAGTCCTTCTAGAACTTCCTAGAAAACGGTCCCAGCAGTTTCGGGTACCTAAGTGAAAACTATTTGTCTTGCATTTCTATGATCTGTAATTGACTCTATCAGGGTACCCCAGTCATCTTTCCCGCGCAAACAAAGGCGTTATTTCCAATTTTCGACACTATCTATAATAATTTCACTTCGCAATAGTCTCACATTTTACTCTACTGATAATTTTGTCTATAATAAAATAATTTGACGACCTCTGTGGCGCGGTGGGCGAAGGTCCGCCTGCGACGCAGGAGGTTGCGGGTTCGATTCCCGCCTCGGGACAAATATTTGTACGATCTGCAGGTATTTGTTCAGGGCGTTCTGGATGTTTTCTATATATAATAAAAAAAATATCTATCTATGTAGTGTATTGTATTATGTATATCAATTATCTAGTACCCATAACACAAGCTCTGCTTAGCTTGGGGCTAGATAATGCTGTGTGAATAGTCCAGCATTATTATTATTAATATTTATTTAATTGGACACCCAGGATTGGGTGTAATGTGAAGGCCTCCTCCATGTAGTTCCACTCGTTGCGCTTTTGTCAGACGGGTCCATGCCATGCTGTGGCCACCTGTACCAGCCCGTGGGCTACCTCGTGAGCGTGAGGCGCCTCGCGGGTACCAATGCAGGATTCGTCGCTCCAGCCCTCGCCCTTTGCTCTCGAGACGTGGCCCGCCCACTTCCACCTCAGTTTGCAGAACGTACTTACTGCATCGGCGACTTTAGTGATGTTTCTAATATGGTCGCTGAGCTCTATCTTTGAGCTTCAGGCTGAGCATAGACCTTTCTGTTGCTCGTTGGAAGGTCACTGTTTTCGTAGTAATGTCTTTTGTCAACCAAAAGTCTTAGAAACTAGAAAATTATAGAATCTGTTCAAGAAGAGAAGAGTCCTGGGAAATGAGGGCGTTCGTGTTCCAATTGACAACTTTTGCTGCGTTGATAACACTGCTTTGTCATTGTAGCACGACTAAAAGTGTTAGTTTACCGTAACGCTACGACTCTTCTCTTTTTGAACTGACTCTACACTACACTCATTTAAAATAAGAAAAAATTAAGCTAAAAAGTTTCCACACACAGAAAGAGGTAAGTACAAATACCTACTTATCCAACAATATTACCTACATATATATGTACACATATCTTAAATATTGAAGATAGAACCCTTTACTGAAAGAAAACTATATTGCATTGCAGGGTGCTGTCCAACACGTCGCTGTACGCATACCTGTCCGAGTCCACGTCCATAGAGTACGAGATAGAGCGAAACTGTCAACTCACCAAGGCGAGTGCACACACACACACTCACTAGCACTGCTAACTCTCACACAACATACGAATCAGTCCGAGTCCACGTCCTTACTAGAATACAAGATGGAGCGTTATGTACTATCTATATGAAATAAATAGAAGATTGTTATTGATGGCACGTCCGTGTGTACGCAGGTGGGGCCGCTGCTGGACAGCAAGGGGTACGGGATCGCGATGCGCAAGGGTAAGTATAAGTAGTCTCCGCGTCCATCTCCGTCTGTGTCGGTGATGCGAGCTAACAGCCCGTGCACGTGCCTTGCAGACAGCCCCTACCGGCAGGCGCTGAACCTGGCGCTACTGAACCTGCAGGAGGCGGGCGTGCTGCGCGACATGAAAAACAGCTGGTGGCACGAGCGGCACGGCGGCGGCGCGTGCAAGGTACGTGCGGTCAGGTAGCGCGGGCTGCGAGCTGCGCGCCTGACTGACCCGCCCTCTCTCTGCGCAGGCCACGGAGGAGTACTCGAGCCAGGGGCTGGAGATGTCCAACTTCCGCGGGCTGTTCCTAGTGCTGTGCGTGGGCTGCGCGCTGGGGCTGCTGCTGTCGGCGGCGGACCTCGCGCTGGCCTCGCTGCGCCGCGCGCGCGCCGCCCACGAGTCGCCGTGCCGCCGCCTCGCCGCCGACCTGCGATACGTCTTCCTGTTCGAGCAGTCCGTCAAGCCTCTGCACGTGAGCCCTTCAATGATTCATATGGTTTTCGTGCCTCAATAGGTACAGTACCCGCGACCCGACGCGCTCACGCACGTCACCGTCACGTTGCAGGACCCGCTGAGCTCCTCGTCGAGCGGGCGCTCCTCGGCCTCGGCGGAGGTGGAGGCGGAGGCGGAGGTGGCGGAGGAGGAGGAGCGCGGGCGCTCCGGGTCGGCGCGGCGCGGCGCGTCGGGGCGGCGGCGCTCCTCCATGCACGCGGCCAGCCTGCGCTTGGCGCGACACACGGCGCGCGACTCCGCCACGCCCGCGCCGCGCTCGCCCGCCGCCAACACGCCCACAAAGCGCTCGCTCAGGAGATAACTACCGAGATAACTACCTGCACAGGCACGTGCAGCGAAAGGAACTTTCAAAAACTAAAATTGTGATTTTTGACAATAGCTGACTGTTTACAATTATTTTAAGTTCGGTGCATCTAATAATTTAAATCCCTTGGAAATGAAGCTTGTTGGGGTTTTCTCCTCGTTGAGGGCACTCCAGTTATAGTTAAGTTCGTAGGTAGTATTATAACACCAAACCACTATTTATAGTCTGTAGATTTATTAACAAATTAACGTTATTGAGGTAATCTGAGCCGCACGTAATGTTTAGGTATAGAGACACACCGGCGCGTGCCAAAGGTTTCGTTACGACTGTTCTTATTGTTTTGTAATGAAAAGTAAATCTGCTGTATGAGCGATATTGGCTCGTACAAAGCTTTTATGGGACATCAATGACATACCGAGTAACAAACTTACCTTTATGGGACATCAATAAGATACCGAGTAACAAACTTACCTTTATGGGACATCAATAAGATACCGAGTAACAAACTTACCTTTATGGGACATCAATAAGATACCGAGTAACAAACTTACCTTTATGGGACATCAATAAGATACCGAGTAACAAACTTACCTTTATGGGACATCAATGAGATACCGAGTAACAAACTTACCTTTATGGGACATCAATAAGATACCGAGTAACAAACTTACCTTTATGGGACATCAATAAGATACCGAGTAACAAACTTACCTTTATGGGACATCAATGAGATACCGAGTAACAAACTTACCTTTATGGGACATCAATAAGATACCGAGTAACAAACTTACCTTTATGGGACATCAATAAGATACCGAGTAACAAACTTACCTTTATGGGACATCAATGAGATACCGAGTAACAAACTTACCTTTATGGGACATCAATAAGATACCGAGTAACAAACTTACCTTTATGGGACATCAATAAGATACCGAGTAACAAACTTACCTTTATGGGACATCAATGAGATACCGAGTAACAAACTTACCTTTATGGGACATCAATAAGATACCGAGTAACAAACTTACCTTTATGGGACATCAATAAGATACCGAGTAACAAACTTACCTTTATGGGACATCAATGAGATACCGAGTAACAAACTTACCTTTATGGGACATCAATAAGATACCGAGTAACAAACTTACCTTTATGGGACATCAATAAGATACCGAGTAACAAACTTACCTTTATGGGACATCAATGAGATACCGAGTAACAAACTTACCTTTATGGGACATCAATAAGATACCGAGTAACAAACTTACCTTTATGGGACATCAATAAGATACCGAGTAACAAACTTACCTTTATGGGACATCAATGAGATACCGAGTAACAAACTTACCTTTATGGGACATCAATAAGATACCGAGTAACAAACTTACCTTTATGGGACATCAATAAGATACCGAGTAACAAACTTACCTTTATGGGACATCAATGAGATACCGAGTAACAAACTTACCTTTATGGGACATCAATAAGATACCGAGTAACAAACTTACCTTTATGGGACATCAATGAGATACCGAGTAACAAACTCACCTTTATGGGACATCAATGAGATACCGAGTAACAAACTTACCTTTATGGGACCTCAATAAGATACCGAGGAACAAACTTACCTTTATGGGACATCAATAAGATACCGGGTAACAAACTTACCTTTATGGGACATCAATAAGATACCGAATAACAAACTTACCTTTATGGGACATCAATAAGATACCGAGTAACAAACTTACCATTATGGGACATCAATGAGATACCGAGTAACTTACCTGTAGTATAAAAAATAACAATGTAGCATATTGTGTGGACTTGAAATATAAATATATTGCGCCTACTTATATATACTACGTACACCTAGAGTACTAGTGCACTAGTGTACTGGTGTAGGTAAGGTACCCTAGTGGGTCATCTAGTATTTCTTGATAATAACCAAAACTATTGTTAACTTGATTAAAAAATTGTTAGGTAGGTGTTATTGGAGTTATTGTATGTATATCTACGAAAGGAAGGTAACTAGTATCTAAAGAAAATGTGGTTTGCTCCTATTGGTAGGTAGTTCAATTCAATGAAATGTCAAGAAATAACCACATTAACATTGTTATAAGTTTCGGATGCAAGCGGTCCATAATTGTATTCGCAGAACACCAACGCTTCTACTCGGAGAGATGCGCAGCGACAAGCGATAACACGTTGGTGTTCTTCAACACAAATCATAGGTTCGTAGTTAACTCTCCTCTGAATTCCCCTGCTAAGCTTGGGGCTAGATAATGCTGTGTGAATTGTCCAGCATTATTATTATTATTGCTGATGTGCTTCAAATTTGGTTTGTTTAGAAAAATAAAATGTTGTATAAAAATGTAGTGAATTATTTAATATCTCCCAAGTCAATCTATTATACCTCAACCTCACTTCAACCAATACTGGCTTTATTGGTCCACTGTTGGACTCAGGTCTGATAAGTACCTTATTGGCGTTTATTTTATGGGTGGTAATGCCCATAATCCCCACGCTGGGCATGCAGGTTGAGGATCGCAGTTCGGTGGTAGAACTGTTCGGCAGGGGGCGCTGCTGCCCGTCCCCTGGTGTATATCCTGTAGTCGACTCTTACGATACCCAAGGGAAAAGTTGGGATGGTGCAAATTCCAAGCCAGCACCACACAGCAATTCTACTATACACCAGGTAGCATTATAGACCTTAATTACGAAATTAACATTTAGGTAGTTGATTATGATTCTATTAGCGAATGCCTATTATTAGCTTTTTGTGACTATTTTAATCTCTATTGTAATTAGTTAAGATGATAGCATTTCGAATTAAATAAATAAATAAAATTAATGGTTTTAAGGTCTCGCTTCGTCTGTCAGAGTCAGAGTCAAATCGTTTATTTGTTTAGACTTACAAAGTAAGCACTTAGACAAGTCAAATTTGTACTTTATAAACAGCTTGATAAATGTCCGTTTGTTTCTCTAACTTAACTCAGCAACTACCGCACCGCAGCTCTAACTTGAAATTTAATAATAATTAATACATTTCGTGCACTTTTACAGATTTAAATAATAAATAGGTACAGAAAGTAAATGTAAAATTAACACGAAAGTATTTATAAAAAAAATATTTTGATTATTGTCTCTTCAACCGATTTCAAAAAATGGAGGAGATTCTCAGTTCGACTGTATTATAATCTTTTAAAACTATGTTTATAATAATTGAAGTCGGTTTATAGTTTTATTAAGCTATTGCATAGCTTCTATCGCGGGCCTTGAGCGCGGGGACCGAATCCAGAAATTCCGTAACGAAAAAACCTCACGCTCCCCACTCCGCCGGGCAAGGAGGTGTGGCTTGAAGGCCGTGCATCGTCTAACGTCGTTTCAGTTCGGCAGTCTTCGACACGGCGTTGTGTGCGTGCGATTAGACGTATTGTACGACTCTACGAAACTCGCACGAATCGAGACGAGCTGCTCCGAAATCGGACGAATACATAAGCAGCTGTTTATGATAAAGTATATAGGTGTATGGGGTCACCACGCTCAAAAAGTGTAACTTGAATTAATATCAAAGAAAAAGCAATACTGCATGAATAAAATAAATAAATAAAATTATAATTGCATAAGTTGATACAAAATGCTATGCAATAGCTTTACCGCGGCAGTCCCCGAGTGCCACACGTCTTTTTTTTTGTTGTTTCAGAATAAAATGATTTATCAAATTATCATCTGAAAAATATGAAGCGCTACCTGAATTAAATAAATAATATAGAATTTATTTCTGTAACAGTTTTATAATAATTGGAGCCGTAGTAGAGACCTTCATTTAAGTAAAAAAAAAACGTGTGGCACTCGGGGACTGCCGCGGTAAAGCTATTGCAATGCCATCTAGAGGCGAGTTGCTGAACTAAAGAGACAAACGTCATAATTTCAAAAAGTCATTAAAAACTAGCAAAACTAATAAGTATCACCGCTGTTCCGGTCGGAGTGGGGAGCGTGAGGTTTTTTCGTTACGGAATTTCTGGATTCGGTCCCCGCGCTCAAGGCCCGCGATAGAAGCTATGCAATAGCTTAAAAATACTTGTGTTAGAACGCTCGCTCTTCTCATTTACAGACTATTTATCTAAGTTTTTAACAGAAATATAAAAGAAAAATATAGTTTATAATCTACTTCTAGTCTAGCTTAAAATCTAATTATGTCTAGTTTATTTTAACAAATAATTAACGGAAAGTGCGATTTTGTTTAGTTAGTAGTATGAGTAGGATAGAGGGCGCGGCAGTCGCACAAGCAATATAAGTTCTGTCGTAAAAAGTGTTTTAAAAATATAAATAGTGCATAATTTAGTATGAAAAACATATAATTCTGATATGAAAGACTGAAAACAAACTACAGTTGGTTTCAAGGTCTTACCTGGCCGAATAACGACATAAACACCCAAAGACAACAATACCGCGCGATCGTTCCCAGAAACTAACCAACAATTTCAAAGTGAAGTAAATTAGACAGATTTTTGTAAATTGTGCCGAAACGTGGACATTACTGAAGTGATTCATCTACAGACAGTGCAATTAAGCCTGAAATTAAGAACAAGGTGATTGTGATTTATACGTTGAGTGATTTTATTTATCTCCTCGAAGGTAGATGCAAACTTTCAAAGCAATCTAATATTATCGTATAGCACAATCAGCGCCATCTATTGATGAGTAGCTGAAGTATCAGAAATTTAAGGCATCGCACGATACAGGGATAATAAAAGCTGCACTTCATCTACATCAAACTAAACCCAGTGAATAATCACCGATTTACTAAAACCTTGCACATATACATCTCTTCAAAATTGCACAATTGAAATCAAAATCAAATTTCTACCTACCTAAAGCACCATCTACCGGATATTCTAAACACTGATAATGAGCTCAACCTCAACCTAAACAGTACAGATCTGCTACTCACCAGTTGCTAGCACGAGCATAGAAAATCGCATAGAGGGCGCTCAAATTAAACCTTTGATTTGCTCAGTTTGTAATCTCATTGTTGATCATAATTCAAGATGGAATGAAAGATGATGCGAATTCTAAAAGGAATAGAGGGAAAAATTTAAAAGCAGGAACAGGATTTAAATAACATGAAGGAGACTAAAATACAAGAGTTTGAAAATATGGAAACAAAAGTCACCAGCTTAGAGAAAAAGATTGAAGAACAAATCACTTTAAATCGACTGGAGCAGAATATGAAAAAGAAAAATATTATTCTTTTTGGTGTAACTGAACAAGAAAAATCCTACCAAGAACTGGAAGACCTAGTACTGAAAATAATTACAAATAAAATGGAAATAGCCTGCGACAGCCGCGATATCGAGTCTTTAAGAAGAATTGGAAAGCGATTCGATAAAGTAAGACCTATTGCAGTGACTTTGAGCACTTTGGGCTTAACAATCAAAGTTTTAAAGAATCGAAAATACTTCACTGATCTACACATTATATAAGATTTTACTCCTAAAATCTTACTCCTAAAATCTTACAGAAGAGAAAGGATTTACAAGAAGGATTTAGAACGTTACGTAAATTGTGGTAATAACGGTTATTAAACTTTGTGATTCGGAGTCATTATTCGGAAACTCATTTTTTGTTTGACTTTCGTCGCACAATTTTTTGTTGAAGTAACATAATACTTAATGATGAATTTATCTGAAACCAGATAAAATTTACGACTTATTGGCAGTACAGGGGGAACATTATTGGTGTCATAGTGAAAAAAATTGGAATTCTTTATGTTGCGAGAAATTAATCTAAAGCGAAATATTTTACAATAGGCCTAATATGAAATAAGTTATTAGAACTCATGGGTGCAGTTTAAAATGTGAGAAAATAAACAGGTTTTTTAGACACGCATCAAAACAAAACAAGAGATGTAAACTGAAAATGGGAATAAACTTTTGATGTGAAAATCTAAGTCGTAATGAAAAAGAACAGAGTGCGCGCGCAGGCTTGTGCGGGGGGGGGGGGGGCGGCCGGTATCGAGTGGGGCGGCGGCGGGCGGCGGCAGTAGCGCCATGGAGCCTGCGACGAGCGGCAGCGGGGGCGCGGCGGGGGCGATGGCGGGGGCGGGGGCGGCGGTGCGCCCGCTCGTGCGCCCCGACGAGCACGGCGAGGTGGACGCCTCCAGGTGCGTGTGTCTCCACCAGCACGTGCCAGTTCCCGACACCAGTCGACTGGGGGCTCCCTCACCGACGCGGAGGCTCTCGGGGCTGCACCGACCAGCGTGTGTCCCCTCGCTCGTGCGCCGGAGCCCCGGAGCCCCCGGGCGGCGCGCGGCGCGGCGCGCATGCGCCCGCCCGACGCCCGAGGCCGAGACCTTCCGCCCATTGCATAATATGGATAAGGAAATGCGATTATCCACTCTAGCTACCTACATCGAGCCGATCACGTAGAATGGGTCAGCCCAGTTCATTAGTTTTCGAGTTTCGCACAAACTGTGCTGCAGGGACTCGTCATCGTATAAGTACACATTAAGTAAAGTTGCTTCGGTGTAGTAAGTAGGTTACCTTGTTGTATCGTCGTGGAGGAGTGAAGCGATGAAAAATGTAGGTACGTAAATCTCTTCATGATGAGGTTGTTCAGCCGTGGATGTCGAGGACGTCAAGCTATACTCAAGCATAGATTGATGCCTGAGTAAGCTTTCATAACACGGGCCGCAGATATCGATATACTACAGGATGCTCGAATTGTAGAGAATTAAACAAACGTGCTGGGATACCGTGGTGGGTTCTCTAATTTTTTAGTATATTTTTTATTATTATATGAATCGTACAATAGAGTATAATATGCATGTGACTTCAAAAATGCTAATATTTTTTTTCGTACTCTCTATTGATATAGAAATAAATCTGTATATAAATTTTTATATTAGGTCCTTACATATGAAATTGGCGTTTTTCGTACTGGCCACTTTAATCACAAATTTCTCCTCTTTGGTAAGGAATTCCAAATTCAAATTTGTACAGCTATAGACTCATGTATTTGTGCTTCGATGATCGTCATTCATTTGTTTTTTTTCTTCTGTTTTTTTCTGTTTGCGTCACTCATTTTACAAAATGGAAAACTTAAAATATCGCATTATTTACGAGTACGAGCCGCCGTACGATTCCGCCGTGGCACTAGTGCTGCGGAAACAACTCGAAGGGTGAATGATGTGTATGGCGGTCGTGTTGCAAAAGAAAACACAGTTCGTTTTTGGTTCCAACGTTTTCGTTCTGGAAATTTCGACCTGCAGATCAAGCCCCGTGGACGGCCTGAGACTCAAGTTGATAATGAAGAGTTGAAGGCTATTGTGGAAGCGGATCCATCGCAAACCACGTCCGAGTTAGCTGCAGGCTGCGATGTTAGTGATAAAACTGTTTTAATTCACTTGAAGCAAATTGGGAAGATTAAAAAGCTTGATAGGTGGGTACCTCACGAATTGACTGAAGCAAACCGGCAAACGCGCGTCGACTGCTGCGTTACATTACTAAACCGGCACAATAATGAAGGTATTTTAAACCGAATCATTACCTGTGATGAAAAATGGGTTCTTTACGATAATCGGAAGCGCTCAGCGCAATGGTTGGATCCTGGCCAGCCAGCCAAATCCTGCCCCAAGCGAAAATTAACCCCAAAAAAGTTACTTGTAAGCGTTTGGTGGACTAGTGCCGGTATTGTTCATTACAGTTTTCTCAAATCTGGCCAGACTATTACGGCTGATGTCTATTGTCAGCAATTGCAAACCATGATGGAAAAGCTAGCGGCTAAACAACCTAGGCTGGTCAATCGCTCCACGCCACTGCTGCTTCACGACAACGCTAGACCACACACTGCGCAACAGACGGCTACTAAATTAGAAGAGCTTCAATTGGAAAGTCTAAGACATCCTCCGTACTCCCCGGACCTTGCTCCAACAGATTACCATTTTTTTCGAAATTTGGATAACTTCTTGCAAGGGAAAAAATTCAACTCCGATGGGGCAGTCCAAATCGCCTTCAAAGATTTTATTGATTCCCGTCCGACTGGTTTTTTTAGTAAAGGGACTACCTATAAGATGGCAAAAGTGCATAGAAAATAATGGTTCATACTTTGATTAATTAAATATATTATATTAAAAAATATTCGACTTTTTGTTCCTCCCATACAAAACGCCAATTTCATATGTAAGGACCTAATATTTTATGATGTTTTTATTGTGAAATTCAATCATTGAATAGTAGATATTTTAAATCTCAACCGCAAAATGTCAAAACGCAACGCACCTGAAGCGTGACGTCACACTTGAACATTTTTGTATGGGCATGAAGTTTTGACTTTGAGTTGACATAGGGGAGTCGATGATCCGTGACGTCACAAAATGCAAGGGCTAACACTCAGCTCGCAATGAAGACACAGGGTCGCAGTCGCATCTCGCGTCGTAAATGGAGTAAATAAATAGTGCGTGTGTGTTTGTGTGCGGCAGGTACGGCGCGCCGAAGGAGGCGACGCACAAGGTGCGCGGGCGCAGCGACGTGCTGGAGCTAATATGCGGCGCGGAGGGGGTGGACCCCGAGCTACTGACCGTGAAGACCTTCTACTTCTTCTTCTACTCCGCCTTCGGGTCGCTGTTCCCGCTGATGGGCGTGTACTTCAAGCAGATGGGCATGAACGCGGGCCAGTGCGGGCTGCTGATCGGCACGCGGCCCTTCGTCGAGTTCCTGTCGGCGCCCTTCTGGGGCTCGCTGGCGGACCGCTGGCGCAAGGGACGCACGCTGCTGCTGGCCTCGCTGGGCGCCTGGATCGTGTTCACTCTGCCGCTGAGCTGGGTGCAGCCGGGCGCCGTCTCCTGCGTGACGCCCGTCAACGCCACCGCGTACAACCTGACGGAGCCGCGCTACGACGACGAGTGGACGCCGGGCGCGCGCGCCTTCCGCGGCCCCGGCGGCGCCGGCTCGCCGCTCGCCGTCGACGACGCGCTCAACTACGACCCCAAGGCCAACCGCGACTGGGTCACGCCGCTGCACTCCTCCATCGTCTACCGCACCGCCGACATACAGAAGACCTTCTTCCTGCTGCTGCTGCTGGTCGTCATCGGCGAGTTCTTCAGCGCGCCCGCCATCACGCTGGCGGACTCGGCCGTCATCACGCTGCTGGGCGAGGACGCGGACCGCTACGGGCACCAGCGCATGTTCGGCTCGCTGGGCTGGGGGCTGGCCATGTTCTTCGTGGGCATCGCGCTGGACCACAGCACGGCCTTCAGCGTGCACCCCTGCGGCGGCCCGCAGCGCTACGAGAAGAACTACACCATCTGCTTCGCGACCTTCTCCGTGCTGATGGGCGCGGCGCTCATCACCGCCACGCAGGTACTGCCACCGCCGCGAGCCCCGCGCCCCCGCCCGCGCCCGTCTCATCGCCCGCGTGTTGCAGATCCGGTTCAAGTACGAGTTCGCGCCGGTGGAGACAGTGGTGCAGGCGCCGCCCTCCGAGCCCACGCACGAGGAGCGCCTGCAGCAGCAGCTGGCGGAGCAGCTGCAGCTGCCCGGCCTCGACACCAGCGCGCCGCTGCCCGCCGCGCAGCCGCCGCTCGAGCACGCCAAGGTACCGCCCCGCCCCGCCCCGCTCCGCCCGCAGCCGCCCACTGAACTGACGCGACTGACTCTGTGCAGGTGTTCGCGCAGACGACGCGCGAGATGCCGGAGTGGGTGACCGTGCTGCGCCAGTTCCAGAACGTGAAGGCGGCCTCCTTCCTGTTCGTCGCCTGGTTCATGGGCTTCGGCATCGGCCTCATCTTCACCTTCCTCTTCTGGCACCTGCAGGTAAGTCGCCCGGCGGCACCCCGCCCCCCTCCCCGGCCCCGTCTGATGCCTCGCGGGTGTTGCAGGACATCGGCGGGTCCCCGACGCTGTTCGGCGTGGCGTCCGTCATCAACCACATCTCCGAGATCTTCGCGTACTTCTTCAGCTTCAAGCTGATCACGCAGATGGGGCACGTGAAGGTGCTGTGCCTCGGGCTGGGAGGCAACGTGCTGCGCTTCCTGTACATCTCGTACCTGTCGACGCCGTGGTGGGTGCTGCCCTTCGAGTTCGTGCAGGGCGTGACGCACGCCGCCGTGTGGGCCGCGTGCTGCTCGTACATCGCGCACGGCGCGCCGCCAGGGCTGCGCTCGTCGGCGCAGGGCGTGCTGCAGGGGCTGCACCACGGGCTGGGGCGCGGCTGCGGCGCCGTGCTGGGCGGGCTGGCCGTGGCGCGCTACGGCACCACGCGCACCTTCGCCGGCTACGGGCTGCTGTGCGGCGTGGTGCTGGTCGTGTTCGCGTTCATCAACTTCCGCGACGGCGGCGGCGGCGGGGTGGGGGCGGGCGGCTCGGCGGCGGACGAGGAGGCGCGCGCCGTCGCCGAGGCCGGCGTGCTGGCGCCGCACGGCGTGCCCTCCAACCCGCTGCCCCGCGCGCTCTCCTCCACGCGCCTCGCCGACCCGCAGAGCTACCACCACGACCAGTACGGCGCCACCGCGCAGGTCAGTACAGTGCCTCCTCCTCCCGCCCCCACCTCCCTCCGCTGACCTGACCCCCGTTGTTGTGTTGCAGAGCTCCGCGGGCGCGGACAGCCTGGGCGCACGCCCCTCCAACCCCTTCCTGGCGGAGCCCGCGCCGGCCCTGCGGTAGGCGCCGCCACAGCCCCCAGCCGCGACGAACCCAACTATAACTATAATAGCTTTTCGTTTGTTATTCTCGTGATAGTTTTGAAGAGTTTACGAATATAATTCTAGCGCAAATAATTCTATTTACACTTACAGGGTGCTACATTACATTCATAATGTAATAGATTGAACACCCGCTGCGGTTATAGCTACCTGCCTATGTTGTTACGAGATTTAAGAATGTATAGGAGAGTATTATTATATTAGTGAGCTCACGACGACGTCCCGGCCCTGCGGGGGCGGGGCGGGCGGGCAGTCCTCGCGCACTGCCACGGCCGTGCACGGTGCACTCACACACTGGCCCACGTCACTTAATTACAACTGCACTGTGAGGAAACTAGCTCTACTAATCTATTTTGGACCTAGTTATAGTTATAAATATTAAAAGTAAGTTAACGTGTTGTTAGTTTTGTTGTTGTACAGCTCCTCGCTTGCCCCCCGCAGCCCGGTAGGGGGTAGGGGTGAGATCGGGCTCTCTAGTCCAGGCAAGCCTCCCTGCTCTCTAGTCCAGGCAAGCCTCTCTACTCTCTAGTCCAGGCAAGCCTCCCTGCTCTCTAGTCCAGGCAAGCCTCTCTGCTCTCTAGTCCAGGCAAGCCTCTCTGCTCTCTAGTCCAGGCAAGCCTCTCTGCTCTCTAGAACAGGCAGTTTGTTGTTGAAGTCACTCAGGCAGGGCAGGCGTCAGGTTAAAGTTTAGTTAAGGTTTGCAAGTAAGTAACTCGGTCATCGATAGCTACATAGAATGTAACGTTGTGTGAATCAATGTCCCCCCTTGTTTGCAGTAGATATGTATGTATGTTTGTATGTATGTATGTACCTGCAAGTAGTGAAATGAGTAGTCGATAATGTTTATTATCTTTGTGACGTTTATTATGACTTCAGTAGAACGAGAACGTTTTATTTATATATGAATTTATGTATGAATGTACACAAAAACGAAACGCGATATCATATCATGGTGTGATGAGTAGATAATTATATATTTCTATGTACTTACATATATTTACTAGCTTCAATTCTATTTCATCATTTTCCCACAAGCGTCCATTCCACCAAGCACGGCGCGCGCGTGATTTACTTACTACTTGGACGATTCCGGAAAATGATGAAATGGGTCAGTATAAATGAAGGAAATGATAAAGTGATGAGATGATGAAGCGAGGTCGGAGGCTTTCAGTGTATTCATTGTAAATGTACTTGTAACTTTGACAGCTATTTATCTTAGCTCGCTTGGCTCGTCGCTGAGCGTGAGCGAGGCGCGCGAGCGAGCGAGCGTGCGAGCGAGAGGACACGGCGGCGTTCAATGCCGTGAGCGCCAGCATCTACATACCTACCTAATTATAATTACCTATAAGTATATAATAAAACATTATCGAAAAAACCTTCTAGGAGTATTTAACAAACGCCATCTATAACCTGAGAATAGGCGCGGCGCCCCCCGCCCCCGCCCGCCCCCGTTTGGCGCCCTAGCTTGGTGCGTCGTCAGTACTGAAGAGACACCGAACTATATTTGTGCAGAGTCCGTGCCGCGCCGGAACCGCGCCGGGCGGTGTGCGGGCGGGCGGCGGGCGGCACTATGTATTACCTATATTGTCTATGTATTTCAAATGTATATTATTAATAAATGTTGAACTATTCCATTAGCATTTTGTTTTATTTTCGATAAGTTGTCCAGCAGTGGAAGGTGCAACGCCTCCCCGCGCCCCGCACCCCGCATGGACTGCATATTCAGTATTCAGTATCTTTATTGCAAACAAAAACATTATGTTCAATGAACGCGAGAGTCTCAATGTTCGCTGTTGATGATCGACGACGACAGGTTAACAACAATGTAGTGCCGTTGCTGAAGTTAGGTAAGGTTGCTTGCTGTGCTGCGACATGGCTGGGACATGGCTGCCAACAATGAGAGAAGAGACTACCGAGACAGAGGTCGATAGAATGTAACCTTGCCAGCTCACATACACGGCCGGCAGCCCCCGAGCCAAGGCAACTGAACGCGACTGCAGTAGTCCGTGTATAATAACCTAGCTGCGCCCCGCAGCTTCGCACGTATTGATACAGGAACCTATGGAAACGGGAACTGTTAAAATTAGCCTATGTTTGATTCCAGTATTAGGATTAGCTTTACGAAAAATTTCAGCCCGATTTGTTCAGTAGTTTTGGCGTGAAGAGGGAACAAACATCCATCCATCATAGTGTGATAAGCCCTCAGCCGCGCGTCCCTCTCCATCTGTTATTAGTTTTTTAATGAAAGGTACAGAGTGCCAGTGGCGATTATAGGCTTTATCCGATGTAATTTTAACTGGTAAATAAAATAGAAGTTATGAATTTGGGTGATTTTCAAAAAATCTTAAAATAATCAGCAATCGTGACACTGGACATTAAATCTACCGGGGAAATGTAGCCATGACCCTCTCAAACAACAAAATAATACGTATGTCCATTGGCACAAAGTGTTACTCCATTGGGACGAAGTGAATGACAAGTAGAAGTACCTTGGTACAGTATACATGGTGTTTGGTCAATAAAATAAAATAAAACCACGTTTTTTTTTAATATTAATTTATTATGGTACCTACAGCTAGGTATCTAGTATCTATACCTATCACAAATGTAGAAAAATTATCACTACCACCTTTCGAAGCAAAATTTCCTAAAAATCTAAAAACTTATTTATTTATAACAGTCTATTGACGTGTAGGTAGATGTGCTGAGCGATGCTCACGGTGCTCTCGCTGGCTGTGCTGGTCACAGACGTGCTGGCCGTGCTGGCTGCCGCTGACGGCGCTCAGAGCAGCACGAGCCGGCCGCCGCGGTAGGCGGCGCGCGCGCGCAGCGGAGACTTCTCGCTGGCCGTGCTGGCTGCCGCTGACGGCGCTCAGAGCAGCACGAGCCGTCCGCCGCGGTAGGCGGCGCGCGCGCGCAGCGGAGACTTCTCGCTAGCCGTGCTGCCCTCACTGTAACTATACATTTATGGTAACGTAAAGACCCGGTCGCGCATGTTCAGTCCCATGATGTTTGGGGATGAAACGGTCATTTCTCCGGTCCTATGTCCTAAGGCTGGCCTCAGACATCCGTAATGTCTTTCTGAATTCAGAATTGAATTCCGGCACCTTGCCTAACACATATCTTAATAATTCAGATCGATCAGTAGTCTCGTGGATCACAGCACGTGCACACGTCTCCTATGACGTATACAGGGCTCCAGGGGCCTAATTCCACAATTTTTTAAACAAAATGCTATAATATAATGGCGCCATACGATTAAGATGGAGATTTAGTCGTAAATTTATTTGGTATTCCAATACCATAAGATTACAATCTCTATGACTTATAATATCGTGCCAATAATGTGGTGGGGCATATAATCATAATCGTAATAGTCATAGATATGGCATAAACAAAAAAATATCGTGTTAGTAGAACACCAAAATAAAGGTGTCAATGGCGGTGATTGTAAAGCGATAATGAAGCGATAACATTGTCATAGTGAGGCGATTGTGTTTGTGTAATCAGGCCCCAGGTTCAGTAAGTCGACCTAGATCCTGGAGGGGGTTGCAGTTTCCATCATTCCCGACTGATTTGACTATGAAACACCCCACACTTAAGGCCCATACACCAGCGAAAGTGGCGCCCCCAACTATTATATCTTATTATTACGTTGAACGCGGGAATTTTTAAAAATCCTACGTTCAGTTTGTGCTATCTATTATAAGCTATTTATTAATGCCTCTGTAATAGTTTCATTTTGTAAAGCTTAGAAAGAGATACGAAGTTGCGCTTTTTGGCCACCAAACTCTATTTTTGCATCTCCTCCTAAACTATATGAGATAAAATTATAAAAGAGGTATTAAAAAATAGCTTATAATAGATAGGTACCACAAACTGAACGTAGGATTTTTAAAAATTCCTATGATAAACGTAAAAATATGATAAAATAGGAATTGCTGTCAGATTGGCTCGGGTATGCGCCTTAACCGTTTTCAAGATATTGGACAAAACTAAACTTTTTTTATTA
The DNA here is from genome assembly GCA_955876795.1 of Eupithecia tripunctaria. Taxonomy (NCBI): domain Eukaryota; kingdom Metazoa; phylum Arthropoda; class Insecta; order Lepidoptera; family Geometridae; genus Eupithecia; species Eupithecia tripunctaria. Next base: position 16,163,611 of record OY041611.1, on the reverse strand, counting down.
AATGGCGGGCGGCGGCTGCGGCCAGGATCTAGGTCGACTTAACCTGTTTAATATGCAGAATCTGATTTCAGCATGTGTGTGCTACTCTATTCAGTTGTATGGAACTACGCGCGTTCTGAATTCAGAATCCCGATCAGGAAATCAGAACGCTCGTCAGCATCATTCTTACAGATCGGTCTTATAAATTCAGAATCTGAAAAAATCTGCATGTGTGGAGGGAGAATGTATAAATTGTATGGATTCCTGGCATTCTGAATTGAGAATTTGTATTCCGTTTCTGAATTCAGAAAGAGATTCCGGACGTCTCAGCCAGCCTTAGAGTCACGTCACGGCTGAATTGTGATTTTCGGAAAATGTCACGATTGATCAGTATCGACAAAAATTTTCGAAAAAAAAAATTAAGCAACATTGACAGCTGAGACATTTATTGATTCTTTCGGAAAACTGAAGCCCATGGCCCCCTTAACCTCTCAAACGTTATACGTCGTCGGTCGCATCGAAATATTAATTAATTACCTTACCTACAGTTATTTACAACGTATTAATAACAGAAGGAAGGATTTAAAAGTTTTATTAATTACTCTGTTTATAGAGAAGAACAAAACGTGATTTATCAGAAATAATCTTCCACGTTTGAGTTTTTAAGTGCGTGTAGCCGAAAGTGATCATTGCCAAGTTACGTTTCACAGGAGGTACGAGCCCACGAGTCCACGCAGTTGAACAAGTTACTTTGCATTACTACCACAAACTATCTACAAATCAAATTTCAGTAGGTACCTCACCGTGATAGCTGTGACCATCCCATTCTACTGGAAAACTGTAGCCTCAAACATAATGTCGGTCGCAATATTAAACACCAAAGAAAGGAACAAAACGTGGTTTTTTCAAAGATTTTCTTTAACGTTTGAGTTTTTACATGCGTTTAACCGAAAGTTATCAATGTAAAGTTACGCCGCACAGGAGATAGATACCACCCCACGAGTCCACGCAGTTGAACAGAGGACGTTGAAATACAGGAAAATGTGCGATATTCTCCAATCTCGCAAACCTCGTGGACTCGCGGGATTTAAATGTCGATGGGATTGGGATTGGGTTCTCTGGTTGAGAGACACGATCGTTGTCGTGGGGCGTACACTAGCAGAGAGTCACCTGATGGTATCTGCGGTGTAGCGCACGGGTCCCAGCGCTGGGTCAGGTGGCGGCGCGGGCGGCGGGGGTCGGCGCGCGGCCAGCACCGCCAGCAGCGCGGCCACGGGCAGCAGCAGCGCCGTCAGCAGCAGCACCGCGGCCGCCGCGTACAGGTTGCGCGGCGCGTCCTCCTGCGCCTCCTGCGGACACACGCGGCGTCAGCTGAGGAGTCCATCCAGCGTCCCTAGCCACCTCGGCACGCGGCACGCACCTGGATCAGGTCGGCGATGTGGTCCGGCAGCGGGTGGAAGCGCGCCAGCAGCGCCAGCAGCGGACGCACGTGCAGCTGCAGCTCGTGCACCACCTCCTGCGCGCGCGCCGCCTCCTCCGAGCGCAGCCACCGCGCCGCCTGCCGCGCGCACCACGCGCCCCACGCCCAGCCGCCCGCCCACACGCCCGTCTGCCACGCCGCGTACTGCAACCAACGCACCGCACCGTGTGCTGAACTCACTGCGCTCCCCTGTGTCTCACTCACCACCTACACCTAGGTACGCACCGCCAGCAGCATGGGGCGGCGCGCGCGCGCGTCCTCCGCCAGCGCCAGCGCGGCGGCGGCCAGGTGCGCGGCCAGCAGCAGCGCGGCGCCGCCGGCCGCCAGCGCCGCCGCCCCCGCCGCGTACTCGCGCGGACAGAGCGCGCGCAGCGGCACGTAGGCGCTCGGGTCCCACTTCAGCCGCGCCGCCATCGCCAGCGTCGCGCCGCCTATCATCTGCAACGCACAACAACACCGATACTTTATATTTATATTCCAGCCTTGCCCCTGTTACCTGTTGCTGCGGATACAGCGCCTCCTCCCCGTACACCGACCGACGAGGTCTTTCGTCCCTCGGCCTGGTGTCGACGCTCGTGAGTCAACATCAAACATCAAGCACAAGTCAGACTCGTGCGTTGACGGTTCTTCAGACTCGCTCCGTTCTTTTCTCTCGCAAAAACTTTGCCTTTAAGGCGCATACCCGAGCCAATCTGACAGCGATAACTATTTTATCATATTTTTCCGTGTAACATAGGAATTTTTAAAAATCCTACGTTCAGTTTGTGGTATCTATTATAAGCTATTTTTTAATACCTCTTTTATAATTTTATCTCATATAGTTTAGGAGGAGATGCGAAAATAGAGTTTGGTGGCCAAAAAGCGCAACTTCGTATCTCTGCCTAAGCTTTACAAAATGAAACTATTACAGAGACATTAATAAATAGCTTAAAATAGATACCACAAACTGAACGTAGGATTTTTAAAAATTCCTGCGTTTAATGTAATAATAAGATAAAATCGCCTTGTGGCAACACTGAAAGTCAGACGTGTCAATCAGCTGATACAAATTTATTTTATGTTTTTTGTGGATATTTGAGTGATTTAGCTAATTTAAAGTGTTTAGAACAAGTAATTTGTACCAATTACTTACAATAAAGTGAAATATTCAGTAAAATCTTGTCAATATAAACTGTGTAAAGTGCTACAGATTTTGTAACGGTCAACCGCCAAAAATTGATTGCTTCTGCTCAAAGAACACATAATACGACCAGGGCTCAAGAGTTGACAATAAATAACACTTTCGGAGGATGAGACCCTTCCACTCGTTGATTTATCAACTGGTGTAGGAATGTGTCGATCATGAACGAACGGCTCATATGATTGCAATCACGAACCGCGCGTGATTGATCCGAACAGTCCCAACGAAATGACCCGATCATTTCAATGTTCGGATCATTGGTTAAAATGACCGAGACGCGTGCGACTTGACGCAAAAATCCACTGACGCTGCGTCTTGCTCTTGCGAGGCTGTGAGTGGTGCGTGCAAGTAGGACACATTCTGCGGACTGTCTCATTTTCTCACAGCCTAATTGATAAATAAAATAATAAGTCATATAGTCTATTGTCGCATTACGGTCCTTTAGGTATTAAAGCCCTTGTCTTTTGAGTAATACGTAAATATATCTAAGTATGTAGGTAGGTACCTACATCTATGTAAAGTATTTAACAACCAGGGTAGGCAGGTACCTACCTATCTCAATTCTCGTCAAATATCTACCATAAATGATCAATAAGATCGTCTGTAGGTAGGTACCTACTGTACGTACTACCTATTATGTAAAGTATTTAACAACAAGGAAAGCCGCCCGCTCGGCGGCCTATCACAGGTTCATTAAAATATCAAGCATATTAAATCAATAAAAAAAGTTAAGTAGGTACTTCGTATCTGACTATCTACTGTAAGATACATAACCATACTTATCACTTGAAACGTAAAAGTAGGTAGGTAGGTAGGTACCTATACCTACCTACCTATCTCAATTCTGGTCAAATATCTACTATAAATGATCAATAAGATCTCGAATGATATAGACAGAGTATTGGAAAAGTTTTTGCGAGAACCATATCAGTCAGTAACGAAACGACGATGACGACGACGCGACGCAAAGATCCGATCTCACACGGGTCAATCAATCACAAAATGCATGATCGAAATGAAACGAAAAATCGAAGTGAGGCGATGATAGGCCGCCGGCAAAAACAATCATTCAAATGAACGGGTCATATGATCCGGGTCATTTTCATAACGGGTCATGATTGATATCGATCTTTGTGAATGATCGAACGACACATCGCTAAACTGGTGATAACCAACGCATGATCGAATCCGTGCAAATCGAATCGAGCGGCACTCGTCGGCGATTGTTTGGAAATTCAAACTACAGTTGGGACGGAGATATTTCCAGAGTCAGCATTTAAACCTGGGGAGTATTGTTATCAAATTATCTCCTTGACTAACCTACACACATACCTAACTGTACCTACCTACCAACTACAGATAAACAGGTACACTGCTCACTCTGTGAGTCTCTTCACAAATCACACACAGGCTTGTTCTATCTCTCTTAGCTTGACAATCTGTGGAAGCTAAGTAGTAGACGAACCATTTAGCCTCAGACAACCTTACACTTACAAAACACTCAACAATTTACAATAAAAATAACCTCCCTATGTTATGTAGGTACTGTATATCTATTGCAGTTTAATGTAATAATTATTTAGACTTCTACAAAGTTCTGACTAAACAATTTGCCTACTAAATTGTAACCTAGATTATTTTCTCTTAAAATTATCAAAGTAACCTTAGTGAATGTTCTCCGAGCAAGTTACAAGTAAACATTAAATACTTATTGCACTAAATGTTCTAGCAATCCCTTGGTCCTAACTATTTTTTTAATTCTACTTTGCTCCTCCTACTCATATTTCAACTGGTTTCTTTCACCATTGGTCACTGGGCTCTTTTAGACCCATCACACCTCAACTTGGTTTCTCACCATCAGAGGGTGACCTTGGAAGAACCAGTCTCTCATCACCTGCTAATAAATTCAAACTTAATTTCCCATTCACTTCACTTCTTCACTTCTTATTTCTTTATTTTATTCTTATACTAGTTAACTTTAGACTGCTATTTTTCAGGGACACAAAATGATGACCAGAAGGGCATGTGACCTGGAGGCTAAGCTGAAGCTCGCTACAGCCCAGTTAAAGGAAGTCAAAGAGGACCGAGACAGGCTGCTTCAAGAGCAGGAGGATAGCGAAGCTGAGTTCCTGGCTAACCTAGGCAGGATCCAAACACTCAAGGGACAACTCGCTGAACTCCATGCTCACCATGAAGATGCACTGTCAGAAGTCGACCGTTTGAATGCATGCTTGCATTCCGTGGACAATTGCCACGAATCGTATGAACTGGTGTTGCAGCAAAACAAAGACTTACAGCAAGAGCTTTCAGAGTGTAGAATAAAATTTGATAAATTAGAGTGTAAGCCGTTGACTTCAGCGACTAGTATTTCTAGTTTAGATCTTCGAACAGAACTTTTATCTACAGATAGTAACATGTCAAATGTGGATCTCAGTACACCATGTCGCCATAGTCACAGCCAGACACCCGTCATGAAAGGGACTAATAAAATTAAAAAATATGTTAAGTTAAGTAACTTCATTAGGAAATCTGAAAGAAAAATTAAAAAACAGAAACAACTTCTCAATAATGCAAAATTGAGCAAGGAAAAATCTAGATGTAACTTACAAGAAGAATTGGACTCTTGTTATAGTTTATTAGGACGTAATTCTAAAGATTTAAACTATATGGCAGAAGAAATAGTTAATTTAGAAAGGGCACTTCATGATGTTACCTGTAAATATAAACGAGCCCAAGAAGATGCCAATGAAAACTACCAAAAAATGTTACAAATTGTAAGTAATGATAGTGTATATTCTGAAGTACGGCACAGCAGCACTCAAACTAATCTTGAGAGTACCACAAACTCTTTAACTGAAGATGGTGCTGTAGTGTCCCAGTCACCGCTGTTACTACCATCCGCGATGCTGGCGCCGCCCTCACCTTCGCTCAAGAACCACTGTGGTGCCTCTAGCAGCAACACAGCTCCAACCCCCACTACCAGGTGCCCGTCAGCTCAAACTGCGCCATCTCCAGTTAAAGATTTAGATCCAGACCACAGTCAATATACCCGGAAGACTATAATATACTCGGATGGTTTGGGTGCTGGCATGGGTTTAATACTGAGTGGCTTGCTGGCGCAAAATGTAGTTAACAATTGCTATCCAAATGCCAACATAAATATAATTACCGATAGCATTCAGCAAGATGACTCTCTGAATAAGAGTACAACTTTAATTGTTCAGCTTGGTGAAAGTTGTGTGAAACGGTCACAGTTGATTAGGCTAGTTGAAGTACTTCTGGGAAAGGTACAGAATGGACTAGGGAAACTTATTATTTGCTCCTTTCCTTACTCAAAGTCATTGACATCAATTCAAAATGACAATATATGTAAAAATAACATGCTGATGTACAACATGACATGTCGTCATAGTGATGTATTATTTTTTGATACTAATAACTTTATTAGTAATACTTTTTTGAATAAGGATACAATGTACCTAAGCAAAAAAAACAAACTGAACATTGCTAAATTGTTAGCATATAATATTTTTGATCCCGTTATAAATAGTATAACGCAGTTACCTGACGAGCCTGTCTATATAGTTAGTAGCAGTACTAATGAGGGCATTAAAGCTATTGTGTCAGTAAATACAAATTTAAACTGACCACAGCGACAACGGGAAAGCAAAATTCATTTCATATAGTCCATCAGAATATACAAGGCTTACCCAGCAAAATCCTAGAATTAGAATTATTTTTGAATTATTTGAATGTAGATGTTATGTGCTTATCAGAACACTGGATTGTAAAAAATCAGTTACTGCCCTTCTATAATAACTATTGTTTTGCAAGTTCCTATAAAAGAAAAGCTGCAATACGTGGTGGCTCTTTGATTATAGTTAAAAATAGTCTTAAATGTAAAGAACGTAAAGATATTGTAAACCTCACTATTGAGAGGACTATTGAACTTTCTTGTGTGGAACTGGAGCGACACATCATAGTGTGCGTGTACCGCCCTCCTGACGCAAATCAAGTAGCTTTTGAATGTACTATGGAAGAGGTTTTGCTGAAATTATTTTCATGTAGAAAGGATCTCATTGTTTGTGGCGACTTTAATATAGATATTTTAGTGAATCCCCTCGCCGATAGGCTGCTTAATTTATTCAAATGCTTTAGTTTACGACATCTTTTTCATGATCCTACTAGGGTAACCCTAACATCTGCCACTTGTTTAGATAATATTTTTTGCAGTCTATCTCCAACCAACAAAGCAGTAATCAAACATTTCAAATCAGACCACTATGGTCAGAGTGTTAATTTTAGTTATAATCTTAACGATAAAAACAAAGTTGAGAAATATACCTATAGGCCTATTACAGAGAGCCGTATTAAGAATTTTCAAAGTCAAGTGGAACTAGCAGTAGCTAATATAACTTGTTCCGATAACCCTAATGATCTTTTTGCCAAACTTTTAAGTGTTATAAACAAAGAACACAGCGAAGTATTTAAATATAAAACATGCACAGTTAGGGACAGGGTCGGATTTACCGATTGGGCCACTCCCGGTATTTATAGAAGTAGGAATAGACTATATGATCTTTATGGTGCTAGAGAAGCTATGTTAAATGATCCTGCGTTTCTTTTGTATTTAACAAACTACTCAAAAACATTTAAAAAAGTCTGTAACACAGCGAAATGCCTGTTTTTGAGGAAAAAAATTGTAAACTCATCTGATAAAATCAAAGCAACATGGAGACTTATAAATAACGAAACTGGTAAATCTAAGTCACGAAAAAGAGAAATAAGGTTAAAAATTAATAATTCAATACTTATAAACGATAAAGATATTGCCGATGCTTTTGATTCATTCTTTTCTGATATTCCTAAAGTTGTTACCCGGTCTCTAAACTCCTCACCTTCAATCGCGGTTAAATTATTAGAATCATCTGTAGATAAATGTACCGAGGTTTTTATATTTAGTCATGTAAACGCTAATTATATTGTGAAAACATTTAAGTCTATTAACATCAAAAATACTGAGGATCTTTGGGGTATTTCAACCAAAGTACTGAGTTCTATTATTAAGGAAGTTGCTCCATACTTGGCTTACATTTTTAATAGTTGTATTGATGCAGGAGTTTTCCCTGATCTCATGAAATATAGTAAACTGGTTCCTCTTTATAAATCTGGTAGCCACACTGATCCGGCCAATTATAGGCCAATTTCAATACTTCCTGCAATGAGTAGTTTTTGAAAAAATTATTCTCACACAGTTGTCCTCTCACTTCAACCTCAATAGGTTGTTACATAAAAATCAATTTGGCTTCACCAAGGGTAGATCGACAACTGATGCTGGTACAGTTTTATTAAAGCACATATTGGATGCATGGGATAAAGCGAAAAACGCTATTGGTGTATTTTGTGACCTTTCTAAAGCTTTTGATTGCGTTGATCATGGTACATTAATAAATAAACTAAGACATTATGGAATTCAAAACAAGGCACTGGACCTTATGCAATCATATTTATCTGATAGAGTCCAAAAAGTAGATATTGGTAAAGAAAGATCTAGGGGATCAAAAATCGATTTAGGAGTCCCGCAAGGATCAATATTGGGTCCTTTTCTATTTTTAGTATATGTAAATGATCTCCCATTTCTAGCAAAAGATCTCTGTGATATAGTCTTATTTGCTGATGATACTTCATTGATTTTTAAAGTTGACAGAAATAAACATAATTATGACGATGTAAATAATTCTCTTTCACAAATACTAGATTGGTTCACCGCCAATAACCTCTTACTCAATGCTTCAAAAACCAAATGCATAAAATTCATGTTACCAAATGTAAGAGAGCTCCCAACTAAGATAATGCTAAAGGATGAGATTGTTCACCTTGTAGACTCAACTGTTTTCCTAGGGTTACATATTGATTCCTCTCTTCAATGGAGACCGCAAATTGATGCTCTGGCAAACAGACTTAGTTCAGCAGCGTATGCGGTTCGAACAATTAGATACATTACCGATGAAGATACAGCTAGGTTAGTTTACTTCAGTTACTTCCATAGTGTTATGTCTTATGGTATTTTGCTTTGGGGACAGGCAGCTGACATCCAGACTATCTTTGTTATTCAGAAAAGGGCGGTACGCGCTATTTATAAATTAAATCCACGAGACTCGTTAAGGGAATTATTTAAAGAAATAAATATTTTAACAGTAATATCGCAATACATCTATGAAAATCTAATGTATACACACAAAAACAGAGATAACTTTATGAAAAGGTGTGATGTTCACAATAAAAATACAAGAAACAAGAACAAATTACACATCCCATCATATAGATTACGAAAGGTAGGGAAATCATTTGTGGGCAATTGCGTAAGATTCTATAATAAGCTTCCATCTGAAGCAACTGAGCTCCCTATTCGTAAATTTAAACTGTACATAAAACGAAATCTTATCAAGAAAGCCTATTACTCCGTAGATGACTACGTAAATGATGTTAACGCTTGGCCGGATGTCGCCCAGTTCCATACAGACAATAGTATGTAAGACCAGTTAGACTTAGTTATCCTAAGATTGTATTAGTTGATAAGCGATGGACTTGCTAGTGGTTTCTTTTTCACTTCTTCCGCTAGTGGACAAAAAATTGAAGTGAATTAAAGTCAATTGCACCTTATTTCTTGTTGATAGTAATAACTATTTATCAAGCTGTTTAGATAGTAAAAATTTGACTTGTCTAAGTACTTATTTTGTAAGTCTAAAGAAATAAACGATTTGACTTTGACTTTGACTTTGAAATAGTTGGGGGCGCCACTTTCGCTGGTGTATGGGCCTTAAGAAATCTTTATAAATTTTGAGGATCTTTCTATTCGCCGTTGTATAGTCGTTTCTCTTAGTAATTTCCCAAGCCCAAGAGTCATTAAGAAATCTCTAATTTTTTTTATTAGTTATGTGGTGACACAGTTTAGCTTATAGTACGCGGCAAACGCGTTTTGCTAATTCAGCTTTTTCAGCAGTTAAGCCGTGTCTCGCTAGTCATTCAACCAAGCTCTCACAGAGAACACCTACCCTAGTTATGGGTTACAGATTATTTATATTAAAGTCACTTCGTAGAGCCCCCTTTGAGTAGTCATATCCTAATTAAGGATTAAAGATAAGCATTCTATTGTAATTTCATGTACGAGTGTTCTGTGTAATCAATAGACTCAGTTCAATTTAATAACTCTTTTACTACAAACAACCCACAATAACTAAAGGAAAGACTAAAGTTAATTAATACAAAAGTTACGTACTTACCTAAGAAATATATTTTCGTTCCATTAAAATATCTTGATGCCTTAACAAATCAAATCAAATCTTTTTTTTGGCTTGGCTTGGTTCCATCGCTAAAAGAGTTGGAACGAGAACGGTTTAGCGAGAAAAAGGTTTAGCGAGAATCAAAATAATTTAATGGTGGAAACTACTGCTTACCGAGCACAAAACGCACAGCTGACTGCTGTTTAAATTACGAAATTAGGAAAACAGCAATTGGCAAAATACAGGTCTTATAATATTACACATTTACTGGTGAAAATACGAAAAACCGGTCATTTCTATTAAAATTCACAAACAAATTAATTCTTACTGTGCACCTGAGACTCACAACACCACCACACCCGTTGAACTATACAGCAAGAAACAAAGAGATTGTCTTATACGGAACCGTCGGTGCGCGAGTCCGACTTGCAATTTACGTTTTATTTCCAACTGAATAATCTTTTGTTTCACTAAAATCTCACTCGTCGGCAGGTGCTTATCAAGTTATAACATAAACAAGGAGTGGCGATACAACGTGCTGGCGGATGGCTGGCGGCGTAGCGAGCCCGGGCACTGCTGTAGCCCCGGGGTGGACGAGAGGGCGTCGGACACGGCACGGCTCTGATCCGGGGTGATCCAACTCAAAAAATAACAAGTAACAACCAAGTTTCGCTTAGTCTATGTGTAGACAACAGTAAAATAGCGACGAAGAAAGAGATATTGGATTAGTTGTCGCGCGTCGCTCCACGCGGCGGCGGGCGTGGAGCGCGCCCACGAGGACAGCTGCAGGCACCCGCCGCCGCGCAGCACAACACTCACCACGAGCAGTAGGTTGACGTGCGCCAGTAGCGCGGCCGCCGCGCGCCGCATCGTGCTGTGCGCGTCGCGTCGTGCCTCGCGCTCCAGCCCCGTGCGCGCGCGCTCATCGCGTCCTGCTCGCACACTGCGCGCTCACGACGCGCTATCTCTCGCTATCTCTGATATGATAACGCGTGACTCGACTGATAACAACCCGGAGGGGAAGCGATTACCTGTAACTCCTATCGCTCAGCAGAAATCTAATGAGGTGTTCTCTGCTCACTTCCAGCCGGAGAGATAGCTGGCTGACTCACACACAACACGAGCTACAGTGGACACATAAAAATCGCGGTCGTGTTGCAAAAGAAAACACAGTTCGTTTTTGGTTCCAACGTTTTCGTTCTGGAAATTTCGACCTGCAGAACAAGCCCCGTGGACGGCCTGAGACTCAAGTTGATAATGAAGAGGCTATTGTGGAAGCGGATCCATCGCAAACCACGTCCGAGTTAGCTGCAGGCTGCGATGTTAGTGATAAAACTGTTTTAATTCACTTGAAGCAAATTGGGAAGATTAAAAAGCTTGAAAGGTGGGTACCTCACGAATTGACTGAAGCAAACCGGCAAACGCGCGTCGACTGCTGCGTTACATTACCTCAGACAAAGGAATATACATTACTAAACCGGCACAATAATGAAGGTATTTTAAACCGAATCATTACCTGTGATGAAAAATGGGTTCTTTACGATAATCGGAAGCGCTCAGCGCAATGGTTGGATCCTGGCCAGCCAGCCAAATCCTGCCCCAAGCCAAAATTAACCCCAAAAAAGTTACTTGTAAGCGTTTGGTGGACTAGTGCCGGTATTGTTCATTACAGTTTTCTCAAATCTGGCCAGACTATTACGGCTGATGTCTATTGTCAGCAATTGCAAACCATGATGGAAAAGCTAGCGGCTAAACAACCTAGGCTGGTCAATCGCTCCACGCCACTGCTGCTTCACGACAACGCTAGACCACACACTGCGCAACAGACGGCTACTAAATTAGAAGAGCTTCAATTGGAAAGTCTAAGACATCCTCCGTACTCCCCGGACCTTGCTCCAACAGATTACCATTTTTTTCGAAATTTGGATAACTTCTTGCAAGGGAAAAAATTCAACTCCGAAGGGGCAGTCCAAATCGCCTTCAAAGATTTTATTGATTCCCGTCCGACTGGTTTTTTTAGTAAAGGGATCAATGAACTACCTATAAGATGGCAAAAGTGCATAGAAAATAATGGTTCATACTTTGATTAATTAAATATATTATATTAAAAAATATTCGACTTTTTGTTTTTTCCATACAAAACGCCAATTTCATATGTAAGGACCTAATATATAATATATTTATCATTAAGGCCCATACACCAGCGAAAGTGGCGCCCCCAACTATTATATCTTATTATTACGTTGAACGCAGGAATTTTTAAAAATCCTACGTTCAGTTTGTGGTATCTATTATAAGCTATTTATTAATGCCTCTGTAATAGTTTCATTTTGTAAAGCTTAGGAAGAGATACGAAGTTGCGCTTTTTGGCCACCAAACTCTATTTTTGCATCTCCTCCGAAACTATATGAGATAAAATTATAAAAGAGGTATTAAAAAATAGCTTATAATAGATACCACAAACTGAACGTAGGATTTTTAAAAATTCCTATGATAAACGTAAAAATATGATAAAATAGAAATTGCTGTCAGATTGACTCGGGTATGCGCCTTAATCAATATTTTTGTTTCTACGACTTAGTATTATTATCATTTTTTGTTATTAAGTATATTTTTTTTTCTATGCATCTAAGTTAATTGTTATATACTCTACAAGTATCTGTTTACTTTGCTTGTTCACTCTTTATGCATCTAATATTCTTCTTAGTCGTGAAACCTCGCTTATATAGCCTTCTGTTTCTATCTTTGGAATTTTGATTTTTAGTATGTGCTGCTGGTTTTCCTTAAATAAATAAATAAAATAACAACAAAATACATGAAAAAATATCACTTTATTGCTTTTTTCATTTCAACGCTAATCATAATTTAAAGTCTAATACAAAGTGTGTGACGCGACGCGGGGCGCAGTGCGACGCCGGCCTCCCTACCTGTGAGGAGCCCTCAGCGGCTACGACGTAGCGTGTTGCTACGCCGCGTAGCAACACGCTACGTCGTAGCCGGCGGAGCTACGCGTCTGATGGCGATGCGCGGTTGGAGCGGCGACGCGACACAGACAGGGTGCTACGACACGTGCTACACTCGTGTAGCAGTGCTACGACATGTGCAGGGAGCGCGGACCGCGTAGCACTCGACTGCGAATGCTACGAGCGCACTGAGCCCCGTAGCACGGCATCTATAATCTTCGTAGCAGCTCCCGCGCATTACCTCGTGTAGCGAGCCGTCTACGAAACGTAGCGCGCGCGTAGCGGCCAGGCACGCCAGCTGCGGCCGCGCGTCGCCTCTGTGCGTATCGCATGCTGCATTATTGTCTAGTTACGCGTGAACAATTCCTCTTAACTACGTTTTTAGATCTTAATTCGTTTATTCAATAACCTACTAACTCTAGTACATGCAATTTTTTATGCTCAAGTAAATATGATTTATGTGAGTATATTTTTTATTAGTTTTACAAAATAGTCAAATAAACATTAACATAGGAATCAAAACCCTTGTACATCAATGTCGCAGGCGGGTCCAACTAAACACTTACGCCTACTTTTTACCTTTGAACGGCGGCCAGCGGGAGCTGACGCCTTGCTCGCGCTCAGCAGTTCGTTCTACCCAATGTTCTAGAATACTAATGAATAATAACAGAATAATAAGAACAGGTGTTAGATAACAGAGTCATAGGTCGCGTTACTACATACGTACGTACATAGTCGTACGACGTCGGGAGATCTATACGAACTAAGTCTTAGAAGTAGATTTGGCACTAGTGGTGGCAGCAGGCGAGGCTCGCTCCGTCCCGCTCGCACGCGCGCGGCGGCGCGTGCGCGAGCGAGAGGCAGCACCGGGAGACTCGCCTCACATTACAACTAAGGTACAGTCCCCTGCACTAAGACGTACATCAACGCTACGCTACGCACCTGTCTCACTGCCGCCGGTGGAGAGGCGCAGTCATTAGTCTTAGTGCAGCGGACTGTACTAATTACTTAACATTAACAATATTCGAGTATTTCCTTACGTCCATATTGAGTTAAAGTAGGTTAATATTTAACTAATTCTCTCTCGATAATGATAATATAACATTGATTGATATGGACCTATGTTAATCACCTTTACTTATATTCTAAAGTATCACTTAATTGTTACAGTCAAGATACAGTCGCCTGGCTGTCGTGCGGCGCCTGCGCAGACGAACATGTTTCTAATGAATCGAACCAAGTAACATTACTTGCAGATTTAAATACAAAGTGTGGCCATACTTAAAGGTTTGTGTGTATAATGTGCGCAGGAGGCGACTGCCGGCCCTCGCAGCAGTATGGCAGTCAGGGTTCCACACAGATGTGGGAACACATCTGTGGTAAAACAATACTAAAACTGGAATGTGTGAAAGTAAGTAGATCAATATTTCTTTTCAACGTCTTACAATTTACTAATTCGATACATTACTAACATACCTACACTTAATTATAATCAAATGTACCGATCGTACAAGTGGTACCGACGCGAGGCGAGGCGAGGTATCACAATCATTATACGTCATCAGGATGCCGGAGGGTACAGCCTGCAGGGGCAAGGGGCGGGGGCGGGGGCGGGGGCTAGAGCTGCGCGACGGCGGCGCTGGCGTGCAGGATGAGCAGCGTGTGCGGCGGCGGCGGCGCGGAGGGGCGCGTCGCCAGGAACTGCGCCTGCACCGCGTCCCAGGCCGCCGAGCGCGCGCCGGGGCCGCGCCCGCGCCGCGCCCGCCGCCGCCCCCGCGCGCCGCGCCCGCGCCGCGCCGCGCCCGCTCCCGGCGACGGGGGCGCAGGCACTGCCTCGCCCAGCTCGTCCTGAAACACACGACCGGTCGGATTGCAAGCGGACTGGAGGCGGAGCCTGAGCGGACTCATCTCTCAGTTAGATCATGACGAAGACGAGTTGCTCCTAGCTAGACCTCGGCGCGCCCCGGCTCGGCACGCACTGAGCGCGCCTATCGGCTGCTCCATCAGCAGTGGATTATAAATGTGGACTAATCTTTTGATATTAACGGAACGAAAAGGAGCAGATGGTCATGTCATAACGGGAGTGAAGCTGTCGTGAAGGAGACCAGTAAATGATAAGTAGAGAACAAAATTCCCTGAGCGTATCGCCGATCGCCGCGGCCGGAAGCAGCGGCGGGGCCCGTCGCGGTCCGGTCCTCGTGCTCCGCTTCATCATCATCATCAGCCTGTAATAGTCCACTGCTGGACATAGACCGACCCCAATCCCTAACCCTCTGCTCCTCACCTGCTAGAAAATCTTGTCGAGTATGGTGTACATGCGCAGGTTGGCCTTCTTCCGCCAGCCGGGCGGGTGGTCCGCGCCGCCGGCGCCGCTGTCCGACAGCGCGCTCTCGTCGTCCGCCTCGGCGCAGGCGCAGGCCGCCCCCGCCCCCGCGCCCGCGCCCTTCTCCGCCTTCTCCTCCAGCGACAGCGCCTGCAGCGAGCCGCTGCCGCCGCGCCGCAGCAGCCGCCGCGCCATCACGAACGCCGCTATCTGCAACCAACGCGGAGCGATGCAGCTTCCTCCCCGACGTATCCGCCGTCGCAGCGAGAGCAGAGTGCAGACCCACCTGCAGGATCATGCCGACCACTCCGAACACGATGATGACGAACACGTTGTTGGGCGCCTCGTGCTCCACCTCCTGCAACAGACGCACGTGTCGGTACATGCAGTGAGGGCGGGGGGACGTGTCGGCGGGAGGGTAGATACGTACCTCGATCATGTCGAGGAGCGGCGCGACGACGTCCTGGTGGCGCTGCATGGCGCGCAGCGCGGGCTTCACGTCGTGCAGCAGGTCGATGCCGCGGCGCGCCAGCTCGGCCTGCGGCGAGTCGCGCCACCAGGCCGCCAGCGAGGCGCCCATCCACGCCGCGTAGCACAGCTCGCTCAGCGCCAGGCACAGCACGCCGGCACAGTACGCGTGCAGGCAGGAGGCGGGCCGCCGGCGCGTGCCGCCGCCGGCCGCCGCCGCCGCCAGGTAGACCAGCGCGGCCAGCCACAGGCCCGTGGCGGCCACGTAGGCGGCCGACACGCGGTACTGCGCGGCGCACAGGAAGCGGAACCAGGCGTACGTGCTGGGGTCCCACGCCAGCCGCGCCGCCGTCGACAGCAGCGCGCCGCTGTACATCTGCAACAACAACACCGACACATTGCTCAGAGTGCATGCCTGCCAGCGGGGGGCGCCTGCGTCCAGCAGTGGCCTATATAATGAACTGCTCTTGTCCACGCGCGATCAGAGGGATGGGATGGGATGAAAATTTTGTCGAAGTTCGGTCCCAGTACTATTCTATTGCGTGCTGATTACCTAACATAGGATACCACTATCCTCGTGTCTTCCAGAGTAATATACCAAATCAAATCGTAAGTTTTGGCAATAAATAAAAAAGAAAACAAATCCCATACATTTTCTATGAAAAAACGAGTAAGTGAAAACAATTATGTCACTCATTCAATAATTTAAATTCGTAGGTAACTGTACGATAATAATGTCATTTCTTTAAAAGTGTCAGGAATTGTATGTTTTAATTGCCATCATAAAACTGTTATTTGTAGATAATGTCTTGCTTGTGGTTTTAATAATTTACTTGTACTCGTAATCTTGATCAAACGCTTTACTTTTGATTTACCAATAGAAATATTTCTTTATTCTTAAACACAAACCGTTTATATCGAGTTTGTATAAGCTAGTCAACGTTAAAATTTTAAATTGTCGAAGTATGGCCTGCAATTGCTCTCGAACATCGCTTCTGCATTTTGAAAACCTGTTCTATGTTAACGCATCTACCCCAAACCAGTATTTCACAGCAGAGAAGAGAAGAGAGTTTACATAGCCTTAGTAAGCTGTAACACCAGAATCTGTGGATACTGTCAGAACGATACGTCTCAGTTAATCTCTTACAAATGTGCTCTACATGTTGTTTCCCAGAACATAAATAATCTATGTAAATACCTAAAAACTGAATACAAGTGATATTTTCAACTGTATGAGACACTTTCAGGTTAAGTTGTCTTCCCTTATTTGTTTGTAATTGTATAAGCTTTGTTTTATCTATGTTTACTTTTAAGTTATCAAGTCAAGTAATAGCTGCTTATAGTGCATCATTTACATTTAGTTCTAAGCCAAGTTGATCAACTCAAAGTCAAAGTCAAAGTCAAATCGTTTATTTCTTTAGACTTACAAAATAAGTACTTAGACAAGTCAAATTTTTACTATATAAACAGCTTGATAAATAGTTATTACTATAAACAAGAAATAATGTGCAATTGACTTTAATTCACTTCAATTCAACTCCTACCACAAATACAGGAATGACGGGCAGATAGCAAGCAACTCTAAGGCCCGTATTATGGAACCATGCTCAGTCATCGGTCTATGCTTGAGTGATGCAAATGCCATAGAAAAACGTTACTCAAGCATAACTCTATGACTGAGCAGGCTTTTATAATACGGGCCTAAGTGCATCACAATAAACTGATCCTGCCTGTCGGCAACCTGCGAGTGAGCTCGTAACCAAACACCATGTCAGTCGGCGACGCACCAATCGCCGTCGGCAACCTGCGAGTGAGCTCGTAACCAAACACCATGTCAGTCGGCGACGCACCAATCGCCGTCTGCAACCTGCGAGTGAGCTCGTAACCAAACACCAGGTCAGGCGGCGACGCACCAATCGCCGTCGGCAACCTGCGAGTGAGCTCGTAACCAAACACCATGTCAGTCGGCGACGCACCAATCGCCGTCGGCAACCTGCGAGTGAGCTCGTAACCAAACACCATGTCAGTCGGCGACGCACCAATCGCCGTCGGCAACCTGCGAGTGAGCTCGTAACCAAACACCATGTCAGTCGGCGACGCACCAATCGCCGTCGGCAACCTGCGAGTGAGCTCGTAACCAAACACCATGTCAGTCGGCGACGCACCAATCGCCGAAGCAATAAAAAAATTAAAAATGCCCCACATTATGGTAGTAGGCACGGCAGGCACATGAGAGGTAATTCGGGTTTGTATGATGCAAGCGCGCTGTTAATGAATTAGGTCAATAGATCAATTGCTATTGATCATTGATCTCTGCTGATTGGTGGCCATCGGCTGGATGCTGTGCGCGTTATCTGAGACGGCGGGGCGGGGCGGGGCGGGGGCGCATGGCGGCGCGATGCGTCACACCAACACACCACCCGAGCCCGCTCAACCACCCATTGTGTCCGTGACCAATCGAACCGGACAAAGGTCACTATTCCTTCCTACCTACCTACTTTCGCTGAAGACTCCTTTGTTAGAGCCGCATCAAAGGCGTTTTCTGTTCTACCTTGTAGGTACGCAGACACAGACATTACCTTAAGTATGCGTTATCAACACGATACACTTGCTTAAAGTTATCTTATTGAGATATAATGAATAAGTGGAGTAAGTACTTAGGTACCTACAGTTGACACCTACAGTTGGGTTCGCTGTTTGTACACACACATACACATGAGGTTTGCGTAAAATTGTCAAACTCTGTCCTCACCGTTCAATAGTACATTGTTACCCAAAGGGTCTCGCTACGCCCGAGCAGCGTAGCGAGGGCGCTAATAGTTCGAGGCACTAAATGTTACTTTCACCCGAGGTAAACACTGTGCTTTTCATTACGAATACAAGGAAAGTAAAAATAAAAATATGAATGAGCTAATGAAATAATTAGTAAATTTTATTTTACATAAATCAACAACTTAGGTGAGATATTTATAGTCTTTGGTAAAATTTGAGCAATTATCTATTCGTTATAGATAGTGAAAGGTTTTTGCAGGTACCCCTTGAGAAGTGAAAACCTTGTATTTTTTTTGTTAAATCCATTATTTTGCCATTTGAGAAACCATGTTAGTCTCTCGAAATCCGTTAAATGTACCTACAGTGTGTGTTGTCTTTAACATATAATACATGCTCCATAATGTTGAAGATTTGTAAGTCTATGTCTATAGCAATGTCTGAACTTATTGTAATAAATACAAAATTGTACAACTCGAAAAATCATACGAAGGTAGGATTGACGTATTTCCGCTTTTTTTCTTAGGCATAGAAAATCCTCTTTAGAGATGGTAGAATATAGCCATGGTAGCTCTCGCTATTCTACCATGTCTATTCAACTATTCTACATACCCTTTTTATCATTTAAAAAATGGTAAATATTTTGCCGAAATCTAAATAGGTATGTTATTTTAATGAAATAGTTGAAAGTAAATTTTAATATTCAATTATAGCATAAGTTAACATTACGCTATAATTGAATGGCCGTATGAATTGCGTTACTCAAACGAAATAAAAATCAAAGAATTGTATTTCGTGTCTGAGCTAATAACCTAAAATAAATAAGGTTGAAATTGTTTTGGAAAAGTATTTAAAGGTTGCTCCAATTATTTCCCAAGGCGCTTATCATCGACATAGGGGCATGTATTTTATTAAGTAGGTACCTGCAATGTTATGGTCTTGAATCAGCTAATATTATATTTAAAAACATCTTGAAACCTATCCAGGGTGGCACATTTAGATCTGTCAGTACGGTAAAGTCGCAAACTTGTCTACTTAGGAATCATGTCAACGATTTTAGTAGGTAGGTAACTTAACAAAAAAACTGCATTCACTTGTACTCAGCTCGGGAATCGAACCCGGACGTTTTGAAAAAGTAAACTATATATATTTAGATCGATTGTGTGAGTTGAATGATGTATTGAAAAAAAAGAGGTAAGTAATTTGGAAAACGTACAAAAATAAATGAAAGGATATGAAAACAATGCATTTTATTCATTTTAGATGTCATGTTTCATGTAACATTTGACCTACCCAATCGATATCTAAATATAACCAAATATTGTTTGTTTTATTTCTCAAAACGTTCTGGTTTGATTACCGAGCTGAGTAGAGGAAGGGTTAGTAATTTGGAACCCTACTTTGTTTTTTGAGTATTTTGACTAAACTAATTGGCTTTATTTACGTAAAAACTTATTAACTGCATCGCATCCTGAGAATTGATTACATACAACAGCCCACAACCTACATGAATGGTCTGCCAAGTTTCACCCGTTGCTCATTGAAGTAACTCTCAGAGCAAACAATGCAACAAGCATCATCTTGATCTGTGGGTCATGGACACTACGTTGGACACTACGTTGGACATAATTATGCGATGTAGAATTTTGTTGACGCCGCAGTGTCATCTGAAGAAAGAGATGATTCAAAATCTGAAGAGGTAGCTTCCTGGCTGTTTGGAGGAGTTCTAGGAGAGTTTTCTATTTTCTGCGTTACACTACCTTTTCACCCTTCTTTTTCTCTTTGCAACTTAACTGACTCGTCAAGTTGCTGTTTGTGAGGAGAGCCGGTCAATAAAGTAGCGGCAGATGACTTCGACGCTGCGCTTTGGTGGCAATTGAGTTCGAGATAATGACTGAGACAAGGAAAAAAGTGATGGAACCCGATTTTGTATCATATACCCGCACCTATGGGTTTCCAAATTGAAAACCTTACTATGTTATGGTGGCACTTCACATCATAGATATAAATCGTGGCTATTTGTGTTCGCTTTGGCTGTTTGTTGTATTTGGCAAAATATTATATATAACGTTCAGACGAACATGCAAAATGGCACTCAAATATACACTCAGGGACAAATTTAGTGGAACGCAAGATTTTTTTTTGTTATGTTCATATCACGGACTGGCCATTATAAATAACATACAGGTGCATGTAATTTGAAATATGTAGGGGTTTTATCGTCTTTTGTTTCAGAGTTGCATAGTTTGTTTTTTTTCGGCTTTGTGTTAATTTCATTGATTTGTACTGCAAGAAAATTTCCCCGCGTTTGTGTTTTTTATAAATTGCAGATTGTTATTAACTTTTTATCAAAAAACATTGTGGTCGTCTTACGTACACATCATTTAAATGAATTAAGTTATAATGCCGGTTCTCAGCGTGGTTCAAGTCTCTAGAGCCGTCACTTTTTCTTACAACTACTGCATTGTCACTAAATGGTTTTTTTTTATTTTATCGAGATTTAGTTTTGTTTAAAAATGTTCATTTTATTGATCGAACCCTATTGAAAGTCAAATAAACACAGACACAACGATTATTTTGCTAATTTGTCTTTATTAAGTTGCGTTCCTCTATATTTGTCCATGAGTGTATAAAAATCAGCCTACTTGACTGCTTTGATGTGCCTCGAGAAACCGACAAGCGCACGGTAATGCGTATTTGGTATTGGCCTTATTTGTCAAATAGGCAAATAAACGTACACTTTGTCAAGTAAACTGTCCACACATGGTAATTGTTTGCCAAATATGCCAAATACACAAATACAAATAGCCATGTGAAGTGCCACCATTAGCAAATAATCAAGAAAACTAAAGCTAATTAAAATTAACCTTAAACTTACCTGCGACAACTTATGCGTTGCGTATATATGTATGTATGTATATATTTAGCACCCATTGTAAACTTAAACACACAAATAACAGAATAAAAGATATACAAGTGCCATAAAATTTCAACTTTCTATGACTGGTTCGAACTCGATGAAAAAAATTGGCGCTAGTGGCAGTGAATAAATTATTTGATATCGGTTTAACGTTATTATTACATAGTTTAATTAATTTATATTGCTGTCTGTTTCTAAGATATAACGGGGTTCCAAGTTATCAGCGAGTTCCATGTTACCACGTCTTCCTCCTAGGCAGGCACAAGTTTCATAAAAATTCAATAACATCAATGGGAAAGACAAATTATCTTTCCTTTCTAATAATATTAAAGCATCAATCAAGGTAAGTCTGTACCTACTTAGTACATAGATTTAAATCGTTAGATATGCCCTTACCGCAGTGAGACTGCGCCCCGTGTTGTGTCCAAGTCGAACCTTATGCATGCATAAACCTGGACTCAGTGTACATCTAAGCACAGTGTTAGCCGGACGTGTTGTGAAGGACGTTTGCGAGCAGTTTATAGCGTCACAAAATGACATGTGCCTTTCGAAAGCGCAACAGCAATTCTAGAAACACAAACAAAGCCAGAGGTGTAACATTTCACTCGTAGGTATTGCGAGTTAATGAAATAACTTTTATTTTATCGTCCGCATTGTCAAAAATGACTATAATAACATTAATAACAAACTTAAATGAATGAGTGCACGAAAGAGAAAGTAGTGTTTGCAACTAATGTGTGAGAAAAAAAGATGACACTATTTTCTCAGTACGCTTGTTTTGTTTGTGTAGATTGCACAGGTTTTGGACATGATGCATTGATGCGACATGCGACACATTTCAAAACATTGCTACAGGTTTTGGTGGTCAGGGCGTATCTAACGATTTAAATCTATGCTTAGTACCCTATAACGTACCTATCCGCGTCTAGGCGGTGAATTTTCATCGATTTAATGAATATTATTGTTGTTTTTTATTTCCCTGCGCTCATTTTTTGTAGGTATTTTTTGGGTGGGTAGGAACCTATTTGACTTGCGTCACGATCACGTTATCGCCGCTCGTCACGACAATTGGACAGTCACGGAAGTGGGTCACGGACATAACCTAGGCCTAGCTGTTATAGGTACGTATTTAACGAGAGAAAATTATAAGGCGTTTGCTTGTTGTAAAATGTAAGGTTACAATTTAAAAATAATATTAGCTTTTGCAATTTAATGCCCATACACCAGTGAAAGTGAAAATGAGGTAGAGTAGAGTAGAGAGCCCTCGCGTCTACATCACAAGTCTTAAACTTAGTTAGAGCGAGGTGTCCAAACTAACGGTCTATAGTATACTTAGACTAGAAGTACACCTAAGTTAAGTACCTACTTTGTTTTGTTTATAAGATTTTTACTTGAATAAATAAATATTATTATTATTGGTAGGTACTTAGGTACCTAACCTACCTAGGTATTACGAGTATAAACACTATACAATTTTATCATTAGCTACCTACCTACTTATATTGCTTTTAACACATGTCATGTGGCGTATCGTATGTGGCATAGGTACCTCCTTCCTACATAGGTACTATTAGGTACTTAGGCTAGGTTCCTATCCTACCGTTGGAATGGCCGTGAACTAGAAAAAGTTTGGAACAACGATTTGGAGACAACCGTAATGTTATCGTCTTTTTTAATAATAAATAATTTGAATAATTTGAATTTGAATTTGGAAGATTAGACAAACACGTTTTTTGAACGTTAGCGTTGATGCTTAAAAAAAATATATTGACTTTTATTGAGCGACTGATCTGATCTGATTGACTCGAGAGGCAGACACTGTGCAGCGCCAGCAGATGGACCGTGTCCTGTCCGCGGAGCTACTATTGTTAGCTTGTAAAGTTGTAAGCGAACACACACACAGACAAATAGGTACCTACCTTGAAGCTTAATCACAAAAACTGTGATCGCCTGTTCGGCTGTCGGCTCGGCTCGGGGGTCATCCGCAATTCCGCATCTCGGGCTCGATGGTCGTGAACGTGAAGCGAGCTCTACCTTTAAGTACCTATCTATCTATCTTTAAGTAGGTATTTACTAACAGCAGTGTTGTGTTGTGTTGTGGTACATACTAGTATGTATTCCCTGGCAGCTCCCGGTGGCGAGCTGGCGAGTGTGGCGACGGTCGCGGTCGTTGACCTCCGCGCCCGTACCGCCTCGAGATGAAGAAGCTCACTCACACACACACACACACATCAATAGCACAGCAAGTGTTCTTCAAACAAATATTTCTCATTCCCTTTAGTATCAGTTGAATATATTATTATTATTATCTATTTATATTATATTATAAAGAAGAAAGATTTGCTTGTTTGTTTGTATGGAATAGGCTCCGAAACTAGGTACTAGACCGATTCAAAAAAATCTTTCTAGAAAAGCTTATTTTTCAGGGAGTGACATAGGCTATATTTTATCCCGGAATACCCACGGGAACAGGAACTACGCGAGTGAAACCGCAGGGCGCTGCTAGTTATTGAATAATTATAATTACGAATACCTTAAAATTTTGTTAATAATCAAGTTTTTCGTGGAATTGTTACTAAATAGTTACTTTTGTCCTTACGGGGTGTAGTGAGCTGTGCAGTCAGTGTTTGTCACCTCCGCAAAAAAATATTGACTTTCTTTCCACGCTATGCAATACATCACGCACAGGCACAGCACGCTATGCAATACATCACGCACAGGCACAGCACGCTATGCAATACATCACGCACAGGCACAGCACGCTATGCAATACATCACGCACAGGCACAGCACGCTATGCAATACATCACGCACAGGCACAGCACGCTATGCAATACATCACGCACAGGCACAGCACGCTATGCAATACATCACGCACAGGCACAGCACGCTATGCAATACATCACGCACAGGCACAGCACGCTATGCAATACATCACGCACAGGCACAGCACGCTATGCAATACATCACGCACAGGCACAGCACGCTATGCAATACATCACGCACAGGCACAGCACACTCTGCTATTGATATTTACCCACTCAGTAACTATCCGCTGCCGACCGACTCCGTATAAAGCTCAGACTGGAGGCTCGCTCCGCTCACCGTTACTGATTGATCTCTCTTCGGATTCTGACGCTAATTATATCTTCTAGCTAAAAAGTTTTAAATTCAAATCCAAAAAATGGTTCAGTAATGATAATGTTGTTTTGGTTCCGTTCTGCTGGATTTTATTTTTCATAATAATTTCGGCCTACATTACTACTCACTCACTAAACGGCTCGGCGCCGGCGCGGCGGCGGCGGGGCGACTCCGTCGTTGACTAAGTTTGAGAACAGCTGAGCTAGATGCATTGTGCTTGTGCGCGCAGCCTTGAATGGAATGTGGAGTGGAGGCGCGGGTGCGGCGCGCGTGCACGTGGGGCGGCGGCCGGTGCCTCCGCGACCCGGATGACGGCCGCCGCCCGGCCCATGCTGTCTGTCTGTGCAGATACGGACAAAGATAAACTCACTTGCTTGGCGATGAGTTCAGATTTATTTTAAATATTTATTAGGGGACAGTATCGCTCACGTCCGTAGGTGTTGACCCTCTGTCCCTACACGTGTCCTCTGGGTGGTGCTAAGAGCGGTACCCTCTGGTGGTAGGCTTCGGCCGTGGCTTGTCACCACCCTCCGGACTGGGTCAGTCCGTGAGCAACTCTGTTGTGTTTCGGAATGTGGTCCGGAGTAGCCATCTTCTAGACTAGACCTTCGTGATACATCGTCGGCCGCATCTTCGATTTCCATCCGGTGAGATTGCGGTCAAACAAAAGTCTATTTCTGATAAAAAAAAAGTACCTTTTTGAACTTTCACAAACAATCTACATCGAGTTTGGCTAGATTGGTTTGGTAGAATTAGACTCGGTAATATCCTAACTAGGCTAAGTACTTCAAGGTATCGCAGTTATTTTCTTATCCTACGACTACTGTCTGTGTAAAGGCTTCAATCTGTAAAGGAATCTAACGAAGTTATTGTATTCTCTTTGTAAACGAATTATCCAATCTAATGGGTTATTTTGGGAGACAGAGAATGAAGTACATAATGTACATATACTACAAAGAGAATACATTAACTACGTAAATAATGGTATAATAATTGATCTATGAATGTCCATGTTTCCTTCTTTCATCTCAGTGTTTGACATCAGTTTCAGTAACTACGATCAGGGAAGGGTGATTTCCTTCGTCCGTGGTAAGTAAGTATAAGTAGGCACTACCTACCTAAAAAATATTATAAAAAAATTAAAAAACACTAAAAGCACAGGTTTTGACCAAATCTCTACGGGAATCATAAAATCAGTCAATGAAATAATTAGCCCACATCTCAGTTATTTAATAAATCTAGCCATTTCAACCGGTACGTTCCCGGAAGATCTTAAAACTGCGATTGTGAGGCCGCATATTATTATTATTATATATTTAAAAAGGGTAACAAAGAGTTAACTGATAGTTACAGACCAATAGCGCTTCTATCAATCTTCTCGAAAATCTTCGAAAAATATATATATGAAGAAATAAATTCGTACTTCGAAAAGAATAAATTGCTATGCAATGAACAAAAAGGGTTTCGACGTAACAAATCGATAAACTTGGCAATATATAAATTTATTGAAAATATTGTCAAATTCACTTCAAATAGACAATAGAACACCTGTATCTGCTGTGTTCTGTGATATGACTCAAGCATATGACTGCGTAGATCACGACATCCTAATTAACAAATTAGAAGCGTATGGACTGAGAGGTAGTGTATCTCAACTTCTTTGCTCGTATCTTAAAGACCGTAAACAAATTACTGAGATTACAAAACTGGATATCAAGACCAAATATGAAAAATCGTATCGGTCCTTAGAGCGGGTAATCCAGTTTGGCGTTCCACAGGGAAGTGTCCTGGTCCCTTTGCTATTTATTATTTATATAAACGACCTACCTAGATCAGTCAATCAACCAATGACTTTATTTGCTGACGATAGTACACTAACTATAAAATGTGATGACATAAATACTTACAATTCTGACATTAACAATTCAATAAATTCAATAATTATCTGAAAATTAATATTAATAAAACAAAAATAATTCATTTTAGTCAAAGATTTAAAAAATATCCTCAAATAGACCTACAGACGCAAAGTAGACGCCGTAGAATCAACAAGATTTCTAGGTATTCAAATAGACTGGCAATTAAATTGGAAAACCCATATTGAACTTCTAAGTAAGCGAGTAAGTAGCGCAACCTTCGCGCTCTATAAATTATCTTCCATTGTTAACACTGAAACAATTCTTACAGCTTATTATGGAACAGTAGAGTCCATCCTAAGGTTTGGTATAATTTTCTGGGCCAACTCTACCAATAAAGACAAAAAAGATGTGTTAGATCAATGTTTAACCTGGACGTTACCGACAGTTGCAGACCTTTGTTCATTGAGCACAATATACTAACGCTTCCGTCGTTATATATATTTGAAATGGCACTATTTGTAAGAAAGCATTCCCATCTTTTCCTACGCAAGTCTGATTTTGTAGTAAGAAATAGACGTGATAACAGTAAACTCCAAATACCAAATACTAAAACAGCTTTCCTACAAAAAAGTGTAGTCAGTATGTCACGTAAAATTTATAATAAAATACCAAAATCATTAAAAAATCTCGATGACACTAAATTTAGGTGTCAATTGAAACAATTATTAATTAAGAAATGCTTTTATAATATTAACGACTTTTTGACGGATAAATTTTGACATCACCTTTTAATAATTACAATTGCGCCTGTTTACTATTATTATTTTTGACATTGTCTAAAATTACATTATACGTCATAGTTAGAATACATACATTTTAACTTATCTACTGTAACATTTGCATGCTAGTCTTAGTAGAACATAATTGAAACTTATATACTATTAACATCCTGTGTAACCTACATTGTGTTCAAGCAAATAAACTATCTTTATCTTTATCTTTATCTACCTATGGTATGTTGGGTCATTGGGTCTGTTAGGACGCGAATGAAGACCGTATGACATTATTGCGCATAGTGAAAGATGATACCCACCCCATTATTTTGTTTTTACCTATACATTATGTTTACCTTCTGATCTGAGCAAAGTAGGTAGGTAATGATAACAAAACCTTCGTCACTGTGTTTGTTATTAGTCACCCACTTCAGTGCCAGTAAGTAGTTGGCCGGTCGGTACCAACTACCTACTACCTACCTTCACAAAGAACTAAGTCTCCATAAACATCTGCGTAACGACTGCCTACGTAAAGTAGGTATAGGTACCGTACCGGGTAGGTATGTAGGTACGTATTATATTACGTACCTACACCCTATCCATCGAGCATGTACAATGTTCATTACGGATGTAAGCGGGTAAACTACGAACCTTATTTGTGTTGGAAGAACGCCAACGAATTCACATCCGTAATTAATTCGTCAAACTACAATAGTTTATATAATAAAATGTACAATGTTAGTAAACAAACCACGACACAATGATAAAAACTCACTGGCTCGAGTTTCAGGTGTAAACAATATTTATTAAAGGAAGGATCTCAAATCAACAAGTAATCTAATTACGTATAAAAAGACGCGCCATCAAGGTTATTTTAGTTTAAGTATAGGCGGTTTCTTTACTTACATTCTACATGCACGATGGATACGGTATAGGTTAAACAGAACAGAGAAAAGAGGACAATGTCACAAACAATGTCACAAATAGTCACAATGTCACGCAAAACAACGAAACGCACTTGTTCGACAAAACAAACGCATTCAAGCAATCTGAGCCTGAACTAACATGCACTGAGCATTAGTTACCTGTCCACTTAATGAGGCTTGACCACACAGTTGAAGTTGACTCAGGCTTTTTCTTGGGATAGGTACTAAGGTGCGTTGGGGTAGTATCGGATCGAACGCGGGGTGAAGACCGTTTGAAATTAATTCCGAATTAAGCTAAATCGCGAGAAGTGGACGGAGAAGAGAGGCTTTTGCCCAGCAGTGGGACAGTAACTACTAATAAACAAAATTTCTTAAGGCTGCGAACATTTTATCATCATCATCAGCCTATACTATGTCCACTGCTGGACATAGGCCTACCCGTGGCCTCCCCTAATAACATTTTATACGAGCCATCGTCGTATCAAGTATAATTTTGAGCCGTAACCGCCACCCCGTCATGGATTTGGTGGTTTCAATTTCATCTAAGCCAATATCCGAGCAATAAATAGTGCCTCCGATGCCTGAGCGTATACGTATACGTATACAATGTGCTCCAGCTCCAGTACTTGGGGATATGTATATCTTGCGCTGCGGGCGCGGCGGCGACATCTCGAGTCTCGACGTCAAGCTGGCAGCCCCGCTGATTCCGACGAACCGTAGCGAGATATCAATGCGCCTACAACTACGTATGCCGAATAGTATATTATGCATATGCGCGAAGGACACTTGCTTGTGCGAAGGACATTTTCGCATATATGTATAAATTTGCGTGAATGGACATTTGCGGAAATGTACACTTGCGCGAAAACATCACAATACTCATAATATTTCTCGAAATAGACATAATTAAATAATTATGTACTTTAACGTAGACCTTCGTAGCACGCTCTACGATGCTACGAGGGATAGGCGAGCGTGCAAAAGACTTCGACGCGCACGCACTTTCTTACTACACACAACAATGCTATTCATTAAGTACATTACATAGATCGTCGTAGCAGGTGCTGTTCTACGATGGATGGCTACGGAGTACGGGTGGACTTACTAGGTAGAACAAAAGTCGGTCATAAATCCGGTTTTACTATAAAAACTTTCGTAATTTGACGAATAAATTATGAATGTAGACGTGTGCTCGAAGAAACGGTACGCCGCGCCGGCGCCGCCTCTAGAATGGAACCGCACTCGCCCTGAAAATGAACGTTAGTGTTCTTCCAACACAAACAGGTTCTTAGTTATCCCGCATTACATTCTTAATGAATGAATCCAATGTTTGTCCAATTCGTAAAACGATTGTGATATTAAAGAAATCGCCTAAAGTTTCAAAGATTGAGAGTAAAAAAGCGACCGTATACCCAAGGAACATAAAT
Source organism: Eupithecia tripunctaria (assembly GCA_955876795.1). Classification (NCBI taxonomy): domain Eukaryota; kingdom Metazoa; phylum Arthropoda; class Insecta; order Lepidoptera; family Geometridae; genus Eupithecia; species Eupithecia tripunctaria. The sequence goes on along the minus strand of OY041611.1, from coordinate 16,134,120 downwards.
ACTGCAAGGTGTCACCTCTTGACTGTATACTGCTGAAGTACTGACAGGCGACAGCTCTGAAGTCTCTCCGACTCCTCTCAGACATTATCATCATCGCTCATTGCATTTCAAATCCAACCCCAGCGAACAATTTGCGTTGCTTAATTTTCTATTTTTCTTATCACTTTGATTACATCTAACATTTTCTCGAAGAATTCATTTTTTTATCTTTGTTGGTACCGAACAACGGTGCCTTTTATTTTTATTGCAATACACTCTGAAAGATTATAACACTAATATAATATAAGGTACCGACATCGACAAAACTATGTCGACCAGACTAGACGCCTTTATTTTTATTGCAATACACTCTGAAAGATTATAACACTAATATAATATAAGGTACCGACATCGACAAAACTATGTCGACCAGACTAGACGCCGTTAAAGAAGATAAATATCATCATTATTCACAATTTTATATGTGGCTCGGATTTCAGATGCACGGGATAAAATGTGAAGGAATACAAAGTAATGGAACATTGTGTTTCGCAGGACGTTTCAAAAGTACGTTAAAATGTGTTAAACAATAATAGTTATGTGTAGTAAAGATTCAATTTGTATTGATGTGACCTTGGTGGGCTAACACGTGTGACGCGGTTGGCTAAGACCCGGGTCCCGGCGTGGACAAGTAATAGACAAACAAAAGTATTGCCGAGACGGATTTGTTTACCTTTATGTACAGTACAATACACGCGAATGAAACCGCGAGCGGAGCTGATAAGCTACTCAACTCAACGTAGAAGCGGATACTCGAGCATTGTTTACGTTACGTGTGGAGTGTGGTAGATGACAACTGCATGAGCAATCGAGAACGTATGGTGTTGCAAATGTTGCAATAATGTGTAAACTAGGGCTTGCAAATATTCGAAAATTTTTGATATTCGAATATTCGAATATTTTTCGGCTACTATTCGAATATTATTCGAATAATAGAATATTATATAGAAAATAACTATTTTTTTTGTTAAAATCACATCTTTTATTGTAATAAGTAGTATTTCCATGAACAATTTTAAATATCAAATATGTGTCGCTGTAACGACAAGACATTGGCGATTTACACGCACAATCAACCAAAAAAATTTAAAACAGTCTTCAAAATCTAGGGTATTTTAATAAAATTTAACACAATAACAAGTAAATAAAAACGTTAAGTAACCATAGCGCGTTAGTATTTACTAAAGTACAAAAACATATAAAGGTCTTTTAAATCACAAATTATAAAATTAGCAATTACTCCTCTCTAACTTTATCGTATTTGTATCATCAGCCTATATTAGTCCACTGCTAGACATAGGCCTCCTCTAATGAGCGTCACAGAAACCTGTCCTGTCTTCAGCTTGACGCATCCAGTATCTGCCTGGAATCTTTCGCAGATAGTCATCCAACCTGGCTGGAGGGCGCCCTACACTACGTTTGCCGAGACGTGGTCTCCACTCTAGAACTCGTTTACCCCATCGGTTGTCGGTTCTGCGCGAGATATGGCTGGTCCACTGCCACTTCAACTTGCGAATTCTCTGAGCTATGTCGAAAACTTTGGTTCTCTGTCGGATGTGTTCGTTAGGAATCCTATCCTGCAGAGAGACTTCGAGTACAGCTCTTTCCAGAGCTTGCTGAGCGACTTTGAACTGGTGAATCAACCCTATCGTAGGTGTCCGCGTCTCAGCTCCGTAGGTCATGACGGGTAGGACGCACTGATTAAAAACTTTGGTTTTCAAGCATTGCGGTATGGATGACGACAAGACTCGACGTAGTTTTCCAAACGCGGCCCAGCCTAGCTGGATCCTCCTCTTGGCCTCCTTCGCTAAATTGTTTTTTGTTAGCTGCAGAATTTGCCCAGAGTAAGTGTACTCGGAAACAATTTCGAGAGGGTGTCCATATACGACGTGATATGACTCAAGCATTTGACTGCGTAGATCACGACATCCTAATTAACAAATTAGAAGCGTATGGACTGAGAGGTAGTGTATCTCAACTTCTTTGCTCGTATCTTAAAGACCGTAAACAAATTACTGAGATTACAAAACTGGATATCAAGACCAAATATGAAAAATCGTATCGGTCCTTAGAGCGGGTAATCCAGTTTGGCGTTCCACAGGGAAGTGTCCTGGTCCCTTTGCTATTTATTATTTATATAAACGACCTACCTAGATCAGTCAATCAACCAATGACTTTATTTGCTGACGATAGTACACTAACTATAAAATGTGATGACATAAATACTTACAATTCTGACATTAACAATTCAATAAATTCAATAATTATCTGAAAATTAATATTAATAAAACAAAAATAATTCATTTTAGTCAAAGATTTAAAAAATATCCTCAAATAGACCTACAGACGCAAAGTAGACGCCGTAGAATCAACAAGATTTCTAGGTATTCAAATAGACTGGCAATTAAATTGGAAAACCCATATTGAACTTCTAAGTAAGCGAGTAAGTAGCGCAACCTTCGCGCTCTATAAATTATCTTCCATTGTTAACACTGAAACAATTCTTACAGCTTATTATGGAACAGTAGAGTCCATCCTAAGGTTTGGTATAATTTTCTGGGCCAACTCTACCAATAAAGACTTTATATTTAAAAGACAAAAAAGATGTGTTAGATCAATGTTTAACCTGGACGTTACCGACAGTTGCAGACCTTTGTTCATTGAGCACAATATACTAACGCTTCCGTCGTTATATATATTTGAAATGGCACTATTTGTAAGAAAGCATTCCCATCTTTTCCTACGCAAGTCTGATTTTGTAGTAAGAAATAGACGTGATAACAGTAAACTCCAAATACCAAATACTAAAACAGCTTTCCTACAAAAAAGTGTAGTCAGTATGTCACGTAAAATTTATAATAAAATACCAAAATCATTAAAAAATCTCGATGACACTAAATTTAGGTGTCAATTGAAACAATTATTAATTAAGAAATGCTTTTATAATATTAACGACTTTTTGACGGATAAATTTTGACATCACCTTTTAATAATTACAATTGCGCCTGTTTACTATTATTATTTTTGACATTGTCTAAAATTACATTATACGTCATAGTTAGAATACATACATTTTAACTTATCTACTGTAACATTTGCATGCTAGTCTTAGTAGAACATAATTGAAACTTATATACTATTAACATCCTGTGTAACCTACATTGTGTTCAAGCAAATAAACTATCTTTATCTTTATCTTTATCTACCTATGGTATGTTGGGTCATTGGGTCTGTTAGGACGCGAATGAAGACCGTATGACATTATTGCGCATAGTGAAAGATGATACCCACCCCATTATTTTGTTTTTACCTATACATTATGTTTACCTTCTGATCTGAGCAAAGTAGGTAGGTAATGATAACAAAACCTTCGTCACTGTGTTTGTTATTAGTCACCCACTTCAGTGCCAGTAAGTAGTTGGCCGGTCGGTACCAACTACCTACTACCTACCTTCACAAAGAACTAAGTCTCCATAAACATCTGCGTAACGACTGCCTACGTAAAGTAGGTATAGGTACCGTACCGGGTAGGTATGTAGGTACGTATTATATTACGTACCTACACCCTATCCATCGAGCATGTACAATGTTCATTACGGATGTAAGCGGGTAAACTACGAACCTTATTTGTGTTGGAAGAACGCCAACGAATTCACATCCGTAATTAATTCGTCAAACTACAATAGTTTATATAATAAAATGTACAATGTTAGTAAACAAACCACGACACAATGATAAAAACTCACTGGCTCGAGTTTCAGGTGTAAACAATATTTATTAAAGGAAGGATCTCAAATCAACAAGTAATCTAATTACGTATAAAAAGACGCGCCATCAAGGTTATTTTAGTTTAAGTATAGGCGGTTTCTTTACTTACATTCTACATGCACGATGGATACGGTATAGGTTAAACAGAACAGAGAAAAGAGGACAATGTCACAAACAATGTCACAAATAGTCACAATGTCACGCAAAACAACGAAACGCACTTGTTCGACAAAACAAACGCATTCAAGCAATCTGAGCCTGAACTAACATGCACTGAGCATTAGTTACCTGTCCACTTAATGAGGCTTGACCACACAGTTGAAGTTGACTCAGGCTTTTTCTTGGGATAGGTACTAAGGTGCGTTGGGGTAGTATCGGATCGAACGCGGGGTGAAGACCGTTTGAAATTAATTCCGAATTAAGCTAAATCGCGAGAAGTGGACGGAGAAGAGAGGCTTTTGCCCAGCAGTGGGACAGTAACTACTAATAAACAAAATTTCTTAAGGCTGCGAACATTTTATCATCATCATCAGCCTATACTATGTCCACTGCTGGACATAGGCCTACCCGTGGCCTCCCCTAATAACATTTTATACGAGCCATCGTCGTATCAAGTATAATTTTGAGCCGTAACCGCCACCCCGTCATGGATTTGGTGGTTTCAATTTCATCTAAGCCAATATCCGAGCAATAAATAGTGCCTCCGATGCCTGAGCGTATACGTATACGTATACAATGTGCTCCAGCTCCAGTACTTGGGGATATGTATATCTTGCGCTGCGGGCGCGGCGGCGACATCTCGAGTCTCGACGTCAAGCTGGCAGCCCCGCTGATTCCGACGAACCGTAGCGAGATATCAATGCGCCTACAACTACGTATGCCGAATAGTATATTATGCATATGCGCGAAGGACACTTGCTTGTGCGAAGGACATTTTCGCATATATGTATAAATTTGCGTGAATGGACATTTGCGGAAATGTACACTTGCGCGAAAACATCACAATACTCATAATATTTCTCGAAATAGACATAATTAAATAATTATGTACTTTAACGTAGACCTTCGTAGCACGCTCTACGATGCTACGAGGGATAGGCGAGCGTGCAAAAGACTTCGACGCGCACGCACTTTCTTACTACACACAACAATGCTATTCATTAAGTACATTACATAGATCGTCGTAGCAGGTGCTGTTCTACGATGGATGGCTACGGAGTACGGGTGGACTTACTAGGTAGAACAAAAGTCGGTCATAAATCCGGTTTTACTATAAAAACTTTCGTAATTTGACGAATAAATTATGAATGTAGACGTGTGCTCGAAGAAACGGTACGCCGCGCCGGCGCCGCCTCTAGAATGGAACCGCACTCGCCCTGAAAATGAACGTTAGTGTTCTTCCAACACAAACAGGTTCTTAGTTATCCCGCATTACATTCTTAATGAATGAATCCAATGTTTGTCCAATTCGTAAAACGATTGTGATATTAAAGAAATCGCCTAAAGTTTCAAAGATTGAGAGTAAAAAGCGACCGTATACCCAAGGAACATAAATACTGCAAGGTGTCACCTCTTGACTGTATACTGCTGAAGTACTGACAGGCGACAGCTCTGAAGTCTCTCCGACTCCTCTCAGACATTATCATCATCGCTCATTGCATTTCAAATCCAACCCCAGCGAACAATTTGCGTTGCTTAATTTTCTATTTTTCTTATCACTTTGATTACATCTAACATTTTCTCGAAGAATTCATTTTTTTATCTTTGTTGGTACCGAACAACGGTGCCTTTTATTTTTATTGCAATACACTCTGAAAGATTATAACACTAATATAATATAAGGTACCGACATCGACAAAACTATGTCGACCAGACTAGACGCCTTTATTTTTATTGCAATACACTCTGAAAGATTATAACACTAATATAATATAAGGTACCGACATCGACAAAACTATGTCGACCAGACTAGACGCCGTTAAAGAAGATAAATATCATCATTATTCACAATTTTATATGTGGCTCGGATTTCAGATGCACGGGATAAAATGTGAAGGAATACAAAGTAATGGAACATTGTGTTTCGCAGGACGTTTCAAAAGTACGTTAAAATGTGTTAAACAATAATAGTTATGTGTAGTAAAGATTCAATTTGTATTGATGTGACCTTGGTGGGCTAACACGTGTGACGCGGTTGGCTAAGACCCGGGTCCCGGCGTGGACAAGTAATAGACAAACAAAAGTATTGCCGAGACGGATTTGTTTACCTTTATGTACAGTACAATACACGCGAATGAAACCGCGAGCGGAGCTGATAAGCTACTCAACTCAACGTAGAAGCGGATACTCGAGCATTGTTTACGTTACGTGTGGAGTGTGGTAGATGACAACTGCATGAGCAATCGAGAACGTATGGTGTTGCAAATGTTGCAATAATGTGTAAACTAGGGCTTGCAAATATTCGAAAATTTTTGATATTCGAATATTCGAATATTTTTCGGCTACTATTCGAATATTATTCGAATAATAGAATATTATATAGAAAATAACTATTTTTTTTGTTAAAATCACATCTTTTATTGTAATAAGTAGTATTTCCATGAACAATTTTAAATATCAAATATGTGTCGCTGTAACGACAAGACATTGGCGATTTACACGCACAATCAACCAAAAAAATTTAAAACAGTCTTCAAAATCTAGGGTATTTTAATAAAATTTAACACAATAACAAGTAAATAAAAACGTTAAGTAACCATAGCGCGTTAGTATTTACTAAAGTACAAAAACATATAAAGGTCTTTTAAATCACAAATTATAAAATTAGCAATTACTCCTCTCTAACTTTATCGTATTTGTATCATCAGCCTATATTAGTCCACTGCTAGACATAGGCCTCCTCTAATGAGCGTCACAGAAACCTGTCCTGTCTTCAGCTTGACGCATCCAGTATCTGCCTGGAATCTTTCGCAGATAGTCATCCAACCTGGCTGGAGGGCGCCCTACACTACGTTTGCCGAGACGTGGTCTCCACTCTAGAACTCGTTTACCCCATCGGTTGTCGGTTCTGCGCGAGATATGGCTGGTCCACTGCCACTTCAACTTGCGAATTCTCTGAGCTATGTCGAAAACTTTGGTTCTCTGTCGGATGTGTTCGTTAGGAATCCTATCCTGCAGAGAGACTTCGAGTACAGCTCTTTCCAGAGCTTGCTGAGCGACTTTGAACTGGTGAATCAACCCTATCGTAGGTGTCCGCGTCTCAGCTCCGTAGGTCATGACGGGTAGGACGCACTGATTAAAAACTTTGGTTTTCAAGCATTGCGGTATGGATGACGACAAGACTCGACGTAGTTTTCCAAACGCGGCCCAGCCTAGCTGGATCCTCCTCTTGGCCTCCTTCGCTAAATTGTTTTTTGTTAGCTGCAGAATTTGCCCAGAGTAAGTGTACTCGGAAACAATTTCGAGAGGGTGTCCATATACGACGACCGGCCCCGGATCAATGAGGCCATCATTGATCATGACTTTGTTTTATCCAAATTCATGCCAAGACCGATGCGTCGTCGTGAGGCTGAAGGTAGGCCATCCAGCATCCGGTTCAGCTCCTCCAGCGACTCCGTCACTAAGACTATGTCATCAGTGAATCGTAGGTGTGAGATGTAATCGCCGTTTATGCTAATGAAAGGCAAGGGTTTTCCAGGCTAGCGTCTTAAAGATATCTTCCAACGCGCTCGTGAACAATTTCGGGGATATACCATCCCCCTGCCTCACTCCTCTGCGCAGTTGGATGGGTTTGGACTGCTGGTCCTGTACTTGGAAACTCGTGGTGGCGGCGGCGTAAATACATCTCGGCACCTCGATATAACAAAAGTCTACTTGGCATCGCTGTAAGGATTCCAGAACAGCCCAGTTTTCGACAGAGTCAAAGGCCTTCTCATAGTCCACGAAGGCCAGACACAGGGGCTGATTATACTCTTCGGACTTTTGAATAATCTGCCTCACTGTGTGTATGTGGTCTATGGTGCCATATCCTCCGCGAAACCCGGCCTGTTCTGGGTTCGCGTTACTTCGTACAATAAAGATAACCACACGACCGCGTGCAATACACAACTGAACATAATTCTGCGTTAACACAACGTCATTCACGTGAGCAACAGAGACGGATAGACAGAAGAGTCTCGTCAAATATGCGGACGCACTATGCAGTCGCGCGCGGCACTCCCGATTACTCCCGAGTTTTTCCGAACCGTGTTCCAAACCCTTTAACTTTTACCTGAACAACGTAAAGTTGTATTGTCTTGTATGGATATACCGCGCGAACTTTTAAGTGGCCTTTTATCCACATCACAATTTTGACTTTTTACTTAAAACGAATATTCGAATATTGCAATATCAGTGTTCGAATATTCGAAATGTTTTAATATTCGAATATTCGAATATTCGAATGCAAGCCCTAGTGTAAACTAAATAAGGCTCAGCAACGCGGAAAATGTTAACCTAATGTTTTGTACGGTATGGTATGTGGCTGTTTCTTTGTGGACATTAGCGCGAATGGGCGGCAAGCAAATGTAGGAAGTGAAGTTATGTCTCAGATTAAACTCATGTCTCACCGCAACTCACTTCACTCCTCATCGTTCTTGCATTGTGATTTGAGGAGTGGCTATGTTATGTTATGATGGCGGGGCGCGGGCGGGCGCAAGTCGCGGCTGGGGGCCTGCGGCGCGCGCGTTGCGTTTGTAGCTCACCTAGGACAGGACAGGGGGAAACTGAAGGGTTTCGTAATCGAAAAAAGGAAAAGATTCGATTGGCGACGATTATTTACTTATTAATTTTCATTTTTTTTTTTTTTTTAACCATAATTTGGTGAAAATTTCGGTTTTATTTTCATCGTTATTTACAGACAGGAATTTGTTAATAAACCTAATAAATAAATTTGGATACATTTTGTGACCATATTACGTGGAAGCATAAAACAGACAGGAAAGAACCACAGATTACAGAACTCTGTATTCTACGGAAAGAACATACCCCACGTGTGGACAGGCGGGAGTTCCTACCAGTTTTTCCTGTCCAATGTTCTAAGAATCTAGATACCACGTAGTTACCTTATTTATTACCTATAGTCTGTCGGTTTATGTGCATTATTCTACGTAAACTGGCGTCGGTCAGGTAGGTGACAAATAACAATGGTGAGCTAGTTGGCTTGTTTGACATCTTGTATGTTATGTACTCGTATGTAGGTAGGTACCTACTACTGCGTGCGTGTACCACCGGGCGGCAGCGAGGCGGGGCGGCGCGGCGGCGTTTCAGATTCCGAAGCTTATGCCCCCCGCCCCCGCACCGCCGACCCTGTCCTCGGCGCGACTCGCATCGCAACTTGAAACCAAATTCTTTGCTTCCAAGTCACCGCCCCGCATACCACACGGAGTAACTACACTAAGTACCTACCTACCTACATAAATGCCTAAATGATAATGTCAGCATTACAAATCATGAGCAATAGGGTCTAATGAATCTCTGGGGCTGTGCTAACCAATGCTGAAATGTTGTTTTGTGTTATGTTATGAAGCAGAGAATATACATACAGGATGATCGGCATAATGTTGGTCACGTGAAGACTGGGGTGGGTGGAGTGGAACCGAACCAGGTGCAATAGCTTGACGGCTTTATTAAACCTGAAAAGACTTGAACCTATTTTTTTTAGAAATTTGAACTTTTAGTTCTAGCTATACCTACATTTATCAGTACGTTATTTCATTAATGTAATGACTTACCTAATGTTTTTTAAATAAATTTGCAAGGTTTGCCATTACTAGTAATTACGTGTTAATTAATATGAACATGAGAGGTTGTATTGTAAATAAATCAGCTACGGGCCATGCAAAGAGTTAAAAAGTGAAATTTTAAAACGGAGAGATCAAATTAGGTTTTAGGTTTTAGTTTTCGCTCAGATAAAAAAATAATAAATGCGTCAATACCCCAAGGCAGCGTTATTGGATGCCTCCTATTTCTGACTTACATAAACGACCTCCCAAAAATAATGGACGAGCCGTGCGTCCTATTCGCCGACGATATATCTGTACAAACAACATGTTATTGCGAGGAAAATGTATCCGATAAACTTGACGATATACTAAATTATATAACAGACTGGATGAACGACCACAACTTAGAAATAAACTTCCTAAAGACTAAAATAATGACATTCCACCCATACCAAAAACCCGCATTAAAAATCAACTACACTTATAAAAATAGACCTCTAGAAACTGTAAATCAATTCAACTTGCTAGGCCTAACAATCGACACTCACCTAAACTGGAAATTACATACACAAAGCCAAAAAATCAAAACAAAACTATCCAGCTTGACATACGCCCTCCGCGAGGTTAAGAAAACAACTGATTTAAAAAGCTCCCTTGCAATTTATTACGCAAGTGCTCATAGCCACCTATCATACTCCGTCATTCTATGGGGAAACAGTACCAATGCAAAAATTATCTTTACGCAACAAAAAAAACTAATACGTATTTTAGCAAACATAGAACAAACAGACAGCTGTAAACCATACTTCAAAATTTTTTAAATACTAACCTTGCCCTGCATATACATTTTCGAAACTTGTAAATTCGTTAGAAAACATAAAGAATTTTATAAAACAAGGGAAAAAACCTTCCCCTCTCGTTACCTAAGATATAAAAACAAACTTATAAGACCTGACTCCAAATTGAAACTACACTCATCCAGCCCTTATGTAATGACTATTAAAATATATAATAAACTGCCTGACGCGTTGATAAACGAAAATAACGACAATGTTTTTATAAAACAACTAAAGATTTTATTAACCACAAAAGCTTACTACACGGTTGACGAATATTTGAACGAAAAATAAAACTATTTATGTAAGTAAAAATTCCTAACCAGTTAACGACGTCCTCCTCTCTCTCCATACATATTGTGTGCCCAGCAGGGTCTATACTATAGTGAAACCTAATTATATGAAAATGTAAATACCTCTGTACACCTATGGAATACAATAAATGATTGAGTATTGAGTATTGAAATTTAAAAATGATAAGTATTTCTCTGATCCTTTCATCACAAATTCACTGAAATCTTCTCAATGTCATATCCATTTGAACTGTTTTGTTTGACATAAAAAAAATTGCAAAATATGAGTCTATTCAAAAAATCTGATGCTGTTCCACCTACTCCCAGTTTTCATACCCTGTAGCAATATAATAATTTATCCTAAGACTGAAGACATAATTTCTCTCTGTATTTTTATTGTCACCCCAACATTCTCTCTCCCATTACCACATGCCTTAGACATTGAATGACTGCACTCACTGGCCTTAGACATTGAATGACTGCACTCACTGGCCTTAGACATTGAATGACTGCACTCACTGGCCTTAGACATTGAATGACTGCACTCACTGGCCTTAGACGATATATAAAGGTGAGGTTGGTAGGTAGATATAGGTACTTGTCGTAGAGACCGATTGCTGATTTACCAGCTTTCGCCGCGACCGGCCAACACCGTTAGGTATGTTTAGTTTATACGTATTTCTTGGAATAGGACGGGAAAACATTCAATCGAGGTTTTGTTGTTCATTATGATACGACGACGGCTACATACCTAATAGGTAAGTAGAGATAGCTTAGTTGTTATTTTGCCTATTTCGTTTGACTCCTGCCTGATCCACTGTTGGTGGCACGTCACATCCTCCGTTATGTTCACTGGAGCCTGGAGGTCCGTGACAAATAACCTATACCTAGGTATGTATTCGATCGAACGAAGAGCCTTTAGACTCATTGACGAGCAGTACCTTGCAGAGACTAAAGTTCAAAGTCTCGAACACCGCCGCAAGGTTGCTTGTCTCTCGATCTTTTATAGGATACATTTTGGTGAATGCTCACTCGAACTACATGACCTGATCCCACCATCCCCCTTCCACTCCAGGACAAGCAGACGCACAGCGCACTACCATCCATACTTGGTGGATGTACCCTCCACTCGCACTAAGCGGTTTTCCTCCACCTTTATTATTCGCACCGCAAAGGAATGGAACTCGCTCCCTGCCTCTGTTTTTCCGGCCAATTACAACCTGGGTCTCTTCAAGACAAGGGTGAATAGGTATCTTCTAGACCTTCATGATACACCGTCGGCCGCATCTTCGCTTTCCATCAGGTGAGATTGCGGTCAAACAAAGGTCTATTTACCGTAAAAAAAAAAAAAAAAATGTAGGTACCCAAAAGGTTTGCTGTAAGAAAATCCCAATCCCAAGGATTAAGCTCGCCTTTCTAGTTTCTATATGTCTTACCTATAGGTACAAGGTGAATTAGAACAGGGCCACTGAGGAGAAGTCTGAATCGTGACAGTTATCGAAAAGTCGTGTTAGCAGTTACGTGCTCAATTTTAATAAAAATAAGTTCTACATTCACTTTTCCAGAAAAAACTAAAAAAATAACAGGTTTGTTGAAGAAGCTGCATGAGTTGCGCCTGGGGTCGTCGATCTCCTTGCATTTGGTATCGCGCAAGTAAGTCGCAAGTAGGCCAACTTCAGGCAAAAATAGTCAAGAAAAGCACAATGTGCCTATCGTAGGGAACTGATCGCAAGGAAGTTCTATAAAAGTCGTCGCTTGATGTGGAAGTGACGCCCTTAAGGTGATTTCTGCCAGATATTTTACACCCTGTCAGCTTGAACTGAATGAGTAGGTACACCAAAAAGCCTATAGGTAAGATAAATTAGATGGTAGGTAAGGTAAGGTAATAACATCTTCAGGCAATATGTAGACTTAAACTTGAAGCGCTTCTGAAATGGCCCGCGTAGACAGTGGAAGAGGATTGCGTTGCGTCACATTGCATTGCGTTGCGTCTTTACATCCAGCCAGAGACTATGGCTCGTGCGATAATTCGCTTGTTAGGGTCTGGCAGAAATACTTATTCATACAATTATCATTACGTACGACGCGCTCGGGCAGACACGCCATTGCAATGCCACCACATTAACTTTTAGTACCTTGTCTTTGTTTGTACTTTTGTATTTAATTAGATACCTATACCGTGTCCATTTTGAATGAACCATAAACGTAAACAAACCGCCCATACTTAATCTAAAATTCACTTTGTTGGCGCGTCCTTTTATACGTAGTTTACATTAGTTGTCGATTTTAGATTTTCCCTTCAATAAAAATTTCTTACAATAATTATATTTGAAACTCGACGCCAAGCGTGAGAGATGAGATGAGATTTTGTTATTTGTGTCGTATTTTGTTTAATAACATGCTTCATTCAAAATGGATAAACCATAGTGTATTTTTCAATTAAAATATCTAAGTAAAAATGTATAGACCATTGTGTGTGCAGTGATTATTTAATGGAAGCACTGCTGTGCGGCAGGAAGACGAAGGTGCTGGAGGAGGAGGTAGTGGTCCGTGTGCGTCGCTGGCGAGGAATGTTTTAGTTGATCACTTGCATGGCTCACGACGGGCATAATGTCCATCTCCGGTTGCTGGCGAGTAAATGCGTGAACAAAGTGAGGGCCACCCACACCACACCACAAAGTGTTCGAAGCTGTTTACTCAGATCAAGTGCGACTTGTTGCTTGCCTCCCCCCGCGCCCCGCGCCCCACGCCCCGAGGCAGCAGCAGCTTCGACGACGGCGCGGCGGTGCTGGCCGGGCCTGCTCGCGTCGTCGTCGTGCGTCATCGCCGACCAAGTTCAAGTGGTAGGATCGATGCGCCCGCCGCCCGCCGCCGCCCCCGCCCCCCGGACCCGAGCGACCGAATTACGATTTCTGCTTGTGTTTTGTGCATTAACAGAATATCTGCTAATAAAGACCTCGGTGTCGGTGAGGCATCAACTAAGTGACCTCATGCCCTCGTGAGACGTGACGTCACGCAAGAGGTGACTAGTCGATGTGGTTTATTGGAAAATAAATATACCTACCTATAATTGCGCGGAAGATTTAGATTTTTTGCTAGTTAGTAATGTAGGATGATAGATAACAATTATTGGCATGTGTAAGAATTGTAAGCCATGTAATTGAACAAAATATGTTACATCAATAGTTCGAATTAGGAAGAACTTCGACCTATCTTAAAAAAAACTTTGAAATATAGCCGAGGGCTGCTTTTGAGGGTTAATAAGCTGCCAAACTACCCCCAGTTTCCATTACGTGATAGATATTATGTATGACAAACGTTGTGAAACCACCCTGGAGGAACCCACGGAACCCTTCTGCGCGCCGCGCGTGCTCCGACACGCGACAGGGACAGACCTCATCCATCGAGTCGATGTCGACACGACACCCACAGCCGCGCCGCCGCCGGTAGCAAACCAACACGCGATGTGAGCTTTATAGAATCGCATAACTATGTAGTACTTACTTACCTACCGAGTGGGTATAGTAGGTTAGGTATTAGGTACTACTAGGAACAGTAGGTACATAACCATCGATCAGGTATTTCGCGGTCGGCCGGCGAAAACTTTGATCGATGTACCTACATAACCTAAAACTATTAATCGAGTTCGAGGGTCGTTGACTTCATCTGATGTAATTATAACCTACTCGTATTAAGCCAATATGACATTGGTGTCGATTCTGTTGTTTTAGGATTAGCTAAATTTAGGATTTCGGAATTTCAAATAGATAAAAACGATTCTATGGTTAAAAAATTTACCTGACACGTTTAAAATTAGGGTGACAGCTCTAAAATTAAGCTGACAGACCTAAAACAACTCAATTTAGTTAAAATGGCTATAACCATATTCATTGCGTAACGTTTTAGTTGTTTGAAAAATTAAACTTACGGGTTTAAAGTTAGGATGACAGCTCTAAAATTAAATTGATAGATCTAAAACAACTCAACTTAGTTAAAAGTAGCTTTAACCCTATTCTTTGCATTACATTTTAGAAATGTGTACCTGATTTTAGCAGGTATCTAATTAGGTCATGATTAAAATTTATCGATTTTAAACTGGTATCGATTTGAATTTCTGAACGAAATCTCATACAAATGGACGAACTGTTTGACCCAAAGAAAGAAGTTTTTTAAAATAACATTTTAGAAAAAAAACATATTTTGCTCACAGCAACACCCAACTACTCAACTCAGAGAGGTTTTGCGATTTTGAAAAACGTTCTAATATAGGTATTTTTAGGACCTGTATAGAGAAACCATAATTTTTAGCTCTAACTAGCATAAAAAATTTAGAAATCTTAAAATTTTGGTTAGGAATCCTAAAACAACAGAATCGACACCATTATCTGTCGGATGGATGGAGTAGTCTGCTATTTTGATGAGTAGGTATAGGTAGAGAAAAGGTAGGGAAGGGGTGCACCGCGCGTCCGCGCCGCGCCGCCGCCGGGTGCAAGGCGACGCGGGGAGGCGGCGGCGGGGCGGGGGGGTTAGGGTGGGGTGCGCCGGCGCAGGTAGCCAAAAGGGCTCCTGGAACTCAAACAAAGGATCACTTACCATATTCTTAAAACAGTAAGATTTGTACACTAAACCGAAGTAGGATTTATTACCTAATCTGTTATTAATAAAAGCTCTGTTGGATTTATGTTTTCATTAGCGCAGTTAGATTTTAATCCTTATTATTTTAATCTATAAATTATTAATTGCTAACAATGAATTAAAATGAATGTTATGTCATGTTATTATTATGTACCTATGTTAATGTTAATAATTTTTCGTACGCAGGTAGGTGGGTACTCTAAATATTTGATTTCAGGGCATTCAATGAACGGATAAATTTACTTACTTACATACCTATACCTACTACCAACCTATACAAAATTAAAAATATAGTTTGATTTGAATAAAATGCCTAAGTATGAATAATTTGCAGTTATTATTTTATTCCAGAAAGTTGTAATAAAAATACTTATGGTATAACAAAGATTTGAGTTCCTACCCGAGGCCAAAATAAGGCCCCTCAGCATCCTAACTCGACGCCCCTCGGGAATAAAAAATGTCCATATACTTACCTACACTTTTTTGCGGTCCCGGGAGTCCAATTTTATTATTTATTTTATTTTATTATGTGACAATGACAACTGTCCACGTTTTACGGTTCCTGAAATACAGCCCCCATACGGCGGCGGCGGGGCGGCGGCGGCGCGGCGGCCGGCGGGGAGAGCTTTGGGTAGGTAGTAGGTAGGTATGCATACGCATATAATATCATTGTACGCAACCCTTTATAAGAGACTGGTTTATTGAACGGGAATAAACAACAAATAACACACACAGCACAGCAAGAGAGACAGGCTCACGCATAAACTATACCGTGTCCATTTTGAATTAAGCATAAACGTAAACAAACCGCCCTAAAATTCACTTTGTTGGCGCGTCCTTTAATACGTAATTAACATTACTTGTCGATTTTAGATCCTCCCTTCAATAAAAATTGCTCACAATTATATCTGAAACTCGACGCCAAGCAAGTGAGATTTTGTTATTTGTGTCGTATTTTGTTTACTAACATGCTTCATTCAAAATGGATAAACCATAGGTAGACAATGTAGACATAGATAGATCGTGCACTACGTTTACTTACCTACTTTGAATTTATGGATTGTCCGTTTTTTACCTACTTATTAATTTTTTTGTTTTTTTTTTTATCTAGTTCTGACGAATATTATTGTTATGTTACCTATCTACCTATCTGATGATTGATTTTTTGTCTTAATTATTAGGTTATTTACATCTATACCGTGTCCATTTTGAATGAAGCATAAACGTATACAAACCGCCCATACTTAACCTAAAATTCACTTTGTTGGCGCGTCCTTTTATACGTAATTTATATTACTTGTCGATTTTAGATCCTCCCTTCAATAAAAATTGCTTACAATTATATCTGAAACTCGACGCCAAGCAAGTGAGTTTTTGTTATTTGTATCCTCTTTGTATCGTGGTTTATTTACTAACATGTTCCATGCTGGATGGATACGGTATAGATAGTGGATTGACGTGTTTAAGTAGGTAGGATTTTCATTTTTGTCGAGGAAATAAAGAAATAGTTTAATGAATTTTTAATGATGTCAGGTAGGTAACTAGGTAACAGTGAGTTAGCTGTATTTATAAGACAAAACGTAGGTACCTACCTACCTACACCATTGATTTAAAAAGGGTTTTTAATAAATCAATGACCTACACTTAAGTATTGCATTAGACGCCCCTGTAAAAATGAGAACTTTTTTTGTGTAAAGACAAAATAGTAGGGAGGTAGATTAGATAGGTAATAGGTAGGTACTCGTATCTTTTATATGTAGGTAGGTAAGTAGTGCAAGTACCTATCTATAAGAATACATAATTTCAGTACAAAACAAAATGATGTTATAAGCTTCGATAAGTGAAAAAGTAAGTGGGTGGGTATGTCATACTATACCTAATCGGTAATTATTATTTATCGGAGAATGACAAGTGTTTGTGTAGTGTAGCTTCCATTCCTTGCCTCCACATTCTGTAACCTGAAGCCTCGCACAACTCACCTAGGTACCTAGTCGGTGAGCGGGTAAGGTAAGGCTGTTGCTAAGCTCCCCGATGCTTGCTACTGGAGGCCTGGAGG
This sequence comes from Eupithecia tripunctaria, assembly GCA_955876795.1. Lineage (NCBI taxonomy): Eukaryota > Metazoa > Arthropoda > Insecta > Lepidoptera > Geometridae > Eupithecia > Eupithecia tripunctaria. Next base: position 16,116,731 of record OY041611.1, on the reverse strand, counting down.
GCTAATCAAAGGGTTTTGAGAGGGTTTAGTTACCGCGAATGCAATGTTGATGAAGATGAATATTTTCTCAGCGGTGCAGAACCTCGCGCTGCAGCCCATGGCTGCGTCAGCCTCCTGCAGGGGCACGGCTAGGCAGGCCTGCGGGGGCGGGGGCGGGGCGCAGGGGCTGTCAGCTGGGACAGGACATCGACTGCGGACACTCGCACTCACACACTACACTACGCTCGCTTCTCGTCCGCCGGCGACCGCGCTCTCTCACCCGCGGGAAGGCACTGACTGAACGAACGAAACAGTCTGCTCCCGTGCGCCGCGCCGCCGCGCCGCCGCGCCGCCGCCGCCGCGCCTGCTGATAGTAGTTGGACGAACGAACATGCGATGCGATGCGGCCGGCTGGCTCGAACGCCTCGCGCCGAACGGGAATTTATTTTGGGTAGGCTCAGTGGGTAGGGTAGGTACGTGTACCTACCTATACCGTGTCCATTTTGAATGAAGCATGTTAGTAAACAAACTATGACACAAATAACAAAATCTCACTTGCTTGGCGTCGAGTTTCAGATATAATTGTAAGCAATTTTAATTGAAGGGAGGATCTAAAATCGACAAGTAATGTAAATTACGTATAAAAGGACGCGCCAACAAAGTGAATTTTAGGTAGTATGGGAAGTATGGGAGGTTTGTTTACGTTTATGCTCCATTCAAAATGGATACGATATAGGTAGGTTAAGTATGCTGTTGCCAAATAATACCCGAGAAAATATGACAGCGCCACCTATTTTTAACCGACTTCAAAAAAAGGAGGTTCTCAATTCGAATGTATTTTTTTTTATGTTTGTTACCTCACTTTTGACTGGGTGGTCCGATTTTCATTATTATTTTTTTATATGAAAGCTGGCGCTTCCCGTGTGGTCCCATTTGTGTTCTGTTCTGACAATGGGATCCATGAAAAACCTATAAAAATTGAAGTCAGTTTATAGTTTTATTTAAACAAAATTAATTATATCATAGGTATTATTTGGTTTGTGATATCTTAAGCAATTTTTTAATACCTTTGTAATACATTTTTTTTATAATGTTTGACACAATTACACAGCTATAGGTATCTTAAATAGTAGAAGAGATGCGAAAATAGAGTTTGGTGGTCAAAAAGTGAAACTTCGTATCTATGCCTAAGCTTTACAAAATGAAACTATTACTGAGGTATTAATTAATAACTTATAAGATAAAATAGGTGGGGGCGCCACTTTCACTCGTGTATATGCGCCTTTAATTGTTTGAATGGAATAGTTAAATAGTACATTGTTACCCAAGGGATGAAAGTAATGTAGTGCCGAGACGGGATTTGGCGCTAATAGTTCGAGGGACTAAATGTTACATTCACCGAAGGTAAACACTGTGCTTTTCAATTACGAATACAAGTAAATTAAAAATAAAAATGTGAATGAGCTAAAGAAAAAATAAGTATTAAATTTTATTTTACATATAATCAACAACTTAGTTGAGATACATATTTATTTAAAGTCTATGGTAAAATTCTCGGTAAAATAAGAGCAATTATTAATTATAGATAGTGAAAGGTTTTTTCCACGTACCTCTTGAGAACCTTTGGATTTTTTTGGTTAAATTCATCATTTGTTTTGCGAAACGATCTTAGTCTCTCGAAATCCTTTAAATGTGCATTGTGTTTAGTACGTACCTACTTAATGTTGTCCTTAACTTATAAGTGCTTAGTTATAATACGCGCTCCATAATGTTGAAGGTTTGTAAGTCTTTGAGATTCGTTAAGGCCCATACACCAGCGAAAGTGGCGCCCCCAACTATTATATCTTATTATTACGTTGAACGCAGGAATTTTTAAAAATCCTACGTTCAGTTTGTGGTATCTATTATAAGCTATTTATTAATGCCTCTGTAATAGTTTCATTTTGTAAAGCTTAGAAAGAGATACGAAGTTGCGCTTTTTGGCCACCAAACTCTATTTTTGCATCTCCTCCTAAACTATATGAGATAAAATTATAAAAGAGGTATTAAAAAATAGCTTATAATAGATACCACAAACTGAACGTAGGATTTTTAAAAATTCCTATGACAAACGTAAAAATATGATAAAATAGGAATTGCTGTCAGATTGGCTCGGGAATATATTAACAAAACGTTTTCACAAAAAGATTTAACGTTTTTCTTAGTGGGCCATTTCATCGGTACCTTCATTTTGATTTAGGTGGTAAAAGAATTTCCACTACTGCTTTAGCCTCATCTTTTATAAAATCTTCATTGTAATAATCAAAACAATGAAAAATCAAAACCCAAACTCGAAAAATCAAATGAAGATGGGATTGCCGTTTTCCCGCTTTCTTTTTCTTAGGCATAAACAATCACACAATCACACTATGAGTATGAATAGGTACATATTGTAATGTAGGAGCTACCTTGCAATGTAAAAGACGGTGCCTTCTGTAATACAGTATGTATGTATTACTATAACCACAAAAATGTTTACAATAAATAGGGCATATTAAGATTTCTGTGACTATAACAGAAGCTTTTAAGTAATTTTATCGAGTTCCCGAATTTCTTTCATCGTCTTTAGACTAAATTGGACTCAAGTTATAACTGGCGACTTTGACCCTTAGGGTACGGAACCCTTGAAAGTAGGTACTTTGTGGACGAAACGAGAGCGAACGTCGACGACGACGGCGCAACCGCTAATTTAAAAAAGCTGAGCGGAAGGCGCGACGCGCCGCCACCGCCCGCCGCCGCCCACTCAGTCTCGAACAAGCAGTAATTGTCATTGATTGGGTCTCTTGCAGACGTTGATCTCAGGAGTACCTACCTATTATTGTTCTGTGACGTGGATCTATTAGCCATAGCCGCACCGACCGACGACATCTATTAGCCGCACCGGACTTGGACGTTGCTAGAAAGGGAGATTGACGAGGAAACCTATGCTACCCTGGGATGATTTATCACCCTCTCGCGACATAAGATGATAAGAAAATGGCCTGAGTCTAAGATTACGTTGTCCTTAACGTCTTTTAAACTTCACATAAACCTAGAACATCGCAATTAATGTTATGGTCGTTAAGCGCCAGGGTGCGTCTGTTGAACGTTGCCAGGGTCAGTTTGCATAATGAATGGTAGCCTGGGGTAGGGGTAGCCCAATGATTCCTAGCACCCCCTTGACCCGCTCTTACCATAGCCGCTACCATGGCCAGGAATAGCGAGGCGACCGGGAACTGGGGGCGATTTTTTGGCTTTAATCATCATGCCAGTCCATAATCCCCACGCTGGGCATGCGGATTGGGGATCACAGTCCGGTGAAATTGCTAATATTGGTTGATGTTTTATATTTTTTTTGTTTGCATTATGTTAAGGGGTTTATTTTCTAGTGAGGTTTTCTGACCAATTCTTCATGTGCACATTGTCACATGTAAGAAAGGGCACCCGGCAACACAAATCTGATATGTGCATAAAATGACAAAAAAAACATTGTGCCTCATATGCTTATTGTTTTCCTATTATTCTGAGCGCATTATATAAAAGGTATGTTCTGCATATAAGAATTATTTACAGGTCAAGAAATAATTAAATAAAACAGTTTTGCACAAAAACACGTAACGATTGTGGCAGGCGCACCGACGATGATACAAATCTCTGATAAACTCAATTATAAAGATTAATTTGCCGCTCCGCTTTATTTTTGAACCGACTTAAAAAAAGAGGAGGTTCTCACTTCGACTGTTTTTTTAATGTTTGTGGTGCTTCCTGTGAAATCCTGTGTGTGCCCATTTAATTTGGTCCAGTTCTAACACTGGGATCTATGAAAAACTATACAATTGAAGTCGGTTTATAGTTTTTTAAAACAAAATCAATTATTTTTCTTAGCCAGAGACTACTCTCAGTCGAATGGTAGAAAAGCTCTCGTCTCTATACTATAGGCTCTAGCTAGAGGAAGGCAGAAGCAGAAAGCCATGGTAGCGAGAGTTATTCTACCATGGCTATTAATTTTCATCTTCATTTATTAATTTAGTATAGTTAATATAATTTTAAGAAAGCATTTATTAAACAATGTTGTGTCCGCCCGTTATAAGCGTATATATTACTGTTCGCGTTCCTGATTAAAAAGTTAAATATTTTTTTCGAAATCTATGTTATTTTAAAGAAATATCTGAATGTACATTATAGCTTTATTTTTTATATCGCGCTATAATTGAGTCATACCAGATGCAGAAGCCATCACACAAGAAGTTTAAGTTTAATGACTGTCAAAGTAAATACAATAACTTCATGACTGTAGGTATAGAAAGTTCGAATGCATGGTGGCGTTGTAAAACCTCACCCCCATCCCCAATAATTGAATGTACGAAAAGTATTATTTCCATCCCGCTTCCCAGGCAACTTCCGGCCTACTTTTCGAGTATGAGAGATGAAAAAAATATATTTTTGTAGGTATGGTCTTGGTCCAGTACCCCACGCAAGGTGCCACGGGATGGAGTGGAGGGAGAGGCGAGTCCGACCCCGGGCCGCAGGGGCAGTTTTAGTACCTGCCTACCTACATATACTCCCATTTCATCATCAGCCTATATGGTCCACAGCTGGATATGGCCTCCCCTAATAAGCTCTATAGCGCCGTCTTCAGCTTGCCGCATCCAACATCTTCCTGCAGGCTTTCGCAGATCGTCATCCCACCCGGCCGGAAGGCGTCCTCCACTCAAGAACGTGTTTACCCCAGCGGTAGTCGGTTCTTCGCGATATATGGTCGGCCCACCGGCACTTCAGCTTGCTACTTGTAATTGTATGACCTATTTTGATAACCAACCATATTATTTTATTGGTAGCAATATCCTACATTTTATACTTGTGGAGGAATTCATTTCGGTCGACATTTTTCCCATTTCATGATTTTCCTATAATCTATATCATTCACTGCAATTTTATACCTTTCAAAGCTGTTATAAATCCAGTTCACCATTGTTCGATCACGAAGTGTTTAAAAGGTAGGTAGGTACCTAAAGTGTTAGTTCTCGTCAGGCTCGAACCTAGAGGATTTGCTGAAAAAACTAGGCCTAGATCTCAGTAAACATAACCAATCAAGGGATCCCCGTGGCATGGGGCATCATTCCATAGAAAAGTTTTTGCAGCTAACGCCATCTCTTGTAATTTTTTTGAAGTTATCACTTAGTCATCGAGGTATAATCTCAGACCTAGGAATATAGATATAATAATAGAATTTCATTCATACATTTTAAAATTCCATTACTTTTTATCGCAGATATTATAATACTACTTTCGATGTTGACTCCTGGCGGTCTTTAAATGAACTTAATTTATTATGGTAAATAGTCAGCGCTACTCCTTGATAGATGGCGTAGGTATCGGTTTTTTTTTTATTGAAATGCGTTTAGTATTTAGTTTGATCCATATTTTCCAAATATGTTGCTCCACCTTGGATCGTTTGTGTGAGAGTTTTATGTTGAGATTAAAAAATGGCTTACAAGTGCGATTATATTAGTTTTTGTGGGCCGAGTCTTCCATCCAAGTGGCCGAGTATGCCATCTAGTAAATTCAACTCAACAACAAAATCGAATGCATGCGTTACTGGGGCGGCACGTCGACTCGGATCAAGATGAAAATAATAGAAAAATGAGAGCCCTAAGCCAATCTCACGAGCCCAAAAAATAAAATCAGAGCGCCCTGTGGTTTCGGAGGTATTCGAGAAAAACAGATTCCGCTGCAGTTACGCCTGAAAACGTTACTGCAGCGGCATCGGTTTTTCCTATTAGTTTAGCCCAATTTTATTTAAGTAGCTTAATAGATAGCTTATTTTGAGTACCTACTTCATAAGCCGAGCAGCGGCATTTGAGCGCCCTGTGGTTTACGAGATATCAGCAGTTCCCGCTGTAGTATAGTAACGTTTTGCAGATGTCCATATCTTCGGAACGGTTGGATGAATAAATATGTTTTTTTGTGAGGTGTAGTGTGACCTGATTCAACTGCAAACCAGTTGTTTTTTTTTGAAAAAATGCAGGATGTATGAATAAAACAATTTTTCAGAAATTCAAAAATAGCCCATAGCTCATGAATTACATCAGCAAGCCGCTCGCTCTGTGAGTGGACTGGCTTCGAGTCCTCCCGAAGCGTGTCCCATTTCTTACTATGAGATGGATGAAACATCTGTCTGTACTGTACTAGTATCACACTAATAACAAAAATGCGAAAGTTTGTATGGATGTATGTTACCTCTTCACGCCAAAACTACTGAACGCATCGGGCTGAAATTTAAAATACAGGTACATAATTATTATCCTGGAATCAAACATAAGTAGGTTACTTTTTATCCTCGGTTCCTTGGTTGTCAAAACACGATTCAATAAAAAGTTACGATTAAAAAAACAAGAAAGTGCACTGTTTTGCACCTACTTTGCTCTACATCTCAGGCACCCGCGGTCTATAGAAACGATTTTTGTTTCGATTCGTAGGTCATTACAATTCTTTGTTTCCTCGGTTGGATTTTTTCATATTATGTAGAGTATTCTTGTAAATATACAAAAACATTATTTTTGCGCCTACACCGTTACAAAAACGTATGCTCTGTCCCGCTCCTATGAACGCCAAATCCTGACTATTTTTTTCACAAAATGGCGCGCAATGCGCGGCGCTGCGGCGCACGGCCGGCGCCGTCGCGGCGCAGGCAATAATCCATGGAACCTACCAACGCCCAAGGAACCTACCAGAGGGAGAGAAACAGCTATTTTCTGGGTGTTTTAGCCGATTACAAAAAAGGACCCTCCTTTTCTGAAGTCGGCTAAAACACTTCTCAATTCGGCTGTATGTTTTTATGTTTCTTTATTTCTCCGCCAATGTCGTCGGTTTGGTACTGTCATCGTAATAAATGAAACTCGCTGCATGTTACTAAACACATCTTTATTAAGTGGAGATTAATATTAATTAACCAACGTTAATTTGTGAGAAAGAACATTACGGTGTAGTATCTATAAACTAACACTAGATGGCACGTCGGGGGCGGGCCGCAGGGCGGGGCGGGCGGGGGGACACGTTCTGTTCGATACCATACGATCCATCTGCTGAGCCAGCGAGGAAGCACGGGGGTGGTTGTCGAGGGTAGAATAGAGAAAAGTTACTTCACTTTGTCATCGAATGCGTTCACTATTTAGGTATATTCCTTGAACTTCAATAATGTACGCGATGTATGAGGATGCGATGTCAGTATTGTCTATTCTACCGTAGAGAAGGATCCTCGTGCTGGGCCTGCAGGAGCCTTGCATAGACATTCTGCATGACGCGCAACTTGTGGAGTGCCTGGGCGAGCACATCGGTATAAACGTACAGACAGCGTCATCAAATAGGTCCCTACTAGGTTTCAAGACAATTCGTGAATCCAGTAGGCCTAGTGCGGGGCATTATCTAGGGTATAATAGAAAATATTACGTCACTTTGTCATCGAATGCGTATATTGTATGAAATTTATTCCTTCAACTTCAATAATTTACGCAGTGTGACCTCCCTCGTCTCCCCCCGCCCCGCCCGCGCCGCGACCCGCCGTTCTCCTTCCCTCCTTACACTAGAGTAGACATAACACACAGAAAGCACAACAACAAACGCACGAGGCGTCACACATACACGCTATTTTATAGATGCCGCTAAATGTATAAGGTTCGCTATTTTACTAGTACCTACCATAGATCAAAGTCAAGTAATTTTTACTTAGCTCCTACAATTATATATGTACATAGTTTGAGTTTACAAGCAGTAAACGGATCAGTTACTCGATGATGTCCCGCGTATAGAGTACCTACGTAACGTTGCGTTGGTGTTCTTCAAACACAAATTAGGTTCCAACACATTTACTTTCACGATTGAACCCCCTAGCCCCTGGTCGATCTTGTGCATTACCTTCGGGTTCCATATCGTTCTTAAGGTACCATAATGTAATAGGTACGTAAAGAGATTCTATTTCGCGGCATCTATAAACGTGTTAATACATAATATGTCTTACGTTTAGTTTTCACACATTATCGAAGCTTAAATTATAAATTAAATATAATAAAATGTAGAGAGCCATAAAAAACTTAAAACTAATAATTCAGTCTATTGAAGGAATAAAGTAGCAGATAACAATTAAGATGTAAACTAATATTTGTACTTTTAAAACTTACATCAATAAGAAATGACCAACTTACTGGGCTATGTGGGAATTAACTCAGTCTCAACGTAAGTAAAGCAAAGCAAAGAGTTGCTGAATCTGTCGATGTGGCGATGCGGTGCGATTCATGAGTGGAGTAGCGGTGGTCGCTTCGAACACAACGCGACCCTCTCTCTCTCTCTCTCTCTCTCTTTGGTTAAGTCGGAGGCCACCAGTTGTCGCAAAACTTTTTGAAAGTTAACGATTCTTTAAGCGTGATTTTGTGACTTAAATAGAATTGTGAACGTGTGCCCTACGGACCGAGGCTGCACATCGGCTCACAGCGACGCTCCGCACAAACAACGTCCAAAGCAGAACCCTTCCAACATCTACATTGCCTACTCATATTATGTTTCATACAAAATGTGTTAGTTTGTTAAAAGGCAGGTACCTATTTTTATATAATTACCAATTACAATAAAGAATACACAGTCTTTTCTAGTTATTAGTAAAGAAAAATGCACAAAACACTAAAACCTGTGTAGAGAAAATACAGGATGTTCGGCACAACGTTTGTCATATGGAAACCAGTGCCACAGATTGGCAGCTTACTCTTTTTTTGAAAGTCCAAAAAGTCTTCAAGACATTGCACTTGGTTCCACCTTCTTATAAAATCCATACAACGTTGTGCTGAACAATCTGTATTTTAGAAAAGTGCAGTTGTCTTTTGAACCGCCGCGGCCCCACGCGGCGGCGCGGCGGCGGAAATGCAACCAATCAGACTTTGAAGATTACTTTAATACAACTAGTCATTTCATTTTACATTAACTTTAGTCGCAGGTTTAAGCTTACCTATATGTAGTTCAATATAAGGCAGAGTGAGGTCACCGAGACACTGTGCAGCGTCCTCGGCGATGTGATGGATCTCTAGGCCTTGTAGCGCGGTTGTGGCGGCTGCGCGCGCAGGCACAGGGCCAGCGTCAGCAGCAGCGCCAGCGCCTGCGCGGCCAGCAGCGCGCCGCCGGCCGCCAGCGGCGCGCGCGCCATGCGCTGCAGCTCGGCCAGCACGCGCGCGCCGCAACCCTCCGCGTGCAGCCCCGCGCCCGCCCCGCCGCCCACCGCCACGCGCCGCGCCGCCGCGCACGCCCCCGCCCCCGCCTCCGCCTCGGCCGGGTCGCAGCACGAGGCGGGCACGCTGTAGAAGGCAGGCGGCGCGGACACGGACAGGTCCAGCGGGTTGTCGCGCGCCGCCCACTGCGAGTGCTGCCAGTCGCGCGGCCCGTCGGCTCCGCAGCAACGCAGGCCCTGCTGAATGGCGTCCAGCAGCTGCGTGGGCAGCTCGCCCTGCCCGTACTCCGAGCGCACAGTCACCGCCAGCTGCGCGCGCAGGGCGGCGCGCAGCGCGCCCGCGTGCGCCGCGCCCCACCACGCCGCCGCGCCGCTCGCCACACCGCTGGAACAACGTTACATGTAGATACGGACGAGCGAGACGCTTCATAATACTGCTCGGCTAACTTGTTGATCGTCCGTCGTACAGTACCTGAGGGCTAGCAGAGCGAAGGCGGCGGCCAGCAGCGAGGCAGAGGAGCGCGCGGCGCCGGCCAGCGCCAGCAGCGCGCCGGCCAGCAGCGCGGCGGCCCAGCCCGCGAGCGCGCACAGCCCGGCGCGCCCGCCCGGCTCGCTGGACGCGCGTCCGTCGTACAGCGCCCACAGCGCGAACCCGCCGCAGCCCAGGCCCACCACCTGTACCACACATACATTACAACTTATAAACAAGCTGCCTCACCTCCTTCCATGTATTCCCGTTGTCCCCATAGACAATGGGAAAACATCGTGAAAACACCTTTGAGACACAATGTATTTTGCCTGACATACCTACACAATATACAGGGTGGAAAAATCTATTGGCCCTGGAGGGAAACTACCTTAAATCCTTTATAGTTAGCTCATTTTACTCAAAGGAAGCATTCCTTTATTTTTAAAAATAAACAAATCACATTCAAACATCTTCTAAAAATTTGCTTGTCTCACCTGGGAGTTGAACCAACTAAAAATTAAAAAAAGAAACCCTTGCTATTTTATTATGCAAATCAGTAGGATAGTTGCTGAACTTCTTTTGCTTGAGGTCTTGGGGAGGAGCCGCGAAGACGCATCTGCTCCCATTGGAGAGAGCACAGAGGGCTGTGTTAAAGGTTGCGTTTTCCAAGCCATACAGATACCCAACTATACAATGAAACCAAAATCCTCTCGGTTAGGAAAATGTTCATCCTTCAACAACATAAAAATTACCTGACTTCGAAATCCTAAACAAGAGAAGAACAAACAAAATTATCAATACGAAATTATGCAAAACATCATTTGCTCTCCGTCACTCTCTGTTTTTAGGACCATATCTCTATAATAATTTGAGTAAAGCAGTAACTCTACATCAGAAAACTCACCTTGATTGCAAACGCTCTATCACAGGCTACTTGCAAAACATGGATTATTCTCAGGTAGAGCACTTGTTGGATATTCAATGTTAATTCTGGGCAATATTAATGTTAATATTAATTTATACACTTATTCACTTCTAGTTTACTGTTATATCCTTGTTTTGTATCGCTCTGATGTTCTTTAATATTCGTTATTTCAATTAGTTATTAAGTGGAGGTTTGCTTCAATTTAGATTTCGAAGAAGTTTATAGTAGGTATAATATCAATTAGGTATATCTTTGTCTTTCATTGCTGTAACGAAATTCTAATAATACAAAATAATTGTGAACTTATAAGAAGCCAGAGGAGCCCTCGTGTCTAAATACAAGTCAACAAACTTAGTTAGAGTGAGGTGTCATTATCTGACCCTAAAAGGTTTATCACAAGTAGGTATCTATGTAATAAAAGACTGAAATAACCCAACTACATTATATAAAATGAAATAGATTGTAAGTACCTTCTTTGGAAGTGATGGGCAATGTTGTTGTTTGATGATGAACGGGCAATTCTGAGACTGTGGCCGCTAGCTGTTTTAAATGGTACCTTCAGGGTATATACAGGGTGGAAAAAATCTATGGGCCCTGGAGGGAAACAACCTTAATCCTTAAACAGCTCCCTCGGTGAACAGCTTTAAAAACGGACTCGACCATTGGCTACTAACGCACAGTGACAAACTGTAGTAAAAAAAATTGAATAAAAAGCACTATGATTTGACGAGCACCCCGTGGTGGGAGGAGCTGTGTTGCTGCTAGAGGCACCACAGAGGTCCTTGAGCGAGGGTGAGGGCGGCATCAGCATAGCAGATGGTAGTAAAGTGTTTGTGGTACTCTCAAGATTAGTTTGAGTGCAGCTATGCCGTATTTCAACACATAATTAGAAGCTCTTGAAAACTCTATAAGCTCTGCTTGCTACGCACTTAGAAGTCTGAGAGAGGAACTAAGTATTGAACAACTAAAGGTTATTTACTATGCTCTGGTTGAGTCTAAGCTGAGATATAGCATAAAGTTTTGGGGGAACATTTATGACTATAACTTAAAGAAGGCTTTTGTTCTGCAGAAAAGGGCAATTAGAACAATAGTACGGATTCCTCCGTGGGAGTCTTGTAGAGATTATTTTAACAATCTCAACATTTTGACAGTACCGAGCCTCTATATAATTAGTAGTTCTTATGGATGTTGTCAGGCATCCCTATAAGTATGAATCGAGTGAACAAAGGGCAATCCGGATAAGTACAAGAAGGAAGAATCTCAAGACTCCTATTCAGCCTAGGTTAAATGTTGTGAAGCATGGCTCTAGGTACCAAGCTGTTAAGTTATTTAACTCCCTGCCTAATGACTTAAAAAGCATTGATAGCCCTAATATCTTCAAATCCAAATTGGAAAAGCTTTTGTTGGAAAAGTGTTTGTACTCTTTAAGTGACTTTAAATTTTAACTATGTAAATGTAAGCGACCTCTCATTTTAATTGTATTTTTTTAGATTTTAAGATAATTTAATTTTCTATTATTAATCAAATTATTTTTTTAATCGTGTAATCTTAATATTCAAATACAAATGTAAACTTTGTTCATGAATAAATCATCTATCTATCTATCTATCTATACACTTTCATTAGGAGCGGCGAAGTCATTCATGATATCTCTTGAAAGAGCACATAGAGCCGTATTAAAAGTTATGTTTCGCAAGCCTTTTAGGCATCCAACAGTCTCGCTTCATGCAGAGTCTCAAACTCTAACTGTCAGACAGCTCTACATACTCCGGGTAACAACATCGTTTCACAAGTCAGATGTTAAATAAACCATTACGTGATTACCACTTGAAGTCCAGTCGTCGTCGAATTAAAATTAAAGTCTCTCCGTAAAGTCCTCGTTCGCGAGGCGCTTTAGGTCTTTGGTCATGTTACTCCTTCTTAACTATTGTTTTTAAATGTAAAAGGCATGTTACTCCTTCTTAACTATTGTTTTTAAATGTAAAAGTCATGTTACTCCTTCTTAACTATTGTTTTTAAATGTAAAAGTCATGTTACTCCTTCTTAACTATTGTTTTTAAATGTAAAAGGCATGTTACTCCTTCTTAACTATTGTTTTTAAATTTAAAAGTCATGTTACTCCTTCTTAACTATTGTTTTTAAATGTAAAAGGCATGTTACTCCTTCTTAACTATTGTTTTTAAATGTAAAAGGCATGTTACTCCTTCTTAACTATTGTTTTAAATGTAAAAGTCATGTTACTCTCCTTCAATTTTATTTTTGTCATCTTTGCAGTTATTAAGGTTTTTTATTGTATTTTTTCTAGAGTCAACCTGCTGCCCTGTTTATTACAGTCTTAAATATAGGTAACTCAGTTTGTAATTCGGCCTCCCGCGATACAGGTTCTGAACCTAGTGCGGGACCAACAGTAAACTATATAACCCCTTTTGTAATAGTAAATAAATGATTTTGTATTTGTATTTGTATTTGTATTACTTACAGTTTGTAACATTTTCAGGTAGTTTTCATTGGCATCTTTTTGGGCTTGTTTATATTTACAGGTTACATCATGAAGTGCCCTTTCTAAATTAACTATGTATTTCCTCTGCCATATAGTTTAAATTCACTGGATTAGTGGGTATTCCCCATTTTCTCTAATTATAATATTTTTTGATAATTAGATTAGAGATACTGAGATACGCAACAAAAAGTAAATATTTATCGTTTTGTTAATTTTTACTAATGTGAATTAGGAAATAGTTTAGAAATGGATTCAATATTTTATTATTCACTATAATTGATTTGAAATTGACCCTTAAATGTAGTAAAGTAACAATAAACAAATAAAACACTTGTTTTAAACACTTTGAACAGTTTGTTTTATAAATTATAAAATAACTGTTTTTTTCCAACCCTGGTGTCACTGCATCAACATTACCAGAGAGAGGACTCTCTGAACTGAAATGATGTTCCAAATGAAACATATCACTGATCCAGAACTTGACACTGTTCCTGTCACGATTCAACTGCCAAAAATGTTGCATTTAGAAATTTTACAGATGAGACTTAAACTTTTCAATGATTAAATTTCACAATAAAAACATCAAAAAATAAATATACAGATATATTTCTATATCAATAAATCAAAATACATAAAAAAATAAGCTTTTTTGAAGTCACATGCATATTGTTTATTATTATACCCTATTGTTCCAATGTCGCTAAAGATATATTATTACCAGGCCTATTCAACACAGTCTTGCTTATTATACTGCTGAATAAACTTGAATGTTTGAGAAGTAGGGGCATTGCTCTGCTAGCTAGCAACAGAAGTACACCTGGATGGCAAACCTGCTACGAAGCACTTTCACTAAACGAGAAAGCTATTTTTGTGTGAAGGATCTGTATTTAAACTTTCTATCTAAATCAATGTAATAATATATTTCCCATAATTACATAAGTATGTTCATGTTGGAACAAATTATAGACAAAATTCATATATAGTGCGAGTGAGTCAAACTTTTAATGAATTTAGCAGGATATTGAACATTGACCCTTTTAATACTAGCATTCACAGGACAAGGCGTTGCATGACTCTGAACTTCTTTTGCACATGGTTTAATTATTTTTTCTTAACCATTATTACCACTATTGTTTCTTTTTATATGTTAATTAAAATAATTTAATATAATTAGGTATGCAACTGTCGATGATAAATTTTTTGGTGTTCACACTTATAATAGGTAGTTTATTACGATTCTATTAGCGAATGCCTATTATTAGCTTTCTGTGACTATTTTATTTTATTTCTATTGTAATTAGTTAAGCTGATGGCAATCCGAATTAAATAAATAAATAAATAAAAATGTATCAGAATACACAATAAACCTTTCGTATTTATAACTTCACTCTTCTACTCGTAACTAGATTCTGTCTGCAGCTCCGCACGCAATATCCGATGGAATAAATAAATGGAAAGGGCCAGTGTACCTATAGACATTGCAGTGCCTACGCAATGTCGTCTTGAGCAGACTAACTAAACCCAGTTTATAATTAATGCTTACCAGAAAGATTATGTTGAAAATGATCAGCAAGCATTTCATGAGCGAGTAACACCGTGACATTCCCATGTCGCTGGCTCGAAGGCACTAAAACTCTTCTTTGAAGATTCAATGTAGGTTTACAGAACGATTATTCGTTTGAATATGTGCGAAGAGTAATGATCTAACTTTTTCATATAATTTTACGAGAATTACGCTCTCCAACAATGAATAATTTAATTATTTCGCTCGTCGTTGCGTCTCGCCAAAACCCAAACAAAATCCAACTCATAAATATATCCAACCCAAACCAAACCAACAAACTCAACTACCATGTAACAACAACTTCTTATTTCATGGCTTGCTGTGTCTTTGCTGCCACAACTCTGCCAGTGTCCATGTCAAAAGAGTCATAAACTTTAGTAGAGAACTAGGTAGGTACCATGTACTTTAAAACGCAATAAAACAACAAGCTAGCAATCGAAATCGACTCGGCATCGACACTGGCATGGCATTTGATGAGTGAGTCGACTTCAAGTTGAAGTCGACTCACTCATCAAATTCAACCTCTTGCGGTATGGCTCCACCTCCACGAGAGCTACCCTACTACCTGGCCAGTACTATAATTACTACATAGTTATATTTGGTAGTGTCTCCAACAATATTCGCTATTTGGGATTGTGCTTTCACCTGAGCAAACCAAATACTTGGTTTATCAGCCCAAAAGGTAGGCAATTTTAAAGAGACTGCACTAATTTTGGCCTCCTCCAAGTTATCACTGAGCCGTTTTTGAAGGTCAACATTTTCAGCCTGAAGTTTCTGCAATTGTGCCTGAAGCTTATGCTCTGTCATTCATGATGGAGTTGCAATAAAGCACTACCACACACCTAAGCAGGACGGAGAAGAAAACAGAAAAATGCCAGGTAATCATCTAAGTGTTGCTAATCAAAAGTCACTTATAACATTTACACATTTTACACACATGACACCACAAAAATTAAAATTAAGTTTTTTTATATGCAAAGCGCGGTTAATTTTTGAAACAATAAAATGTTTACACAAAGTACAAATTAGATGTAATATTATTGCACAAATAAAACCTGTTGTGTATTACAATTTAAGTTAATATTCCTAGGACAAAATGCGTTACCCAATCTCAATATCTCCACATAAATGTTAATTTACAACACACCGATTAATAAAAAGGACAAGCCAAATCACGGCGATAAAATAGCGGCAGTGTGCGTCAACGTATGCGTTTTAGTACAAAATGTACTGCAAACAAAGATCGCAAAATCGCGCGACACAGATGCGCGCTTAAAAATTTGCGCCGGTGTGCTCTTAAATTAGAAAAACCAAGATGTATTTTCTGAATCTAGACTAGAATCTCGACCTTTATAAATTTATGCGCAACTTGGGTTTGGTTCGATAGAGGGTAGAGCATAGAGTTTTTATGGTACTAGCCAGGGTAGAGGGTACTATACAACGGGTAACAAAATATGTGTACTATCCGAAAGGGGGGCGATTGTCCACCCCCCGGGGGACAACTTTTGTTCAATGACTTTTCGAATTGTGATTAAAATCTCTGAAAAAAAAACTGCAACAAAGTTTCAACATGGATAGCTGATTTTGTACGATGTCACAACCCTAAAGTCAGCTGTATTGATTGTCGTGACCTCAGTATGGTCACAGACAGGAGGGACAGTTCCAGTTATAATTCTTAAAAGAGAAAAACTACCTACAGCCTACAGCATCATAGAGACAAATTGTCGTAAGTTATGTCACAGAATTATGGGCTAGGATAACATTTCAATTTGAAGGTTGAAGTTACGTGAAATTAAAAACACGAAATAAACTTTACGCTGTTTGTTTGATAATGATAACACAGTCGTGTCATTTTCAAACTTTTTGTAATTTTCTTTGTGTATTTATCTAATTAAAACATCCGCGGGTTGAGTTGCACGGGTCGATTCTTAAGCCGCGACCACTTTAGCTACTTACCTAAAACTTTATTTTCCGTTAATCAATGGAGGTAGTTAGTCTGTTCTGTCTGTCCAGAAATCTTTGCATTCAGTCAAAGGCAGGCGCCTGAATGTGGTCTCTTGTCTAGCGACGAAATATTGTCAGATCAAAATCACTTTTGATCGTAATATCGATGAATAGTATTAACAAGCACGAAAATAAAAAAGTGATTTAGTGATACGCGATTTAATTTAGCAAGTTTGTAATGGTTACTTGGCGTAGGTACTTATTTAAATATAAAAAATCGTTTCTTACAGCGTAGGATACGAATTAATAGTACTTATCTGCTTTCTTCGAAGGTAGCTAGGTGGTAAAAATAAGAATTAGCGGCTGTGTGCGTGCGGCTTGAAACTGCTATTGTGGTTAAATTTAGATTTATCATTCCTTAAAATAAAGATAAGTACTAAACCTACTTAACATTATTTAACTTAAATATGTAAAAAAAAAAAGAAATAAACTTACGAATTTTTTACTTTCGAGTATTGGGCACGTTTTAGTGTGAGTGAATCACACTCACACTAAAACGTGCGAAAGTTTGTATGGATGTATGAATGTGTGGATGGGTATTTGTTACTTCTTCACGCCAAAACTACTGGACGGATCTGGCTGAAATTTTGCATACATTAATGTTTTTAATGTTTCCATAGGAACAACGCGTACGAAGCCGCGGAGCGCAGCTAGTGCGTTATAAAACGTCGAAACTGGTAAAAAAATAACGTCGAATTGAGGACCTCCTCCTTTTTTTTGAAGGTTAAAAATAAACATAAAATCGATGATGGGTATATCGATGATAATCTAAGTACACATCACTAGCTATGGCCGGCCATTGTATGAACTTTTTCAAGGTGATTGACCAGTCCACGCGAGAGCGCGCGCGGTGCGCGGCACACAAACGGCGGCCGGGTTTCGTTTTAGTTTGTGAACAGTATTGTGTCGTAATTATTGTGTTATAAAGTGATGCGAATACATGTAAATTATGCGTAAATACAAATACCTATCCCTTTACACCCGACGGTTTTTTTTTTCAAATTTCGGTTTTTAACCTTTATGTACGCTTTCTATAAAGCCCTTAACCCTAGGAAATGCAACTAAAAAAAATCAGTGATTCTTATGTGACCCACAATTTAACCCGCACGATCGTGAGCTTCAGGTACAATTTGACAAACTCACGATCGTGAGGGTAAATTAAAATTGGTCAGTTTTTAGTGAAACAACAGGAATATTTAAACCATTTTTGGTATGTTTTAGCGTATTATATTTATATCAATCATTATCAGTATCAGTCTTCATAATTAAACTTATATCTACGTAATCATTTAAAAAAAATCAACATTTCAAACAAAACGCTTAATTTACCTCAATAACTTTCAACAAAACACAATATTATTCTTCTAAAACATATATCACCTTCTAGGAACTATCAAATAAAAATTATTTTTTGTGGTAGGACTTGAAACAGTCCTAGGAGGTCCTTAGGAGCAGAATACATCTACATACGGCACGTTTATCCCACCTCTTGACCATGGATGACGAGGCAAAACCTGTGCAGTTTGATGCCATTAAAACAGATTTATTGTCTTTCCACTTGACAATCACTGTTGGCTTGCAGACGTATAGCTGACTTTCACCTCGAGCCATTGCCGCATCTGTTTTAAATTTGATAGCTGCGCGATCAGGGATTTTGTTGATCATTATTGTACCAGTGCTGTGCAATTTGCGTTTGCGCATCTCTTTAATCAAGGGTACAGTAGTGAAGTACCTGTCGTGGTAAACACAGCTCCCTGGTGGTACACTTTTAACCAAATGAAGAACTACAGAAGGACCCAGTCCAAGCGTTGTGGCTCTATTACCTAACACAGTCTTCGCCCCCCGATAAATTTCAAAATCCAGCATCAGACCTTCAATTGTCGTGAGTACAAAGTTTTTTAACGCAACGGGCGCGGCTTGTTTCTTACTATTTGCCGAAGAACACACCTACCAGAGAATGGCACCATCTGCTCGTCTATCGAGTAGAAACCGGGAACTCTTTCCAGTTTGTTGCAGGCAACTTTGACTTGATCAATCATTGGCACCTTCCACAACGGATTATCTCTTTGACTCATGGGGGCCTCATCTGTATCGACAACGTGAAGTGCATTGCGGATCGTTAGGAACTGATCTCGGGATATCTGCTTACCTCGAGTTTAAAACCAGCTCTCCAATACATTGGGACTCTAGGGTAGTGGATACATCTAATGATGATATGGATGGAGAATACTCTGGCTATATCAATTGATGTTGTTTTGAGCGTCATGAAATGGCATCTGTTTCCATACTCGTTTGCGAGGCACTGAGCGAGTCAATCTTTGGCGTGAAGTAGCTGCTACTAGTGGTGTATACTCTGGTTCAGGATCAATACTTGGCTCCGGCTCAGGGACTTGTTCAGGGAACACTTCTTCTATTTGAAGGTCTTCAAGTATATTCGGTTGAATATCCCCTTCATCTTCATCAAAATCTTCAATATGTGATAGATTTCCTT
The DNA here is from genome assembly GCA_955876795.1 of Eupithecia tripunctaria. Classification (NCBI taxonomy): domain Eukaryota; kingdom Metazoa; phylum Arthropoda; class Insecta; order Lepidoptera; family Geometridae; genus Eupithecia; species Eupithecia tripunctaria. Next base: position 16,097,570 of record OY041611.1, on the reverse strand, counting down.
CCCCCAAAATTTGCAGAACTTGCTCTGCATTCAGTTCCTATGCTACTAAAAGTAAAAAAAACTACTGTTATTACTAAATTATGGCTGAAAACAACATTTAAACGTACCCATCTAGTAAAACAACTTTTCGGACCTACAACCGAAGCCACACGATCGTAATAGTGTAACTTTGCAACACAATTATACCTAAACTACTAATAAATTCAACAAAACAAAATAGCCTGCGTAATCGGGGCTCTTTTAGCATGTAAATAAACAATAAACCATAACAATAGAACAACGATTAATAAGAAAAATAATGACGTACCTGTGCCCGTGCGCGGGTCAAAAAACGCCGCCATCTCTGGAAGAGGCTGCCTGTTGACTGACAGCCCGCACCACTCCCGTTATTTTTTAGTGCGAATGCAACGCCCCGCACCATCGATCGAGGCCGGTTGCGTTCATGAAATACGAGTCGTTTGGCGCGTAATTTTTTTCAAAGTTAAACTCACGCTTGTATCACCACGAGTGTAAAGGGCTATGCTACCTACTAAAAGTGTTAGTTTTAGTGAATATCAATTGTGAAATATGATGCAAATTGTGTCACGATTTTGACTCGAAATCACGACCTTGGAAAGAAATTAAATAATTTCTGTATCATTTAAGTTTTAGTTAATTACTATTAGCTATTACAATTTTCTCATTAGTACCTAGGTACCTACTTGTATCTTATTATTATTACGCATTTACTAAATCGTCTAGTAATCTCCCGCCATAGCTGTAGCTACCTGTAGAAGTAGTATAGGTAGGTATAGGTTGCCCGGATAGGGTTGTCACTTTATTTAGGCACTAGGAAATTAAAACTTTTTGTATGGGAAACTGAAAATAGGAATTTTTAATTATCTGCCCCCCACAACTGATCACCACGATGGTCTGAAACCTCCCCCTTCGGGGTAGTACACATATAATGTTATACCGCGTATATACTTAAACATCATCCGGATCTCGGAAACGGCTCCAAGGATTTTCATAAAAATTTTGTACACTGTTTTGTATATTTGGGGTTTCGGAGGCGATAAATCGATCTATCTAGGATTCATTTTCAGAAAATTTCATTTTATTAGTTTAATTATGTTTTCAATAATTAGATTTATCGTATTTAATTGACTTTCCTGATATCTATTGGCGAATAGTACCTAATACTATTTCAATCGTATTTTCAATATTGAACTTTATCCCAATCACCGTAGGAATTAAAGTGTAAAATACGACTCATCCTGCCATCTATTGGCGGATAGTACTAGGTACTATAATTTCTAATAAACACAATTTATTAAAAAAAACCGGTCACCTAGGTACTTATTATTATATAGGATAGTTATACTAATAAAGTAATAGTATAGACTAGCAGCACCTCGCGGTTTCACCCGCGTAGTGCCTGGCGCGAGATTCATAGGTACGATCAGTAAAAACTGCGCCTTACCACCACTAGGGTGAGTGACTAGTTGCCAACCCCGGCTTGCTCGCTTTCTTTTGATTTTTACGCAATAAAGGCCAGCTTCTGGTGTATGTAAGTACCTATGCTAACAGTAGGTACAGTACCGAGATACAACAGAACTTTACTTTATTAATTTTCTTTTTGTACCTGCACTTCAAAATTAATAAATACAGACGAATACAACAATCAAAGAGAATACATTATCTGACTGACAACAAACCTTTATTCTTCCAAGCAAAGCAACAAACCTCAACAAACAAACAAAATGTTAATACTTCAACTTCTTGTGTGTGGCTTCTGCTTCTTATTTAATAGACAATGCAAGGAACATTGCCAACGACGAGAAACGGAGGACCAACAGGGACCGGCTCCAGGCGCTGCAGAACGTCGCGCTGAGGATCTGCACGGGCGCGGGCCGATACGTCAGGAACGACGTCATCGCCCGCGACCTGCAGATCAAATCCATCGAGGAGTTCGTCGTGCAGTCGGCGCGGCGGATGTACGACCGCGCCGACAACGGTCACCACGAGCACCTCCACCACATCGCGCCGCCCCAGACCCGGCCCCCAGACCACGACCGCCCGTGGCGACCTCTCCCGCGGGACCTTACCCCGCCGGAACCACCATGAGTCCTTGGGTTGAATATAGTAAAAAATAAAAAAAAAAAAATAAATAAAAAAAAACAATTGAAACCAAAAAAAAAAAAAAAAATATATATATATATGCAGCCAAAAAAAAAGTAATAATAATATAGGCAAAAAGAGCGTTTTTTGCCTCAACCCAAGGACCGAGGGGTCGTCACCCATCGAGTTGAAGCCGGGGTAAAGAGGCCAAGCCTCGAGGCCCCCCTCCGTGCTCCCACAAGGGCCGGAAAGAAGAAGTTGTTGTTGACGAGAAACGTCAGTTTGACTTTGACATTTGACAAGCAAAATTAAATCACAGTTAAAAACGGAGAAAAAAAATCCAAGCCTCGAGGCCCCCCTCCGTGCAACAACAACAAGGGCCGGAAAGAAGAAGTTGTTTGTAACGGAACGTGTGGATCTGGTGTTGCCATGACGCTCTCTTTTTTAACTCAAATACTCACATACTTTTATTGCTGTTTACTTAAAAACTAATTACTCTCTAACGATTTTGTTTAACTCTCTAACGATTAAAAAAAGAATTAAACGTCCAAGTCCATTTTTTTTTTCAGAATAAGGGGCCAACTTTATACAAATAAATAAAATAGTTTTTACGCAAAAACGAATTACTCTCTAACGATTTTGTTTAACTCTACAACTCTCTCTAACGATTAGCAATAATCAGCATTAACATAAGTTTAAAATAAAAAAGTTGGGGGCTTACTTCACGTAAACTAAAATTGTTATAACATAAAAACTAATTACTCTCTAACGATTTTGTTTTAGTCTAAAACTCTCTCTAACAATTTTCTAACGATTAGCGATAGTTAGCATTAACATTAGTAAAAAATTAAAAAGTTGAGGGCTAACTTCACGGAGTTCTGTAAAATTTTAAAATATTTTTTACGTAAAAACTAATTACTCTCTAACGATTAAAAAAAAGAATTAAACATCCAAGTCCATTTTTTCAGAATTAGGGGCCAATTTCACACAAAAAGATAAAATCGTTTTTACGCAAAAACTAATTACTCTCTAACGATTTTGTTTTACTCCAAAACTATCTCTAACGATTCTCTAACGATAAGCATTAACGAAAGTTTAAAAATAGAAAGTCGGGGGGCCTATTTCACTTAGGTAAGAAACGCTTGTCTTATTTTCTGGCTTTAAGTCCTACTAACATCAACGCAAATTTTTATGCGCGTCCTGTGTCATGCGATTTTGTGATATTTGCTTGCAGAACATTTTGTACTAAAACGCATACATTGACGCACACTGCCGCGATTCGGCCGCCGCGATTCAGCTTGTCCGAGGAGTTTCCGCGTCCTGCGAATTTGCTTCTTTTGAAGCTGCGATTTGGCTTGTTTTTAAGCTCCGATTTGACTTTTTTTGAAGCTGCTTCTTGCGGGCGGCGGCGCGGTCCGGCGCGGGACGGAATTCGTCGTTCGCGCTGCCGGTAAGGCAGGGAGGAAATATCACCGAAATTGCTTATTAATAAGCCACTGGGTGCGCTGGAAAATCGCCGAAATCGCGCTTTACAAGACGCGCTAACTAATTAGCGGCTGTCTGCGCAGGGCTTTAACGTCGAGCATAGCTCGTTCAACTTCTTTTTTGAGGGCTTGCATGCGTTGTCGCTCTGACAGCCTTGCTTTAAGCGTCAAGTCAGTTTGATGCGAACATTTGAGCCGAACAGATTTGATAGCGAAACAAGCACAAGAAAATGTCCTCCACGAAAACATAAATAAATGGCCACCGTTGTTATTACGTTCTTCCTCGAATATTGTTTCGTGAAATGGACGCCGTTCACGGACGCAGAGACGAAAGGTAATCATCTATCTTTACATAAAAACCTAAACCTATGATACTCAGCAACTTGTGACAAAATCAAAATCTGTTCCTTGACAGAGAGTTTCGCGCCAATATCTAGGTAGTGAAACAAACAAACTGGTTCAGGTCTAATGCAATTGGTCAAGCGTGTTGCCGCCGTTTTCAGTACTTACTCAAGTTAATAATGAGAAATTTGCAGGATTTCTTCTTCGTCCCGGCAGCGCGGACAGCGGTTAAGCATGACATCGAGGATAGAGGAGTTAGGCAAATTACTGATGATGCCTATCGCTCCAATGGGCCAAATCTTCGATCGCGACGATGCAGCCGTAAGTGCAAACTGCAAGCCCCCGACAACACGTCCCGTCCGAAAGGTCTTCTAACTTGCATCAATCATTCAATTTCACTAAATCAACAGCTAAAGAGAACAAATTATGTTCTGTAGAACATAATGTGTTGCCTCTAGCTTGTTAGTTGTACCAATTTAGTTGAAAGCAAATAAATTAATAGGTAGGCAAAAGTTTGAGCAAATAAATTAATAGGTAGGCAAAAGTTTAAAAACGCTTTGGACTTTCATAAGATTTGCATGTGTTCATTGTTCCATATTTGGGAAAGAGATTAGCATTGCACGTAGGTAGGTATGTGTGGTTGGTTATTTATTGGAAACGACCAACAGATACACAATGAGAAACACATCAGGGTCCTGTTGTGACCTTCTAATCACAGGATACGGTGAGCACAATAACAGTAGATTGAGTAAGACTTCCCACTGTAACTATTGACAGCACAGGTTGATGACTGACCAGGTTTGTCTGGGCATTTTAATCCAGCGATACCCCTAGATTCACACCCTGAAACTGTCCATATCAAAAGAGATCCCATTTGACATTTTGGGATACTATTTTGACTAGTGTCATTAAAGTGTTCGCGGAGAGGAAGCATGCCTGGCAAAATTGCAAAATCACATGGCCAAGACACAGTTCACAATGGTATTTGTTATTTTATTCAGTAAACTTGTATGCATTTTTTAACACATTTTTTAATGTGCGAGTAGCTCTTATCCTCAAGTAATCAATGTAAAAAAATTTTTTTTGGGTTGCCTATTTTAACTTTATTCTAAATTCATGACAAGCAGAGCAGACCGACTTAAAAAATTGGATGAAGTTCTCAATTGCACTATAACTTTTTTTCCTTATGTTTGTTACCCTCATAAATAACTTTTGACTGGGTGATCTGATTTTGAAGATTCTTTTATTATTTGAAACTTTTGCTTCCTGTGTGTTCTCATTTAAATTTTGCCCAGTTCTGACAGTGGCATGCATGAGAAAACCATGTGATTAAAGTCGGTTTATAGTTTTTAAAAGAAACTCAATTATAAATTTTAACTGCTAATGTTTGCTGAAATACAAAGCGTTTTTGTAAAAAACTGTTTTTTCATATAAACTTAGGAAAAGAACATCACCTACAGAATTTAAGATCTTTCAACCTTTACAACACCTCTTGTTTCTCTTTGGTACACCCTTAACCTTTAAAGGGAGAGTATATATTAACATCATCTAGCCTCACGCTAAGCTGAGCCTGTGCTAAGGGTTAGATAGCTGATAAAGTTATAAATGAAAATGTTTGAATGTTGGTGTCTCCTCTTTCTGCTGATGCAGGCTTCCCCACCTACACACGGATACACGTTGTTGGAAGCGCTCTTCTGACTCATTACTCATTACATTACGCACTCCACTTCATGTGACGTGAACCAGCAACAAATACGCATGCGCCGCGCCGCTGAAAGTTGTGAGATGTTCAGCCTTCCTAAGCTAGTGTTACGTTTGTGGTTTCAACCAACTGTTTCCATTAGCATGCATCATAACAATCATAACATAAATCATTTGACATAATTTAATATTCAATAGGAGTTGATATTCGTAGCAAATAATACATCACTTTTCCATAAAGTTACACGGTAAATATATTCACGTCCTGTGTACCTACCGATAGAATACAATGTACTTTTGGTTTTATTATACAGGTTGCTCTGCACTGTTGGCAGGTAGAACCACGTGCACTAGCTAGCTTGGCGGCTTGTTTGAACCGGTTGAGCCTCTCTGCTATTTTGAAGTTTTATTCTCTAGATTATAGATACTTGGTAGAACTTGTGTCAAACGGTAAGTGGAGGTAGGGTAACCCTAAAAGCACCATTAATTTTTAACTTGCAAGTACAATACCTAACTTTTTCGAAGATTTCCCGATCTATGTTTAACATGATTAACAATAGGACTAAACAACTCTAATTACTTTGTCAAGTTTTATTAGTTTGCCCGAAGATGATAAGAGGTAAGTAATATATTAACCGACTTCGAAAAAAGGAGGAGGTTCTCAATTCGACTGGTTTTTTTATGTTTGTTAACTAAGAATGACATATATTTTCAACACAGTGGTAGATATCATCTTCCAAAGACTGGAATGGAAAGAGAAAGGTATAAAGCTCTACGGAAAGTACCTCTCGCGTCTAAGGTTCGCAGATGAAATAAATAAATAAAATAAAATGACATTGTACTACTATCAGAAAACCCAAGAGACCTAGAAGACATAATACAAAGACACTCAGACTACAGAGCAACACCACAGATCTAGAAACTAACAATGACAGAATACCAATTGTGATTAACTCTATAAATCTAGAGTATGAAGAGGAATACACCAAGTTAGGTTCTTCTTTTAAACAGAGTACAGAGAAAGAAATAACTCGAAGAAGCAAAAGCACATGGAATAAATTGTCCAACATTATTTAAATATTTTTTAAATAAGTATTAGGCAATGAAAGAAATATTTTTCGCACTTTACCTATCACTCTGAAATCTAGAGCAATGAACATAATGGCCTAACGCTCTGCCTCACATATGCTTGCCAAACATGGCTACTGACAAACACACAGCTGGAAAGAATAGGAGTATGTCAGAGAGGCATGGAGAGAAGCTTTATGGGAATACGACTAAAAGACAAGATCAGAAATGTAACAATCAAAAAGAAAACCAAAGCAAAAGATGTGGTACAGAAAATCCTAGAGCTCAAATGGCAATGGGCAGGTCATATACAGCGGCTCCCTCCAGACACAGATAGCCACAAACTGGGCCCCTCGAGACAACAAACGCAGACGAGGTCGACCAACAAAGAGGTGCGATGACACCAGAGAAGTAGCGGGTAGCACCTGCACTAGGACAGCAAGGAACAGAATGGAATGGAAAATCTCGGAGGAGGCTTTCACCGCCTAAGGCGGTCCTTACCGGACAAAAACTGCTCCGGAAATGTAAATATTTTAGTTTTAGGTTATTTTAGCTACTTAAGTAGATTATAAATTCAATGTAACTAACTGGTAAGGAAATAAAAGCTCTTTTTATTTTATTTTATTTACTACCTCGGAACTTTGTGTGTGACCGTGTGAACGTGTGGGTGGTCCGATTTCGATGATCCTTTTTTTTACGAAAGCTGGTGCTTCCCGTGTGGTCCCGTTTTAATTTTGTTCTGTTCTGATAATGGGATCCGTGAAAATTTATGAAAAAACTATAAAAATTTAATAGTTTTTGAAAACAAAATTAATTATCTACGAGTATATTATACTCGTGGCACTATTGTTATTTAAGGTTATGGAATAAAAGGCTTTATTATTTTATTTATTATATTATACTCGTAGGTACTAAATGTAGTTTTCGTATGTAATTAATCAAAAGAACATGAACAGTTCTTGTTATGTAGCCAATTGTTTCACCCAATGGTAATTGAATTAAAGTAGGCACCTACCTACCTACCTGTGTGGTGCCGGCTTTGAATTTGCACCACCCCAATTCTTCCCGGGGATGTCATCAGAGGCGAATAGAATAAGCAATAACCACCGAGGCGGAGGGAGAGCAGCGCTCCCTGCACAAACATTCTACCAATGAACTGCGACCTACAACCAGCTTGCTTAGCAGCGTTGGGATTATGGGCGTGAGATAAAAGCCAATAAGGAGCTTTTTTACTATAGAAACTTTCGTAGTTTGACGAATTCATTATGAATGTAAGCGGGTTAACTACGAACCTTGTTTGTGTTGGAAGAACACCAACTTTTCATCCCTTAACGAGGGACATCTTCAGGGCGAATGCGGTTCTAGACGCGCGCGTTTCGCATCCCTTTGAGCACTGTCCCTCGTTAAGGGATGAAACGTTGGTGTTCTTCCAACACAAACAAGGTTCGTCTTTGTCTGAGGTTCGTAGTTAACCCGCTTACATGCATAATGAATAAGGAGCTTATTAGAGGGAAGCCTGCGTTCAGCAGTGGACTAATATAGGCTGGTCGGGTGAGCTACCTACCTTCTTCAATAGCCCCGCCATCGGTCGTTGCCTTTTCTCGTTCGACCTATCTATATAGGTACCTGTATCGTATCCATTTTGAATGGAGCATAAACGTAAACAAACCGCCCATACTTAACCTAAAATTCACTTTGTTGGCGCGTCTTTTTATACGTAATTTACATTACTTGTCGATTTGAGATCCTCCCTTCAATAAAAATTGGTTACAATTATATCTGAAACTCTACGCCAAGCAAGTGAGATTTTGTTATTTGTGTCGTACTTTGTTTACTAACATGCTTCATTCTAAATGGATAAAACAGCTAGTGTACCTACATAGGCATATGCTTATACCTAATACTCTATAGATAAGTAGGTACACGAGAATAGACCCACAGAAAGTACGCCTAAGCACAGTATTTACTAATCTAATCTAATCTTGAGATTTGGCAAGGAGGTAAACGGTATACGGTATCCCGGGGACAGTACATAGGCTACTTGAATAGAGCGTGCAAAGCCGCGGGCAAAAGCTAGTATAAAATAAAACGCATACCTTTTTTTTAAGTCGATTAAAAATAACACGAGTATGTTTCCTATTCATCATCAGCCTATATTAGTCCATAGTGACATAGCCTAGGAGTTGAGTTGACTAGGCAAAACGTTTACTCAGTCCCGTAGAGTGAGATAGTAGACATGTGATGGTGTGGTGTGTTGCAGCTGCTGGAGGAGTATCTCACGGAGGCAGGCATCCGTGTGTTGGAGCAGGACGAGGAGCCCAACGCCAGACAGGTCGACGTCGCCAGGGAGGTCAACTTCCAGGAGTGGAGCATGGTGCTGCAGAACTTCTCGGCCGGCTACGCGCGCAAGGTGGACCATCTGCAACATCTGGTCTCAGACTTGCGCGAATCTCTCTGGGAAGAGGATAACAATAATCACCCGTAAGTACCGAACCAAATCTCTTTATCACCTAACCTAACCTACCTCAAACCAAAGCCTAGGTATCATTTGTTCAACAGTATTTGAATAGGCTTAAGGGACACATCCATTTAAATATAGGGAATTGCTTACTTCAGAAGAACTGAAGAGTCGATCCGTACAAATCCATCAGCCTTCTGGTCATATATTCAGAACAGCAGACTGACTATTACATACCTACCCAACATCGGTGACTCACATTAATAAAACTTGTCGTCTGGGGTCGATATCTGTAATGCTTTCGGTGAATTATTTGACTCTAACCATCCTCCACTGCGTCTGCTGCTGTGTCAAATACAGGGTGGCGCAATAGAACGTGCATATTGCATCGTCTTTTGTTGCGGGCGGGGCGCGGCGGGAGCGGGCTGCATCGATGGAGATTTAGTCACCATAACTCACATAGACTAGAAGCGTCACGCGTTTTGCGTGCGCGCATGTAACGAGATCTCTCGTTCATATTATTATTCTGAATATGGACTATGGCCAATTGGTGAAGCTCTGAGTGCTAATTTAATCAAAATTAGGTAAAGCGTTTTGAAGAGGCCGGTTCAACGCATAAACCACAAGGGAGAGTTCAAGTAAATGTAGGTCCGAAGACAATATTGAGAGAGTTACGCGGTCGGCACGAGGAGGTCCACGAATGGTACTCGCAGGAGATCGTCCGCCTCACACGTATCGCGAATTCGCGACGAACTTTACAACGAATTTAAACTTTGATCTTATAGATCATTTTTCATTGCATCATCTCCATCTAGGTATACAAGGTGTCAAAACAGGAGCGAGACTCGCTTGCTAATGTAATCCTTATTCGATTTTCCAATTTTGACAAACCAATAATCTCTGATGATGCCCATTTCTATGTCGATGGGTTCGTGAGATGTCAACTCAAATAAGTACCTACTCGAAACTACATTATTATAGTGCAGTCCTAAAGTGGGCAGCAATTACAACAGTATCACTGAAGAAAGTTTTGAATCATTTCCGTTTGCGGTTAGAGGAGTGTCGCCGAGAGAGAGTCACCATTTAGTTAGATGATGTTATTTTAAATAAACCGGTCAAGTGCGAGTCTGGTTCGCGCCTTATGTAGAATAAAAAGGGTTCCTGTTGTATGGGAACCTCCTTAAATATATAATGTAATCACTGACTTATCTCATTCTGTTTTTTAGTATTTGTTGTTATAGCGGCAACAGAAATACATCAACTGTCTAATTATCAGGGTTCATGCGATACAGCCTTGTGACGGACAGCGGAGTCTTAGTGATAGGGCCCCGTTATCCTTTTGGCCACGAAACCCAAAAAAATAATTTCAGTTTTTACCTTACAATTCCTTAGTTTTATTTTAACTATAACTTTTATATTTATTTTGTAATATATTTTTTAAATATGCACGTTCTAATGCGCCACCTGATAGTAGAGAGCTGCATACTAAAACATTTGAAAACACTTGGCTCGGATGGTCAACATCCACGCTTAATTGGTGCAGAGACAGTGGCGGACTAGCCGCAGTATAGCAGGAGTAGCAAACGCTACGGGCCCCGCGCTTGTGTCCAAGTTAAAATCTATTTTATTTGCTGGTCGGCTCACCCAAAAAACTTCACATTATTTTCATTTGATCGCTCTGGCCTGCTTTTTTGTGATTTCATACTTACTTATTGAAACATATATAAAAAAAAAGTCGAAAAATAATGACTATCCCCTCGTTGAATTTAACTTAGGCCCATACACCAGCGAAAGTGGCGCCCCCAACCATAATATCTTATTATTACGTTGAACACAGAATTTTTTTAAAATCCCACGTTTAGTTTGTGGTATCTATTATAAGATATTTATTAATGACTCTGTAATAGTTTCATTTTGTAAAGCTTAGGAAGAGATACGAAGTTGCTCTTTTTGGCCACCAAACTCTATTTTTGCATCTCCTCCTAAACTATATGAGATAAAATTATAAGAGGTATTAAAAAATAGCTTAGAATAGATACCACAAACTGAACGTAGGATTTTTAAAAATTCCTATGATAAAATAGGAATTGCTGTCAGATTGGCTCGGGTATGCGCCTTAATTGCGTAGAGATCCGCTGCAGTTGCAAAGCGACGCGCACACCTACTTGCGCGACGTGGACGATCTGCCCCACCTGGCACCTGGCTTGCGCGATTCTCTCCGCGGAATCAGTTACCGTGCCGATGCCGAACTATAGTCCTCGATGGCTTCACGTCAAACTCGTACGTACCCTATTCCTTCTAAAGTACCCCAGGCTCCCCTGGGGTACTCTAGAAGGAATAGGGTATTTTAGGTACGCTGTTATTTGTTTTTTTTATGACATTTATACATGTTTCAACTACTCTAGCTTCTTGTTATCTGCTGATGACATGAAAATTGATCAGTCTTATCAATTTTCATGTCATCACTCATCAGCAAATAACAGCACACTTGATTCAACCGAACCGTCTCCAATGTTTTCCATGATTAGGATTAGGTAGTATGTATCCAATAAGTTGGATCTGAATGTTCTTAAATGCTCCGATATCACATTCACTAGATCTCCCAAACCCATACTAGCATGTGTTCGAGGAGATCTATTGAGTGTGTGAGGGCTGTGCAGTACGGCGGACATTGTGGCGTTGCAGGATCGCTGGTTGCATCTGCGCCTCGGTCTGATGCCGGGGAGCAGCCGCTGGCAGCCCTGCGCCCTCCGGGCTACCGGCAGTAGACACGTCGAGGGAGACCGTACCGTGGACCACTTCTGTGCCGTTGGCGTTCAAAAGTGTTTCGTTTTTTTTTCATGACATTAACATTTGTAATCAGTGAGTGACGTAAATGTTGCAGAATTTGTGTTTTGATTAGTTTAGTTTCTCATCATTTAATTGATTAGATTTATCTTAATATAAATTTTTGATTGCCGTGTATAAGTTACAACTAACACGGCAAACTACGTGCCGTGATAAGTTACAACTAATCGTTACTGTTAAGTTACTTTTGTAAACAGGTTTCCTGCGACACAGATTTGCCTCGTGCGGGGGTCGCCTGTGATGTGTCTGATGTAAAATGGCAAATAAATCATTTTGAAAATATTTTTGGTTATTACAGTTTTATTTGATTTCTTAGAAATCATTTAGTATTTTTATTTCAAGTGACGCAGCTTCCCATAGTAAAGTGATAAAGCTGGGCAGAGCAGGGCCCGCCGTGTGGTAGGCTGGGATAGGCATGTCCGAGAGGCACACGAAAGGGCTGATGGCATTTCTCACACAGGGTTCCGTACACAAAGGATAAAACAGGACCCTCTGTCTCCGAAGACTACACTGTCCATCCGTCAGTAACCAGGCTGTATCGCATGAATGTACCATGATAGTTAGATGTTAAAATTTTCACTGGTGATTTATTCTGTTGCCGCTATAACAACAAATACTAAAATACAATAAAATAAATATTTAAGGGATACAATACAACAGATATTGACAGTAGATTTTTTAGCCGTTTTTATAGATAATGGCAGGTACGGAAGTCTTCGTGCGCTAGTCCGACTCACAAAAAATTCAAAGTAAACTTAGGTGGTGTCAAAACAATGAAGATCAAATTAAAATGGATATTAAACCAGAGCATCGACGAGCAAATAATTTTAGTGAATTTTTTGAATGAACAGATAAATTGAATATGCAGCCTGGTCTGCCTGCGAGCGCACACAGGCAGACATAGTAGTACGCAGGCAGACGTGGAGCGACGGTGCTGTGAGGGGCTCATTCATTTAAATATAATATAACCTAAGATCAATGTTGAATCAAATCAACAAACTAACCGCTGCTGTATTAACACCACATCTCACTGAGTGACAATAAGTTTGCGTTTTGTTCATTCGGCCACGGTCCAAGGTGGAGCCAAATATTTAGATAATAGGTGGAGCCAAACAGACAAAAAACTAAACGCATTTCAATAAAAAAAACTATCTGTCAAGGAGTAAAGCTTACTATTATTTACTATTAAACGAAATAAAATTAGTCGATTTAAAGACCTCCAGGAGTAGGTACGTCGAAAGTAGCATAATATCTCTGATCAAAAGGAATGAAATTTTAAAATGTTTTTTTGAAAAATTATATTTTTAATATACACAAAACTCGATGAATAAGTAAAAAAATACAAGAGATGGCGATAGATGCAAAAACTTTTCTATGGAATGAGACCCCATACCTCGGGTGAAAGTAAGTTAGTCCCAAGACGTGGTTATATTTTCAAATCACGTCTCGGGACTAAATAAGTAACTTTACCCTTTGGTAAGAATGTACTACCTATTTGTGCTCAATTTAGATGACCGAGCAAACGAAGCAATCTTAATTCAATCTCTCAAAAGAGCACGAGGTAAAAAGTCTTAGCACTCGAGTGGAAACACGTAACTTTTCAAATTCTCACTTCAGCGAGGAAATGACTAAATGCAAAAAAACGATAGCGTAGTCTCTCAACGACTACACGACCTCGGGACACCGGGGACGCCCGGGAGGCCCGGGAGGCAGGCGCCGGCGCGGGCGCCAGCGGCTGGTGACTTTCCTAGATTATCTTAAATAAGTGTTTGTAGCATGCAGTGTCCTGTGACAATGTCGACGATTTGTCGGAGTTTGTCACGTTTCGGATCGAGGAGCTTTCGGGAGTATCTCTGGTTTAAGACTGTCTAGAATACTTGCCCTAGTACTTGTAGTCTTGCTGTTGTTTGATTGTAGTCTTGCTGTTGTTCGGACTTGATTGAATGGTAGGGGAATTATTGGTTTGGGTCCTGTACCTACACGTGCAACAAACGGAGCAACCACTCCCGTTTGTTGCACGTGTAGATGCAGTGGCGTCAGGCCCATCAGGGCTTCGAGTGCTGCCGTGGGGGCGGCACGCGTGCACCCTGTCGCTACGCTACGTCGGCTAGTCTCTGGAACGTTTGCAGTTTGTTTATGGTAGTGCTTTGGTTCGTTCTTATCTATAATCTTACTTGATTCTGTAGTACTTTGTGAACGGGCCAACCCGCACACTATGTACCTTTACGTAGATGCACGTGTGGGCTTGCCTGGGTGCCTCACAACATTGTACTAAGCGGTGTACGCCACAGCGTTAGCAATAAGCAATGGTCAGCGTGTATATCAATACATTTAGTCTGCATACAACCTCCGTGTCGTTCAGTCTCAGTCATTTTTACGTTTATCAATATCATATCAAAGTACAGGGCAGCATGGGCCGGCCTGTACTGTACATGTTGATCTTGGTTGGATTGGCTTATCCTATCCATATCATAGTTCTGGTTTAGTTCTTAGTTTGCTGGTTCTAAACATTGCTAGATGGGCGATGGCTGAGGCTTTGTGTTTAGTAAGGCTAAGGAGACAGGCACATTACATGTTGTTCTCCCGTAAACGGAAACTAACTCTAACCAATATTGTTGTGTAAACTGTTTGTTTTCCAAATCAATTAAAACATTAAAATTTAAACCTAAAAAACTATTCGAATTCGAAAGCAACGCTCGGTTTTTATTTCAGTAAATTTTGTTTTTTAGTTGTTTTAGAATTATTATTCGCCAATAAAGATGTCAGGATCATTTGATTACGATAAAACTGATGAAAGCATGCATAAAACAAAATTTTCTTAAAATGATTCCTAGCTAGATCGATTTATTATATAATATATTATCCCGAAACCACGTGGTTTCGGGGGCGATAAATCGATCGAGAGCAATCAATCGATCATTTTAAGAAAATTTTGTCTTATGCATGCTTTCATATACTAATACTAAATTTCATGAAAATCGTTGAAGCCGTTTCCGAAATTCAGATTATATATAAATATATGTATTTACAAGAATTGCTCTTTTAAAGGTATAAGATTAAGCGAATATTGTCTGTTTCAGAAATGCGGAGCCGAGTCCTGGGCGGCGGCGCGCGGCCAGCGACGGCGGCGCCACTCACGAGTTCACATCCATCCAGCTGCAGCCGGCGACGGCGGGCGCGCGCCACGCGGCCGCGCCCGCCGGCCCGCCGCCCTCGCTGCCGCGCCAGTACAGCGAGCTGCGTGCGCGCGACCCCCGCCCCGACCGCGAGCTGTACTCCTACCTGGACGGGACCACCATCGGCACGCTCGACAACTTCCTCGTCTGCCGCCGCACCTGGGTACCTATACCTACCTCCCTACTGCTGCAGCTGTCACCGCACGCAGCGACTGTATCCTATACCTCCGTCCTTGCAGAGAGGACGTCTGGTGGACGAGCTGGAGGCGAACGGCGACGACGAGGAGGAGCCGGAGGAGCAGCCGTCTGCGCAGCCCTCGCTGCTGGAGCTGGCCAACGAGCACATGGCGGCTGGCACGCACACCCCCGCGCCGCCCGCCACACCGCCGCCCTACTCGCCGCGCTCGCCCTCGCCCCCGCCCCGCCCGCGCACCCCGCCGCCCGACCTGGCGCCCCTCGCCACCTCCACCCCGCTCCCGCGCAGACCCGAGCGCGGGCCCGAGCGCAGGCCCGAGCGCACGCACGAGCGCACGCCCGCTCCTGGGGTACAAGAGATGATATGTCGAATCGAAGGCGAGTACATCTTTCGCAACTGATGAAACATTACAATCGTGCTCGAGGACAGTGTACTGACGTGCGCCGTGTTGCTTGCAGAGTGGCTGCCGGTGGTGCGGCGCTTCTTCTACCCGGAGGACGGCTGGATCCGGCACACCGTGCAGGACGCCGGCGGCGCGCTGCTGAGGCGGCGCCGCCCGCTGCGCGCCCGGCGCGCGGACGCGGGTGCGTATTTCAGTATTTCAGTATTTATTTATTCACCATTTCGTTACACTAAATAACATTGGCAAGTCAATTTATACATTCATGTGTAAGATAATTCTAAACATTACATAATTAATTATTCCATGTTGACATTATTATTACATTAATGGTATATAATAAAGTATGCAGTATTAAAGAAAATAATAGTTACCTATATTAAATGTAAAATTCGACTAAGAATGCAGATCAGAAAAAGAACAACTTAAGTATTCACTAATGTGGTAAAAGGGTTGTGATTCCAAGAAAGATTTTATTTTTAGTTTAAATAGATTTAGAGAAAGACTTGTAATTTCCAGCGGTAGTTTGTTATACATTTGAATCTTTATGCATATGCCTTGTTTGTGAGTTTTAACAAGCTTAGTTTGAGGTACTACTAATTTTTTCTTGTTCCGGGTATTGTAACCATGTAAGTTCATTTTCATTGGTAATTCTTCCTTATTTGAGTGTATTTCCAATAGAGATTTGTATATAAATATGGATATGACTGTCATAATTTTAGTTTTTTTGAAAAAAGCTCTAACCGACGTTAATCTCGATAATCCATAAATAATGCGTAAAGATCGTTTTTGGCAAATGAGAACCCTCTTAACCTGCGTAGCGTTCCCCCAGATTGTTATTCCGTAGCTAATCATCGAGTGACAGTATGCGTAATAGACCGAGATTAGGGTCTTTCTTTCTATAAGGCTTAAGCTTAAATAAGGCATAATTTGCACTGGCCAGCCGCTTGCACAGTGCAGGCGTGCAGGCGTGCTCAGCGCACGCGACACTCCGATGCGACATTGACGATCCTGACTAAAGAATTCTTGTTTTGCAGATTTTCGCGGCTTCGACAGTCTCTGGATGGACATTTACGGTAAGTAGCGTTCCGCGATACCTGTGATGAGATGTTGTGTGCGGTGTTGTGTAGCAGTGTAACGTGTTGGCCGCAGGGTTCCGCGGGTGGGAGGCGGCGGAGGGCGGCGAGGCGTGCGCGGCGGTGCAGCGTCAGTCGAAGGCGCTGCAGTCGGGGGAGTCCGACGACGACGGGTTCTTCGAGCGCGGCTCCAGCCTGTCTCCCAGCCTGCTGGACCCGCCGCCCGCCCCCGCCCCCGGTGCGCGGCCATCGCCGTCCGAGGACCAGCGCCCACGCTCCCCAGTGAGTGAACATTTTTACGAACACTTTTTAATAAGTCAAAATTTAATTCCTGAGATGCCTTCAAAATTAACTTACCAACTTAAAAAAGTAGTTACATACGAATTTAAATTAATAACCATTGAAATGCCGTTGTTGTTTTCACTTACTCGTTTTTCATAGAAAATGTATGGGAATTGTTTTTTTTAATTATTGCCAAAAAATACGTATATTTGATTTGGTATGTTACTTTGGAAAAAATTGTTCCTGGTTGGAAATACAGTCGATTAAGACCAACTTGTTTTTTTTGTCAAATGTATTTTTTGGGCAATACGTATTATTTTTCAAAAAACTAAAAATGGCAATATTTTTTTGTTCAAAATATAATAGAAGGTTCATAAAAACAAAAACTTCTAACTACAAAAGAAACGGTAGCTATCCTTAAAGGGCCAAAAATTATAGCGATATTCATAAACGTTGCTTAATTTTAAGTAAGCCTTTATGTAATGCCTAAAAAAATTTGTATTCATAAATGTTGTTTAAATCTTATTAACTGATTAAACTGTTACTTAAATAGCTGTCAAATTAAACAACATAGACACCTCTCCTAAATTCTTAAGCAACAAGATGGCGTCTAATAAACATCAGATTTTCGGAGTCTGTGATTTTTGTAGGTACGTCTTGTTTGTTTGAAAATATTTTAAAATTGAACTAGATTATTTTGATTACGGTGACTATTTAAATAATTTTGAGCAGGATATAGCAGACCTGAACGAATTTTGCCAACCGCGTACAAAAGTTTTATCAACTCTCCGATGGTGGAACATTGATGAAGTGGAGTTTGAAGAAAGAAGACATCACGGTAGATACGAGACGTGGCGGCCGCGGCATACCTGTTCACATTCACGTAATGGCTGTGATCAGCCTATATTCACCTATGCAAATGTCAATTCGGTTATCTTTATTCATTTATGTTCAACAGATTCAAGACGATACTGGAGATTTTCATGGCATAAGTAAACCTACCATGTCTCGTTCCCCAAGTACCTAATTGGAGCAATCGACTGCACCCATATAAATACTCAAAAGTTTTATTTAGTGTGATTTAAGTAATATTAGAGAGCCTCCACGAATAGCATGTGATCTGCAAACCGCTCTCAGCTACCCGGGCGGCGGCCTATCGAGTCTGGTTGGTGTGGTGGCGAGGACGCCGGCGACAATCGGCAGCTCTTGGTTCGCGTCCGGCCAGAGCCAATCCATTTAGCTTTCTCTAGAAATGTCTTATCTTTAGATTGAAACTCGCAGCAGTGGTCCCAAAAGGCCGAGGTTGTCAGGGCGAAGTCTCAGGGCAAGGTTAGGCCGATTGCAAACATTGTCCCCTTCTCGCCACGGTACCCGCCACAAGTACCTTTAAGGTTATCCTCTCAGGGACACCTTATATAATGTAGTATAAGATTTATTAAAATTTGTAAATAAATATTTAGCAGGTGGGCGCGGCGGTGGAGTTCCTGAGCTGGCAGGAGGAGGTGGCGCGGCGCGCGGCCGTCGCGCGGCCCATGGACCTGAACGTGCTGGCGCGCGACGTGCGGCGCGAGCTGACGGCTGACAGCAGCGGCGAGCCCGTGCCCTGGCGCGCGCTGTTGCAGCGCGTGCGGCACAGGCAGCCGCAGCCCTCGCACGTGCTGTTCGACGTGCTGCAGAAGGCCTCGCAGGGCGAGCTGGAACTGCTGCACGGCGAGCCAGGTAGCATTGGCGACTTCTCGTTGCGCCTCTGCTCGCCGAGCCGCAGTCCGCCCCCCGACCCCTGAGCCCCGCGCCGGCCGACAGCGCGCGCCCGCGACGGGTGCGCGGCCGGCGCACGATACGAGAGGTCTCACGATAGACCGCGCGACGCCCGCCACGGGACGCGGGTGACGTCGTTCGACGACTGCTTACGTTACGTACCGTGTATAAGTAGGTATAAGTATTTATTTGACTGACTATTTCTTGGTCTCCGGCGACGCGAAGAGTGTAGTGTTTATTTTTTAATATATTTTATGCTGGACAATTCGTACAGCATCATCTAACCCCAAGCTAAGCAGCGTTTTGGGTAATACTAAATAAATACGTGTTTCTTATACATAGAAAAACCCGAAACAAATATCTGCAGATCGTAGAAACATTGATATCGTGGCGGGAATCGTGTGGTTTTGATATTGTTTATTTTGTAGCTAATAGCTATACCGGCTTATACTGCCGCGCACCGGATCATAAATCCTTTTTATATAATTTTTTTATATTGAGTATATTAATAATAATAATAATCAAAACTTATTTATAAGAAAAGTCAAATGAAACGGTAGTGTTTTTGTATATAATTTGTGTAAATACAAGTACATTATAATGTGTGCACATTAGATACTAATTATAGGAGGGCATATTGTTTGCGTAATTGATTTCCCTGCAGTCGATGGCCCCTCCCACAGTTCCCACTGCTGCACTGACCGTGCACAGTACTGTACTGAGTGCCGGCAGCAGTGTGGCGGCCGAGCTCTCCGTGAGCTGGAGGCTCGCTGCTACTGTATCATAATTCAATCAAGTACATTATAAAATCTTATACCCAAGACGAGCAATTCTTGTATATATATTATAACTCCGGATCTCGGAAACGGCTCTAACGATTTTTATGAATATTATACAGGCGTTTCGGGGGCGATCGATCTAGCTAGGATTCATTTTCAGAACATGTCGTTTTATTAGTAATTATGTTTTCAATAATTAACTTATTTATCGTAATCTATTGGCTTTTCCTGACATTTATTAGCGAATAGTAATACTATTTTATACGAGTTTTCAATAATCAACCTAAGAATTAAACTGAAAAATACGACTCTTCTTGCCATCTATTGGCGAATACTATACTACTATAATTTCTAATAAGCACAATTTACCAAAAAACATCAGGTCCTAGTGTTTATACTACACCTGCTCAGAAAGTTGCTTATTCCTTTTGAAACATAAGATAGAAAGCCCGTCTTTGCTGGCGTACCGAAATGCGGGTGAAAAAACTCTTATGTAATTTCATTTCTCAGGCGTTTAGCGGGAGGAAAAAGTGTATGGAAATCCATTTCGAAAGTGTTTTTTTTTTTAAATCACCGGTAGCTGTGGCTATTTTCATAATAGGTCAGACGACAAAAAGTTTTTACTCCGAACTATTATGGGATTCGAAACAATAATTTAAAAAAAGAACCACAAGCAGATCAAACGTGCGCATTTATTGATATTTGAATGGTGATTTTGAAGATTTTAAAGGATAATTTTCCTTGAAGGTGTAGTATAAAGCACTATGTACCATTACATAAGAGAAACTGCTATTCCTACCTCGTGTGTTATATTATAAGGTGCCTCGAATGACACTCGATAGTAATTGGGCACTTTTTTAACTCGGTGTACAATTTAGTATTGAAGACGTACGTAAGTTACGAGATAATGGCATTAGTGTATAGTAGGTATATGTCAGTCATAAGTGTAGTTTGTGGAACGCGAGCTTAATTAAGAACAGATCAGGGTCTTGTGCAATGATGCGAGGCGAGTCTGCTCACTTAATAAACCTCGCACGCTCCCAAAAATGTTGCCCAAATAAAAAAATATCCTTCTATGGATGAATAAGTATACTTATTGGTAAGGCAAAGTACCTAAATGTATTTTTTAAGTATGTGTTTTCGTTTAAGTATGTAAAAATTGTGAATGTCCAGGGTGCCACGTCACGTAACGTGTGTATGCGGCTGAGCAAACTTGTGTTTACTCAGCCGCATACAGTGTTCGTCATAAGCATAACGTTTGTCATATGGAAACTGGAGGTGGATGTGTAAAATAGCATTTTAACCCTGAAAAGAGGATTTGAAGGTCTCCGCGCTTTCTACGTTTCTGAAGGGTGGTCAGCCCTAGTTCTTGCAGAGGTACTTCGTGAGGAAGTTGCTTAAGACTAAGGACCATTTTTGTTGCCCTCCGCCGGCGCCGCACACGGTCGAGTAGGCGATTGTCCTTGAAGTACGGGTTCCATATCTAGAATGCAAACTCCACTAAGGGCCTCAGGTAGTCAAAAATCTTTTAAAAAGTTATGCTGTTGAGGGTTCAAAATGCCACAAAACTATGATTCTTCCTACCCCCAGTTTCCAAATGAGAAACGTTGTGCCGAACACAGAGTCTTTGTTAGTAGTACAAACAAAGTAGGACTCAACCAATACTAGTCAATAATAACTTGCAATGGGGCTCGAGCCCCTTGCTATTTTAGTTTTAACTCTATCAACCTGACTTGGTTGAGATGTAGGATATATATTATCTATCCTACATCTCAACCAAGTCAACTATAAATAAGTTACATCTACATAATATTATTATGTAGGTGTAACTTATTTATCGTCAATGTGATTCTGAAATAAATTGTTTTCAAATTATAATTTTAATGTAAGTACTTAGTATTTAGTTTCGATACATTCCTGTTGTTCTGTACTATAAATCTACCACCTGCCATCTCGAAGAGGCCAAACCGTGTACGGTGTGTGCCTAGCGAACAGTATTATAGAGTAGCGAGCTTGTGGCTCCCACGTAGTGTGCTGTGCACGCCAGCCATGGTGCTGTCTAGTGTCTCGTTCCGAACAAAGCTAACCTTTGACTATTCTAAATAAATGGATTGATTGTTTTGTTTGAAGTTCTTTATTGAACACAGAACTTTAACATTGCTTAAATTAACTAACACTTGTCTTTTTAACCCAACTAAGTACAAGACCAAAAATATAAGTAATATGACGCAGGCTAAGAAAGCCTTTAAATTAATAATAATAATACATAAATTATTATCATGATAAATATGTTTTTTTTTTATTTTGTTAATTTTTAATAAAAACAATATGAGTACATACCTACCTAATAATATTGAAATAAAAATGTTTTAAAAAATTATACAAATTATTTAATGTTTCGTTTTTGAACGTTCGTTGCAGCGTTTTTAGAAAACTTAAAAAAAACTATTTTATATGCCTAAATTAAAGTAGGTACCTAAATTGGTTTGGAAGAAGTATGTAGTTGTATACTCTGAACACGATAGCACGATCGAATGTTCATACAACGACAATAGTTAATAGTCTCATTAGTTGATGATGTGATCGACATATGGATGGGACATGCTGCGGGTCTGCTGTTGTTGCTCCAGTGATTGTGGAAATCATCATGTTGTGTCAGATAGGTACGTTTTAAGGTGCACATATCAATTCCGCGAGAATTAAACTTATTTGGGACCATCTCACAAACAACATGTCATGGTAACTATCAATAAAAAAAATGTTTTTTTAGGTACAACACATACCTAGGACGAAATTATAAAAAGGAAGATTTGATTGTTTGTTTGTTTATATTGAATAGGCTCTGAAAGTACTGGACCGATTAGAAAAAAAAATTCTACCACCGAAAGCTTACTTTTCAGGGAGTGACATAGCTAAGCTATATTTTAGACGCTGCTAGTGTAATATAAACTAGTAGCGCCTCGAGTTTCGCCCGCATACTTCTCGTTCCCGTGGTAATTCCGGGATAAAATATTTATAACTGGCACTAAGAATTTTTAGTCCAGTAGTTTCGGAGCCTATGCAATACAAACAAAATAATGAAATCTTTTCTCCTTAAAATATTATATTATAAAGATTTAAATCGTTAGATATGCCCTTACCGCAGTAAGAACGCGCCGCCCCGTGTTGTGTCCAAGTCGAACCTTACGCATGCATGAACTTGGGCTCAGTATATATCTAAGCACATTGTTAGCCGGACGTGTTGTGAAGGACGTTTGCGAGCAGTTAATAGCGTCACAAAATGACGTGTGCCTTTCGAAAGAGCAACAACAATTCTAGAAACACAAACAAAGCCAGAGGTGTAACATTTCACTCTTAGGTATTGCGAGTTAATGAAATAACTTTTATTTTATCGTTCGCATTGTCAAAAATGACTATAATAACAAATTTAAATGGCGAGTGCACGAAAGAGAAAGTAGTGTTTGCAACTAATGTGTGAGAAAAAGAGATGACACTATTTTCTCAATAGGAACGCTTGTTTTATTTGTGTAGATCTCAGTGTAGATTGCACAGGTTTTGGACATGATGCGACATGCGACACATTTCAAAACATTGCTACAGTTTTTGGTGGTCAGGGCGTATCTAACGATTTAAATCTATGATTATAAACATATGATTTACATCACGACCAATGCCAGATGTACCTATATCTATAGCGAACATCGATTTAGTAAAAAGTAAGATTCTCGATGTCAGGATACTCAGGCACAACAACACGCACTGGAGAACTGAATGCTAAAACTTTACGATTGTACCTAGGTACTTAGTTTATAGTAATGTAATTAATTATACAACAAAAAATTAAAGGCGCATAATAAAATTACTATTGCTTCAAGTCGTGTTATTGTCATTTAATGGGTGGGTCTAAACCTCAGTTGAGCTGGGTGTTGTCTGTGTAGGTACCTTCCTATCTCTGCAGGCACATGATGCGGTTAACATGAAATGAACCGAAAACAGCCAGACTAAACACTTGCAGGTCACACAAACATTCGTCCCGCGAAATGGAATCCGCACCCGCATCTTTGGCGACGCGGAGCTGTGCTGTGCTGGCTGGCAGCACCTCCAGTACCCATGGCGGCGCGGCGTAGGGTATTTTGGCCATCGCCTGTCGTAGCATAACTACAGTGGATGACGGTGGGCGCACGGGGTGCAAAGGTATTGTATGTGTGTGTGGTAGCTGTCTAGTGCTGGCTTTGCTAGAATTTGAACCACCCCATCTCTTTCCGTGGCTGTCGTAAGAGGCGACTAAAGGATATCCGCCAGGGGGTGGGCGCCCCTGCAGTACAATTCTACCACCGAGCTGCGGCCCCTAACCCATATGCCCAGCGTGGAGATTAAGGGCATTATAAGTCTAAATGGCTACGTGCCGCCCCAGTAGTAACGCACACAAGGGCGTATCCAGCTGTCAAGTCAGGTGGGGGTCATACAGACAAGATCTAGACAGGACGGGCTCACGAGCCCCCCTAAACCCCCCGCGGGGGGAGCGTTCTTGCGAAGAAAGCGAGCAGAACTGCGACTTCGGGGCACAGTAGGGCGAGCGAGGCGAGCCGTGCTGTTACCCCCTACGTCCCTAGCCCACCTGACAGCGAGTCGCGTTTCGTGTTTGCGCGCAACCTGTGGTGGCGTGTGGTTCGGATTGCGGTGTAGGCACGAGCGGGGACGTATTGTGGTGAGCGAAGAGAACCGCAATGTGAATGTTACACAGCGAAGCGAGCCACACTTTGTGTTGGTTGTGTTTGCAAGCAACTGGGGTGGCGTGGTTCGCTTCGCTCACCACAATCCACCTCACGTCACAGAGCAAGGCTGACTTCGCTCGCCTTTCTGTGTGGCAGTGCAGAGGCGTATTTAGAGATTCGGCGCCCCGGGCCATTTAGCTTTGCCGCCCCATTTATTTATGCAACAAAAATCTGCTATGTGGTGTGAAATAATAAAAGAAAACCTAAAAATTTACCATTCATTCACAAAGAAAATAAAAACGGCGAGTGGAGCAAGCTAATTATATTATACAAACAAGTATCGCATAATCGCTCGACATGGGTCGCGCTTAAAAATTTGCGCTGCTGTATACGCACGTAAAATGGTTGCATGCTGGCAATACTGTTTTTTTGTGTCAGTTTGGCAGACAGCTGTCTATCATTCATTCATAGCGCCCGGCGCGACGCTACGACAGTAGACTGTAGTTAAATCAAAGCACGCACTTTTTATGTATTGCTTGCTTTGCTTGCTCGTATTTTTCTCTTTGGATTGCTCTGCGATGCTCGCATCCCTGTTAAAATAATTAATTCGATAAAGTGAAATTTCATGAGAATTTCATACATTTCTTGCTCGAATCGCGGTGAGACGGTGGCTCCTAACTTCGTAAGTGAACTCGAGTGGTCAGTCATCCCTTCACTTATTCCTATCTACATTTCCATTTGCTTGCAGTTCCGGCGATTGATACAAGCAGTGCATACACAGACGTATTATATAGTTGAGTTATAAACTCGTAGTAGTTACGAGGTACGACATAATATATCATATAGAAGTGTATCAAAACAACGCTACACCGTTCACCTTTGTTGTCTGAAAAACCACAAT
The DNA here is from genome assembly GCA_955876795.1 of Eupithecia tripunctaria. NCBI lineage: Eukaryota > Metazoa > Arthropoda > Insecta > Lepidoptera > Geometridae > Eupithecia > Eupithecia tripunctaria. Next base: position 16,072,287 of record OY041611.1, on the reverse strand, counting down.
CATAAATTACGTTAGGTAATTTATGCGTTTTCGTTGACTCTGGATTTTCCAGAATAATACATTTTTGAGGTCGTCTCAGTTGCGTGCGTGAGTGTAACATGAAAAGAAATAACACCTGCCCACTCGTTTCGGTTCGCACTTTCTTTCCTGTTGTTTTGAGCATGTAATAAAGATATTTATTATGATTCGCAGGGTTGATGCGTGACTTGCAGTAACGAACGTTACGATGGGAAGATTTATTCTATTACTCCTGGCATTGACAGCCACCTGTGTGGCTGGGTTCCAGAGGCAAGTACCCTCCCTTACCTTTAAATATTCTGAATAGTGTAATGCCCAATAACATTAACTTTGCTCTAAATGTCTATGTGCAGCCTACCTACATCATTTTCCAATCCATACAAGTCTATTTTATGAAGTAGGTGCATATCCAATCCATTACCAGTGCCAAATTTGCAACTCAGTACTTATGTAGGTATGGAATAGGTATTTATAAAAAGTAGATATTCCATTCCATTCATGTCTTTCCACACACAAATTTGATACTTGCTCTTAGTATTATCTCTATAAGTAAAACCAAAGTATGTACTGTGAGAATTGATCAGTAGTTTTATTTCAGAGTGCCTCTGTATCGCATGAAGAGCGTCCGGCAGCACTTCCATGAGGTGGACACGGAGCTGAAGGCCCTGCGCGTCAAGTACTCGGCCAAGGGGCCCGCGCCCGAGCCTCTCTCCAACTACCTTGATGTATGTTTTTTTTTAATTATGCTGCATCAGTGGTGTGTGCTCTGAAAGTCCTCCTTTACACTATGATTATACTGCATTATGTAAATGTGTTGAGACAATATTTATTGACTTATTGTTGATAACCCTTCCGCAATGTTATCTCTGTCTGAGTATATTTGTTAGCATTTGCTGTTAGGGATCAAGAACTCTTATCGTCTACTCAACCAGAATGTTACTGACTGGAAGAATTAGCGCTTAACTTTAATGTTTGTATTGAATTTATTCATGTTGTAGAGTAGAAGATTCCTGTTCTCTTAATAAGGCAGAATAACTGTCGTGACATAGTAATGTTATGCCACTGCGCTTGTTAAGCTTACAGCAGACTCTATTATTGTCCACTAGCTGCGCCCCGCGGCTTCGCACGCGTTGTTCCTATGAAAACATTAACAGGTGATTTTCATCCCACGGGAACAGATTTATGGGATAAAAAGTAGCCTATGTTTTCTTCCAGTATTAAAATTACCTGTATGCAAAATTTCAGCCAGATCCGTTCAGTAGTTTTGGCGTGAAGAGGTAACAAACATCCATCCATACATCCATCCAAACTTTCGCCTTTATAGTATTAGTGTGATGCTGACCAAACAGAATTCACCTTGCACAACTTATTGTTTTGATTCTAAGATCCGTAACTTTTTTAGTTGAGAATGCAGATTAATAATTATATACCTACTAATAGAACTAAGAAACTAATAAAATAACATACAATGCAAAAAAATTGTTCTTTGTCAAAGATTGATGTAGTTCCAAATTAAGTTCCAAATTAATGTAGTTAACCAAATTGATGTAGTTAACCAAATTAATGTAGTTAACGAAATTGATGTAGTTAACCAAATTACTAGCGAAGTTCACCGAGTGACGCCGCGGGTGCGTGTGACGTCATTGTCTTCGAAACCGCCAGTTATTTCTGGGCAGCTCAATGTTTTCTTTGGGTTTGAAACAAATTAAGTTTCCGATTTGTGTTTCATTCTATGAGTAAGATGTCACAAAATAGTCGTTTATCCAATTAATTTATTTATTTATTTATTTATTTAGATAGGACATCCAACATGAGTTCACACAACGTAATTAGTAGCAAGTAATATGGTTCTTAAATCTATGTGACTCCATAATTTAGGACGTCTCAGCATGCACAAAAACATAATTATGACAAATTAACAGTGTTATTTTTTAACTGAACGGACAAAGTAGCTACAAAGATATAATTAAAAGTAAAATAATAAATTCCTATGACTTAAACTTAAAGTAAAAGTAAAAATATTTTTTAAATTACTTTTGAGATCTATTATATAATTTATATAAATTTATATTTAAGATAACAATGAGATCATCAATATTTTTCTAGATTATATTGCTTTTTTCCTAGTATAGTAATAGTTATATTTATAATTTCGAATTAAACACTAACGAATGAAACTTCAAATTAAACACTAGTGAAACATATGGGTAGGTTCGTACATTAAGAGGTAGAGAGAATAATACTTCTGATTTTCTTCTTAAATTTAGACAACGAATCCGTGAGGTCGATATCCTCGGATTTAGAAAGCGAATTATAAATCCTACAGAGTCTTGGCAGAGATGCATATTTACCTAAATTCGTTCTTGAAAATTCTGAGGAGAAAAGATTATATGCAATTTTCCTGGGTAGACGAGATGGAGCGTGTATAAGAAGATTGTTAATCAATTCAGAACAATCAATGTGTCCATTGAAGAGCTTATGTAAGAAAATAAGATCTAGCATAGATCGTCGTGCGGATAGTGGGTGCATGTGGTAATGTTTTAATCTACTTTCATAACTAAAGTTTTTTTGCCTGATAATCACCGTAAGCCACGTGATACAGAAATCGCCTCTGTACGCTTTCGATGCGTTTAGAATATATTTCATAGAAAGGGTTCCAGATTAAGCTGCCGTATTCAAGGATGGGTCTTACAATAGAGTTAAATAATCTAATTTTTGTGGATGAATGTTTAAAGTCTTTAGTGTTTCTTATTATAAATCCTAATGTCTTAAAGCCCTTAGTTGTTGTTTTTAAAATATGCGAGTTAAATTTAACAGATGTATCGAAAACTACCCCAAGGTCACGAATTTCGTCAACAGTGGAGAGTGTAATGTTTTTAATATTGTACTTAGCTGGGATCTGAATTTTGTTACGGCTAAAGTGGACATGAAAGCATTTACTGATGTTCAGTGGCATGCGATTTTTATCTGACCAAACAGACAGTCTATTTAAGTCTTCTTGTAAAGCTATGGTGTCTAAGTGAGAGCGGATGGGGTGAACAATTTTCATGTCATCTGCGTAAAGGTAAATTTTCGAGTGTTTAAAGCAATCAGTGATATCATTTATAAAAACGTTAAACAAGATTGGTCCAAGATGTGACCCTTGGGGTACCCCAGAAGTGGCCAGGAATGATGAGGACTTATAACCGCTTGCAGTAACTATAAGGCGCCTGTCATGAAGATAGGATGAGATCCATGTCAGGAAGTTACCGGATATACCTAGTCCGGATAGTTTTTGTATCAATAGACCGTGATCAATTCTGTCAAACGCCTTGCTAAAGTCCGTATATATAACGTCAAGAGGAATCCGGTTGTCTAAGGAATTAGTAAGATTAGACGAGTAACAAAGAAGATTAGTACAAGTAGATCGGGATTTCATGAAACCGTGCTGATTTTCAGTAATCAACTGTTTCAAGTGCCAGGTTAAGTGCACAGTAACTATTTTCTCTAAAAGTTTACCAAAAATAGAAAGTATAGCTATCGGTCTATAATTGACAATGTTATTTCTGTCACCTGATTTAAATATAGGGACTATGTTCGCTTCTTTCCATTGGTCGGGGAAAATACCATTAGAGAGAGACGTATTGTAGATTTTGTGTAATGGTGTTATGAGGGCAGGAGCACAAGCTTTGATAAAAACAGGAGGTATTCCATCGCTTCCAGCACCCTTATTAACGTCAAGATGTTTCATACTATTTTCTATTTCGTCCCTACTAATATATATGGAGCAGAGAGAAGCAGAGAAGTAAGCAGATCCGGTATCACCAGGGAACGTAAAACTAGTGTCAACTGAGGAGCTGGGGGAAAACACCGACGAGAAATTTTCAGCAAAAAGGTTACAGATTTCATTGCCGTTGGCAGAGTATTTAGCGTTATAATGCATTTCAGTAGGATAAGTACCGCCGACTTTTTTCTTATTTTTTATAAAGGACCAAAATAATTTTGGATTCTTAGAAACAGAGCTTTCGATAAGATTAACGTATTTACGATAGCAAATCTTTTGTACGTTAGAACATTCGCTACGCAGGTCGTGGTACCATTCAGAATGTAGAGGGTTGTTAAATTTCTTAATTTTCGCGTGTAATTTATTTTTTTCTTTTAGCATGCGTATCAATTCTCTAGAGTACCAGACGGGGTAATGTTTTACTTTGGGTTTCTTCATGGGTACATGCTCGTTGATGACTTTTTGAAGTATTATGTAAAAAGTACTAACCATATCATTAACATCTGTATTACAGAGTTCAAACTTTTCCTCCCAATCGACGGTGTTCAATGCGTTAATTACGCGTTCGTAATCAGTTTTAAAAAAGTTTGGTCTAGCCACGGTGTTTTCTGGCAAGCATTTTGAATGAACAGAAAAAGGTATCGAGAACTCTATAGCTGGATGAGGGGTGTCCTCCCTTACCAGGGGTGAGTCAGAGCGTCCGAGTCTCTCAACTATCTTGTTGCTTAGGACGAGATCAAGAGTTCTGCCTTCATCATTATGAATGTGATTATATTGATTAAGGTTGCTGAGGGCTGAGAACTCAAGAAAACATGCATTTATCTCGGAGTTAGTGCCGGTCGAAGTACAATGCAAGGAGTTAGAGCTCTGAGACCAATCCAGTTTATTAATATTGAAATCTCCGAGCAAAATAAAATGGTCGAGATCATCCGTGACTATGTTTTTAAGAGCTTGGTCAGTGTACTGTTGAAGATCTTCAAGTTTCAGAGGAGAAGGTAAATATAAAGCTCCTATATATACTTTACTTTGACTACTATTTTCGCAGTTTATGCTGACCCAAAGATCTTCACAAGTACTTTCAAATTCTCTTATCCTTATTGAGTTAAGATGATTAGCTACAGCGATAAGAACTCCTCCGCCGTCTTTTCGCTTATGATATTTGCTGGATTCACGATCACGTCTGTAGACCACATACCTGTCGTCGAATAATTCGGAATCATAAACACTACTGTTTAGCCAAGACTCAGTTAATACTATAACATCATACGAGTGCAATCTAATATTTAAGAAGAAGTCAGTTGTTTTAGTTTTTAGTCCACGAACATTTTGGTAATAAAAATTTAAACCTGAGCTATTCATAAATTGAATACTACGTATAAAATAAAAAATTAAAAGTTAAAAGTAACAGTAATGTGAGATGTATACCTAAGAATATCTAAACTAGTATGATAGTGCGATATAGCACCGACGACGTAAAAAGCTATTACTGCAGGGAGTCGAGCTTTTCAATGCTGTCGATTAAGATGCGGTCAGTTTCCTCAGCTTTTTTGATGAAAATTCGGCCACTGCGAACCCAGACAAACTTGTACCCTAGTAGTTTTGCTCGAGCTCGTGTTGCGGCGTGGAGAGATTTGACTTCCGGAGATAAGTGCTCCACGACGTATACCGGTTGCGGTTTGTCCAAAGTTGACCCTAGATGGCGTGAGTTAAGTCGGTTTTTCGGATGCGTCCGGTTGTATTTTAAGGCCGCAGCAAGAAACGAGTCTCTTTTGCGGGGGTTACAAAATTTTACAAGAATCGATCTCGGTCGGATGCTATCGAGATTCTTTTTTGCAACTCTGGTGCAATGTGTAATATCTGCGTCCGAAACGTCACACTTTATTTCCTGGCTGAGGTGGAGGATGGAACTAACAAGGTTTTCTGACTTGTTTTCAGGCACGCACTGAATTTCTATGTTGCTTGCCCGGGCGTAATAGTAAGGGCCTTAATAGTAAGGTTTCTGTCATAGATCAGCAAGTGTAGGGAACCACGAACTCAATAAAGGGCAAGAAGGTTAAAAGCTATGAAATGATCTATTTATAAAATGAAAACAATGGTTTGCCTGTTGGTTGCCAACTATAATTGGGAAAGTAGTTTGTAAGACGCACACTATAATATGCTGAACGGTATCCCGGTGATGGATGTAGACTACTACTTACGCCGCGCTGGTGCGTGCGAAGCTGCGGGCAGGAGCTGGTTAATGAATAATAGTCTATTTTAGAGTACATAGTTAGTCCATAATAGTGTTGACAAAGCCTGGATGTTCTGGTGCGCAGGCGCAGTACTACGGGCCCATCTCGCTGGGCTCGCCGCCGCAGTCCTTCAAGGTGGTGTTCGACACGGGCTCCTCCAACCTGTGGGTGCCCTCCAAGAAGTGCCACTACACCAACATCGCGTGTCGTGAGTACCACCCACTCTACCATACCACACAGGTACCTCCTCAGCCTCACACATGTTACTACTTAAGGTAACACTGTTTGTCGTCAGTGGGCCTGGGCGCGGCCTAAATGTATGCCATCTCACCTGTCATTATAGATTTACTAGCTGCGCCCCGCACGCGTTGTTCCTATGGAAACATTAAAAGATGATTTTCATCCCACGGGAACTGATTTATGGGATAAAAAGCCTATGTTTTATTCCAGGATTAGATTTACATGTATGCAAAATTTCAGCCAGATCCGTCCAGTAGTTTTAGTTTTGGCGTGAAGAGGTAACAAACATCCATCCATCCATCATACAAACTTTCGCATTTATAATATTAGTGTGATGTGATGATTACGATTTTATTTGTATACCTACACAGTTAATGTCGATATAAATTGATTTTATCCTTAGTTTTGGTTGGTCAACATCAGCCTTGTAGTTACTCTTCCACGTTTTGTATGAAAAATGAGCGATTAGTTCAACCTTCATTTTTATTAATGGATCAACGTGCACCCACACACATCACATATGATCCGACGAAGTGACGATGTGACCCACCAATGAACATGTTGAAAGTCTGTTCTCGCAAGAGTCAGTTCTTCAGGCCGGCAGCGAGGCTGGGATGGTACGAATTATAATCATGATGACATAGATTATAGACATTTCGTTTATTTGTCACCACATATAAGTCACCACGTATAAGTACACTACACGTATAAATTACAATTCTCTAGTGAAAATAAAATAGGTAATTAATGGTAGAGGAGATCTATTTAGATGAACAGTCCGCAAGATAAGGGTGGCAGCGTGGCAGGTACAGCGCCGCGCCATGCCACGCCCGCTTGTGTTGGAGTGGAGTGGAGTGGAGTGGAGTGGAGTGGAGTGGACTGGAGTAGGGGGATCAGGGCAATAACTTCTTGTAAATATTCTCCGACATTGCGAAAGACAAAAACACAATGCATTCCTGTCATATTAGTCCTATACATAGGTACATATTGATTGTAGAAAACAGTTATTAAAAAATAAATAGATGAATAATGCTGGACAGTTCACACAGCATTATCTAACCCCAAGTCGTTATGGGTACTAGATAACTAATAAATATAATACAATACACTACACTACTACAAATATTTGTACGATCTGCAGATATTTGTTCAGAACGCACTGAACAAATATCTGCAGATCGTACTAATATTTGTCCCGAGGCGGGAATCGAACCCAACCTCCTGCGTGGCACTCGCAGGCGGACTTTCGCCCGCTGCGCCACAGAGGTCGTCATCATTTATACATATTGTTAGATAAGTAATGAATAACAAACCGTTATTTGTAACGTAATGACATTTCCTCATCTGTTTGTTATTGTTACTTGTCCGTGATCCACAACCACGTATATTTTATCCATTTTGATTGAAGCATGTTGGTAAAACACGTAAACAAAGTACCTACGACACAAATAACAAAATCTCACTTGCTTGGCGTAGAGTTTCAGATATTTTTATTGAAGGATCTAAAATTGACATGTAATGTAAATTACGTACAAAAGGACGCGCCAACAAAGTGAATTTTAGGTTAAGTATGGGCGGTTTGTTTACGTTTATGCTCCATTCAAAATGCATACGATATAGGTACACAGGTAGGTACCTAACCTACATAACTGAGTGACCGCGAGGTGCCCGTGGCTGGCGGCGAGTAGATCCGGTGCAGTGCTCTTATCCACTTACATATCCTTGAGACGATGTTATTCACGTTCACTAAGGTTTGAGATATTTATTTTTTCTCTTAAGAATTTACAAATTCACATATAGAGAAACTATAACTAAAGTAATAAAAGCAGGCCTTTCAGCTTTCTTTATATAGTAGAACAGGGTATGTATTTTTATGGCAATAAGTTAATACCTACTTCGATTGTTAGGTCAACGATGTACCTACCTACTTACTTGATTTTTTTATTTATATTATTTTATTGTTTTTGACTACAGAACCCTAAAAATTAAAAGAATATGCCTATAGAATATACCTTAGGTCAGGGGTTCCCAATTTCTTTTTGCCAAGGAACCCCAATTGATTAAATTTTTCCTAGCGGAACCCTACTTTGATAACCTTAATTTATAACTTATAAATGAAAAACAATTAAGTATTTATGAAATTACTTTTTTACACATAAAGTAATAAAACGTACAAACAAACAAACGTGTTTTTTTATGAATTTAATGGGACGAATGAAACTTTTTTACATATTTTCGTAAAATAGCATTAAAATTAGGCTTAATGTCCCGACAGCTGAATGCGAAGATCTGGAGCTGCATCCAGTCTATTTCTGTACTTGCTTTTGGAGTAAGCATATGCGGAAAAACCAGTTTCGCATCGGTAAGTCGTCACAAACGGTAGCAGTAATGTGATGGCTCTATTAACAATTTCTGGGTATTCATCTTTGAGTCCAATCCAAAATACTCATGCAAAGATTTTGTAAGGCTTGTCAAATGCTCACGTATATTCTTTTCCACGTCTGAAGATACCCGCAGCTCATTTTCTTTTAGAAAGTCATTTAATATTGTGAAACATTCGTAATTATGTTTTTCAACACATTCAATCCAGAACGCAAGTTTGTTTTTCAGTGAAGACATTTTATCATTTACTGTAAATTTTGTTGTAGCTTGTCCCTGTAATGACTTGCAGATTACGTTGAGTTTATCGAATATATCAGCTAAATAAGCCAATTGCATCAACCATTGCTCATCATGCAGCAGTACAACAAGCTTATTAACGTGTGCAGAAACAGGTTGTTTGGTAAATAATATCTTAAGCTCGTCGAGCAATTCAAACAGCCTTAAAAGAACTCTTCCTCTTGAAAGCCATCTTACTTCCGTGTGAAGAAGAAGTGATTTATGCTGACTTCCTATATCCTCACATGCTTTTTTAAAAAGCCTCGATTGGAGTGGACGTGATTTAACGTAGTTTACAATTAGTACTGCTTGGTCGAGAACTGTCTTGAGCTCGTATGGCATTTTTTTTGCGACAAGGGCATAGCGATGTAAAACGCAGTGACTGCTATTACATTTAGGTGCAACCTCCTTGATTCTTGTTACAGTGCCTTTTATTTTGCCAACCATAGCTGCCGCTCCATCACTACACACGTCAATGCATTTGTTCCAATCAATATGGTGCTTAGTCATGTAACTATCAATAACTTTAAAAATTTCTTCTCCGGTTGTGTTGGTTTCTAATGGAGTACAAAGAAACAAATTCTCTTCAATAGATCCTTCAAAGGGATATCTCACAAAAACAATCAGTATGGATAACCCGGCGACATCTGTACTTTCGTCAAGTTGCATTGCAAACATCTCGCTGGTCTTCAATCTACTAATTAATTCATCTTGAATATGGTCTGAAATCTTGTGAATTCGATCAGAAATGACGTTATTTGAACACTGAACCGCTGACACTTTCTTTGCTGCTTCTTCTCCAAGTACACAGGTGACAATTTCTGTCATACATGGTTTTATTAAATCTTCTGCAATCGTGTGTGGTTTACCAGCACGAGCGATTTTGTAACTTAGCAGGAATGATGCCTCTGTTGTATTTTGATTATCCGTCTTTACAAATTTTTGTATAGCAGCTGCACTAGTTCTACGTACTTCTTTGTGTCTTTCAAAAAAGCTGAGGCTTTTATCTTTCAGTTCTGGGTGGTTGGTGTCAAGATGTCGTTTAAGCTTTGCAGGTACCAGTGAGCTATTACTCATTAGTTTGTTGCAAATAACGCATAGTCCATCCGGGTTCTCAGTCATTCCCACAGGAACAAATCCAAAAGACAAGTAGGATTCGTCGTATCTTCTCTTTTTTGAAGAAGTTTTCTCCTGAGTTGCAACTCTTTTATTGGTGAGTGAGTGTATGTTGTAGATTCTGTCCGGTACTAGGGTCTTCTGTATTTAGCAAACCCTGAAATGAATTGACAAACAATGATAACAACCGTAGCAATACGTACAATTGACAATAAATAAAATTAGTAAATAACTTGTATAACATTAAATGACCATACATACATATATACTCTCGAAAAACATAACCCTCCTTCTGGCGCAGTCAGGTAAAAATATATATTAATAAGGAAATAGTTAACAGGTACCTTTTGGGTGATCTCGTTCCATCATCGACCTCGTCATCGCGTTATCGGAGGCGTGACTGCGGTCAAGAGTGAATATATAAATTGTAAAAAAAACTTATGCATAATTTTCTTACCGACGAACCAGGAACATTTTCTGAAATATTTTCAGTACACACTGCTGGTGGCTCTGGATCTATTGAAGAATCCGAAACACTTTTGCCACTTGTGAGGCACCCCATTTTGAGCCATCTTTCCATTTTGAACTAGGTACCTACAATAAAAATAACACGTGAATAAATCGTTCGTATTTTATTTCGAAAACGTATCTACAAATAAACAAAACATTGTGACTTACCCGTAAACATCGAAAATTCTACATCAATAGGTACCCAACAATAAATATTTCTTTACTAAAGCTATTCACTAACAGTAAGTGACCAACTAAGTAATTTAATTATTGAAATACGTGCGCTCTGATCGCGGTCGGGACCGGTATGTTCCGCCCCGCCCGCCGCCGTAACCGACGCGACGGCGCGGCGCTGCAACACGGGCGCGGGCGCGCGGGGCGGAGAGTGCTGTGCGCGATGTACTACTCCCCCAGCACGCCCTGCCTCTCTTTCGCGCGTATACATACAGGTCGGTGCGCGCGAACAACGGTTGGTCACCGCTCGTGTGAAAAAATTTTTTACGGAACCCTTGTGGCCCTTCCACGGAACCCCAAGGTTCCGCGGACCACCATTCGGGAACCGCTGCCTTAGGTCTCGGATGACCTACCTACCTAACCATGGGTACAAAATAGAATATACCTTAGGTCTCGGATGACCTACCTACCTAACCATGGGTACAAAATAGAATATACCTTAGGTCTCGGATGACCTACCTACCTAACCATGGGTACAAAATAGAATATACCTTAGGTCTCGGATGACCTACCTACCTAACCATGGGTACAAAATAGAATATACCTTAGGTCTCGGATGACCTACCTACCTAACCATGGGTACAAAATAGAATATACCTTAGGTCTCGGATGACCTACCTACCTAACCATGGGTACAAAATAGAATATACCTTAGGTCTCGGATGACCTACCTACCTAACCATGGGTACAAAATAGAATATACCTTAGGTCTCGGATGACCTACCTACCTAACCATGGGTACAAAATAGAATATACCTTAGGTCTCGGATGACCTACCTACCCAACCATGGGTACAAAATAGAATATACCTTAGGTCTCGGATGACCTACCTACCTAACCATGGGTACAAAATAGAATATACCTTAGGTCTCGGATGACCTACCTACCTAACCATGGGTACAAAATAGAATATACCTTAGGTCTCGGATGACCTACCTACCTAACCATGGGTACAAAATAGAATATACCTTAGGTCTCGGATGACCTACCTACCTAACCATGGGTACAAAATAGAATATACCTTAGGTCTCGGATGACCTACCTACCTAACCATGGGTACAAAATAGAATATACCTTAGGTCTCGGATGACCTACCTACCTAACCATGGGTACAAAATAGAATATACCTTAGGTCTCGGATGACCTACCTACCTAACCATGGGTACAAAAATCGCGCATGTTCAATTTTGTTTGCGTGGCTTTCTGCTTGCGGTTAGTTTTTGTGCCTAGCTACAGCTAGTAGCATACAACCTGACTATACGTATTTGACTTATAGGTAGTAATGCGAGGAACATGCGAGGCGGGATCGTTCACCCGCGGCACAGAACGTGCAATAGTATCTAGCCTGACCCTAGTCTGACCTCGCTGACGTCACACTCGCCTCGCCCAAGGAATCAATCAGACGAGCCGGTTAGGGCTCTTATACACGGACACGGACTGCAGTCGACTCCAGCCGACTGCCAATCGACGGCAGTCGACGACTACCGACTACCATACCGTCGCGCGTGGCCTGCAGTCGAGCCTTACAGTCGGCAACTTGCCGTCCGTGTATTAGAGACGTGCAGTCCGTGTATAGGAGCGCTAACAGCATCGTCACCCCACTACCCTACCCCACCCCTACAAACTAGATCAGCACACAACAACATTTATGTGTAAAGCTTTCTCATGGACAAGTTCCCACTAGAAGACATCTAAACAGAACAGACCCACACTCTCAAACTGCGAACCCCGCATGCCCAACGTGGGGATTATGAATGATTTGTAATAAATATTTTTATTATTTAATGTTGATACGAATGGTGGAAGAGAATTCACACAGCGTCATCTTTTCATTCACCAAACTAATCGGAGCTTGTGCAATGGATAGGTACATTGAAAACACATTGGTTTACGAGTATGTATCAATTGTATCCTAAGTCATAATAACTGTTTGTTTCCTAAATAAAAACAAAACACCCAGACCCAGAACAAATATCTGCAGATGTACAAATCTTTGGCCCCAGAGTCGAACTCGCAAACTCCCTCGCTCGTTGCGTCATCGGCCAGAGCTGATCATCTTTTTGGTTGCAATGCTGCGCTACGGTCGTGTAAAATAAGTAATACAAGTCCCTGGATGACCGAGCTTCGCTTATTTTTTTTATTTTTTGAAATTGTTGTACAAATTCTTTATTAATAAATAATAAATAAATAAAATTCGTTTATTTCAGGCACACAATACAAATTAGGGACCCATATCACAAAAATAAATAACTAAAATACCTACACACAAAAATAAATATACACAATAATTAGTATACACAATGTATGTTAACATCAGAACCCGGCGCATAAAGCTACCGGGCGTCACTTCTTGTTCCCGCCCAAGTGGACGGATATCCAATGTTGGAATATTGGGTTATTAAAAACCGTGTCAGAGATAGCTCTCAGGATGCCATTACTAGAGCGACTTAGCCTCCTCCAGAACGACGCTACTCGAGATCGAATGATGGTAAAGAAGTCCGGAACTCCTGCCTCGGAGAACATGCTCGACGCACTGCAGTACCTCGGTAACCTCATAAGAGTCCGGTAAGCGTCATTGTACTGAACTCTTATGGTATTCAAAGCCTTTCGGGTAAAGTTAGTCCACAATTGGCACGTGTATAGACCCAGACAATATGCACGGAATAACGTGGTTTTGACTTCGGTACTGCAGTTAGTGAAGCGGCGCGCGAGCATGTTACTCCGTACGGCGAGGGCTCTCCACTCACGCTCGATGTCATCATCGTCTCTCAGCGACTCCGTTAACCAGTGGCCCAAGTATTTAAACTGTTTCGTCACTTTTATGGTGGCGCCATTCATATACACATCAGGTACCTTATCTGGACCTCGTCCCGATCTGAACACCATCATTTCAGTCTTGGTTACGTTATATTTTAGCCCATGAGAAATGGCATATCTCTCACAGACTAAAAGAAGTTTTTGAAGACCTTTGAATGATGGACTGAGAAGCACCATATCGTCGGCATAGCTCAGGTTGTTAACGCATACACCGCCTAGGTAATAACCAACCCTGGTACTTCTCAGCTCCTCAATCAACTTATTGATGTAAAGGTTGAACAGATCAGGAGAGGTCATCCCGCCTTGACGAACTCCGCACTCTAGTCTAAAGTCACTAGAGATCGTGTCGCCCCATCTAACTGTGTTCGTTTGGTTTTCGTACCAGTATCTCAACAGACTCCGGACAGAGCTCGGGACCTTCGCGTCTCTTAATTTGGCCCAGAGAATTTTATAATTCACCAGGTCCAACGCACGGCTTAGGTCTAGAAAGCACGCATAGACTGATGTTTTCCTTGTCGTGTAGTAATTTACGGTGCTTTTAAGGCTCATTATTGCAGAGTCTGTTGAGAGACCGGGACAGAAACCAAACTGAGCATCGTCGATTTTCATACTCTCCCGAATACCTGGGTAGATTATTTATTATTTATTTGCCAGTAGATGTCAGGAAGATTCATACTTTTCAGTTTAGTGCTTATGTTAGTTAGGATAAATTTGATTATTGAAAACATCCTAGCTAGATCGATTTAGTCCCCCCCCCCCCCCCCCCCCCCATATTTGTTTTTATTTCTTTCGTTTCGGTATGTAGACAGTAAAGAAACGACTAAGAAACTAGCCTGTCAGTTGTAATTTTTGCAACTCACCAGGAGTTTTGTAGGCGTCACAATGGATCCATCCAACTCAGCCCGTGGGACCTCAAGGCTCAGAGATCCCACCGTGTATGTATTATCCTCACCTCCACTCCACTGTAATCACGAATCTGCCGACCGAGGTGATCGCCATGATCAGTCCCGCTCGCCGCTCGAGGGCGCGCCCTGCGCTGAGCTGATGCCGTGTTGTGTTGTGTTGTTGCAGTGCTGCACAACAAGTACGACAGCAGCAAGTCCTCGTCGTACCGCGCCAACGGGACGCAGTTCGCCATCCAGTACGGCTCCGGCAGCCTCTCGGGCTTCCTCTCCACAGATGACGTCACCGTAAGCGCACAACACAACCTATCATTATTATTACTTGTTATAAAAGTTGTTACAATGTAATGGGATGCCACAATGTGTTGCCCGATTGGACGCAATGTCCTAAAACTTACAATAATTAACTAATACAATTCTAAAGAAAATAATACATAAAATTCACAGACAAATAAATAAATAATAATAATACATACAATCATAAAAAAGTCAATATTATTTACATACTTAGAATGACCTTCGAATACGTGTCGTCAGGTGGGCGGCATCACGGTGCGCCGGCAGACGTTCGCGGAGGCCATGGCGGAGCCCGGCCTGGCCTTCGTGGCCGCCAAGTTCGACGGCATCCTCGGCATGGCCTTCAGCAGGTAACATTCCCTTTTTATCGAGATCAATTGAAACCATTGGACTGTAAGACAATTGCTTATTAGGTACCTGAAGGTAGGTATTGGTAGGTAGGTACTGTACAAAGGAATAAAAAAAATGATGGACCAGTTTGTGATACGTATCATAAGCTTTTTTATAATACCTTTGTACGTAATAGTTTAATTTTGTATTAAGTAGTTTAGGAAGAAATGCGAAAGCAGAGTGCGGTGGCCAGCACCAAGTTGCAACTTCGCATCTCTTCCTATAAATAGGTGGCGGCGCTAGTTTGAGTCGGGGTAGCGCCTTCGATAGAATAGTATCGGCATTACCTTGAAAACTGTCAAAAATACCTGTCGGTGGGGGCCACGGAACTTGTGATTATAAGATGTAGTAGCGACGGCATGGGTGGGAGAAATGGTGGCCACAATCGTTTTGTAAGGAACCAGCGAATTGTTTCAGTTCTAGTACCTTATTATTACGATGCACGTTGTGTTGCAGCATCGCGGTGGACGGCGTGACGCCCGTGTTCGACAACATGGTGGCGCAGGGGCTGGCGCAGCCTCTCTTCTCCTTCTATCTCAACAGGTAAACTGTCAGAGAGTTACCCCTAACTTAACTACCTGTATTAATATTGCGCTGTAGGTTTTATGTACTCGTAGTACATCGGCCAGCGAGGCACGGTGTGATGATGAATTAGGTATGTTAATTCTAACTGTAATTTTCCTCGTGTATTGTATTATTTCTGTGACGAAGAGTTGATAAGTAAACTGATATTTTTGTAAGTTAAATTATAATGACTCGTGAACGAACTTTAATTAAATTATCTTGCATATCATTACTCTAGCTAACCTCAACATTACTCAACAGCCTGTATTGGTTCGCTGCTGGACGCAGACCTCCCCCTGACATGGGGGATAATGCCCATAATCCCCACGCTGGGCATGCGGGTTGGGGATCGCAGTTCGGTGGTATGATTGTTCTGCAGGGGGCGCTGCTGCCCGCTCCCCGGTGGATATCCCGAAAGATGGTTGATCATAAATTGTGTCCTTGTGTCATCTTCCTAAGAGAACACAAGGCTCGCGCACTCCCCTGCCGTGTGGTGCCGGACTAGAATTTCCGGCACCGCAACTGTTCCCGTGGGTGTCATACGAGGCGGGCGGATGTTATTCCATGTCATAACGAACGTGAAGAGTGATTGTATCTGCACGCGCAGGGACCCGAGCGCGGCGCAGGGCGGGGAGATCATCCTGGGCGGGTCCGACCCGGCCAAGTACACGCCGCCCTTCACGTACGTGCCGCTCGACAAGACCACCTACTGGCAGTTCCAGATGGACGCCGTGCGCGTCGGCGACCACGCCTTCTGTGCCCAGGTACCCGTCTGTCTCTGTAACCAGACCTAGTCAAACGACAACAAAACATGTAGTCAAATTATTCTTTTTTATTTTTTTATTCGCTATATTTTGTTTAAGATTTATCTTTTTGTGCGCCTAGTCTACACGAGCCACAATGACTTCATGATCATACAATAGATAAATAAATCATGCGTGACAAATGACAGAGCATTTTCTAGCCCCAAGCTAAGTCGAGTTTGTGTTATGGGTCGTAAATAACTGAGTCAGAGTCAAGTCGTTTATTTCTTTACTTACGTTTTCTTGACTTACAAAATAAGGACTTAGAATTTTATTACTATACAGGATGTCCGGAAGGTCGATGCAAAGCCTTAACGGGGTGTTAGTACAGATCATTTAGAACAATTTGTCCTAACCAAAATCTAATTGTTTTTTTTAAGAGTTTACGATTTTTAACCAAATCCCAAAATTTTCCAATTAAGTGCTAATAACGCAAAGTTTAAGTGGAAATGTCTATTTTTTATGTACTTTATGAGAAAAAAAATGGCTATTTAAACTTTACAGAAAAAAGTTTAAAGTTTAAATAGAGAGTTATTTTTTTAGTAAAAACTGTGCTTTAAAATGATTTGATATTATTAAACAAACATTAGGCTAATAAAGTACATTAAAACCTTTTTTTACCAGTCTTGGTATAAATAATTATGTGTTTCGTTGTAGTGAGTAGTCGGCGGAATGTAATGTCTGTGTTGGTGCTTGGCAGGGCTGCCAGGCCATCGCGGACACGGGCACCTCGCTGATCGGCGGGCCGACGGACGAGGTGCGCGCGCTGAACGCGGCGCTGGGCGCCACCGCGCTGGTCGGCGGACAGTACGTGTTCGACTGCAGCATGCTGCCGCGCCTGCCGCCCGTCGCCTTCACCATCGGCGGGACCACCTTCACGCTGCACGCGCAGGACTACGTGCTAAGGGTCAGTACACCACACTTTTTTTTTTTAATCAGAAATAAACCTTCATTTGACCGCAATCTCACATGATGGAAAGCGAAGATGCGGCCGACGATGTATCACGAAGGTCTAGAAGATGGCTACTCCGGACTCCGGACCACATTCCGAAACACAACTGAGTTGCTTCACGGACTGGCCCAGTCCGGAGGGTGGTGACAAGCCACGGCCGAAGCCTATCACCAGAGGGTACCGCTCTTAGCACCACCCAGAGGACATGTGAAGGGTATCAGAGGGTCAACACCTACGGACGTGAGCGATACTGTCCCCCAAAACCAAACCCTGGGCTTGTTCGGCACTGTGGGCCTACAGCCCTGCCAAAGAGCCGAGGGTCGACGTCATTATTGGGACCGATTCATCATCATCAACCCGTGTCTACGGCTGCTGTGAGCCCGTCGGCGCGTGTTGTGCCACACACTATATACTGTCTAGTCGGCCACTCGCCCTCCGAGCGTAGTGTGAGGGTTACTTGAAGGTATCAAGTAAACAAATTACAACATTCCAATTGACAAATACAATTCAGATCCTTTTGGCGACTTAGGTCTATCAGGAATAATGACTAAGTATAAAAATGACGAATTTATAAAATTAAATTGTCGAAGTTTTTATGAGATAAAGAAATGAAAATATTTGTGTTTGGATTCCAAACAATTTATTTCTTAGAACGTTAAATAGCTCGAACACTGTTATCTTACCTAGGTACATACCTACGGTATGGAATGGACTTAGATTATTTTTATATTCAAAAATTTGCTCGTCTCTTATCTTTACACACGTTATGTTCGCAGCTTATTAAAAAGTTTTTTTATCAGTTGCTGATATAACAACAAAACAAACTAACATAGTTCAAAGTTTTGTTTTTATACAACATTGCTCGAATAGAAGAAACATAACTAAACATTGCGTCACGTGTTGCGTAGACACTAGATACACTAGAAATGTCAACATGTATGGAATCACCAGACTGAATCCGCAGTTCGCAAGCGCCGAGTACCTGAAGTCCTTCTGCACATTCCCTCCCCGCACGCCCGCACGCCCGCCCCGCACAACCCCGCACAACCCCGCATCTCCTGCGGCGGAGCTTCCCGTGTCACTCCGCGAATACTTTTATATAAGCTCGTCTCGGGTCGCGATATTTTGACGGTTTTCAATGAACAACTACTTAGTCGGTTTTCAATGAGTAACTGAAATGTACTAACTCATAAATAACATACCTGTCTTCCATTTTCAGGCTAATAAGTAGTTTTATTTCTGTATAATTAGATATGTATTTTCTAAAAGTAGGTATTTGACTAACTTTAATGAACTTAGTATAATCCGTGACCATCGTAAGTAAATACACCATTATGAGAAAAACACCTAAGTTAGCCAGAGCAGTAGCCCTCGTTTCTTAATACAAGTTTCCACTTTGCAAGAGCGAGGAACTCATTAGCAAAGCCTTAAATGGGTCGCTTGCACACATCAGGTCCCTACCAGCTATCTGAAGACTAACTCCCTTATTCATAATGGTCTGCTAACATAAAACAACTGCTAAGTAGTGTTATTTCTCAGTTTGATTTATTTATTTATTCAATCTTGACTAACAGAATTACATCCAAAACATCAAGCATTATAATGATATTTAAAGTAGGTAATTATATAAATTAAAACATTAAAAATAAGGTATTAAACAGAGCATCAGTTACTAATTAAAATTAAATTATGAGTATTTGCTAAATAAATACTTAGTCATTGACAGATTTTTATAATAATGTCAAATATAAAATCTAAAATATGGACATGTCACAATAAAAATTATAATAAAATTCTAGCAATTACATACATGTCAAAAAGTGCAATTAAGAAATGAGAGCACTAAACGGTGCAATTTAGCGATGCTGTCAAAGAACAAGTCAGTTGATAAATCAGACTGAGAAATAACATTACTTATCATCAATAGAAGACAGAGCGAGATTTAGCAGTGTGTTAAGTTAACATACTATTATGAATAAGGGGGTAAATCTGTAACCTATATTTATAAATGTTGATGCGTGACATTTTTTATCTTTATCTTGAATAAAACCAATTCTACCTGTCGGAAGCTGTGCAGATAAGTCAATTATAATGTGGTTGTAACGTGACGTTGCAGATCTCTCAGTTCGGCAAGACGGTGTGTCTGTCGGGCTTCATGGGGCTGGACGTGCCGGCGCCGCTGGGCCCGCTGTGGATCCTGGGCGACGTGTTCATCGGCCGCTACTACACCGAGTTCGACGTCGCCAACAAGCGCATCGGCTTCGCGCCCGCCAAGTAGTCTGCAGTAGCGTAGGTGCGGCCGCACGTTGCCTAGATCGCTTAACTCATTCACTGCCCTTCTTCCTTGGTTTGGCCTTGCAAAGGTACAAGAACGCGTCCACCCACATGTATCGTTCAGTTATTGAACAAATAAAATACTAACTCATGGTCAATTAAAGTGTTAACGACTGGTAGATGCTATTCGACATTAAGATTGTAGCTAGTTTGTGATCAAACACAAAAATGTGCCCAACTGAAACCATAGCATCGCTTACCTGTAAGGTCGAGTAATTGTATCGGTTCAGTTGCGCGCATCACGGCGCTGTCATCGCTGCGGGGAGGCGGGGAGGCGGGGCGGCGGGGGGCGGGAGGCATACATCGGCCGCCGATATACCAAAGTGAGCAAGGATCAGTGACGCGGTGCTGTCTTAGTTTCGTAGTCTAGAACGTAAAACTCAGAGACACTTGTTAGATGGTAATGTTTTATCTATAGTTGGATTACTTTTTAGTTCTTTGCAATATTTGATTTGAAAATGCATTTTAAAATGAAAATAAATCCTGGGTTGTTTTGTTTCTGAAAAAAATTTGGGCTGTTCATGACAAAATTGTTTTGTATTTTTAGTTATTAGCAATAAATTTTGGAAATAACTGAAGTTGTTTTACTCTTGTTATGACCCTGGACCTATTCGAGTGTGGCCGTGGTAGGAAGGTAGTGTCGTTTCGTCCATTATGCTATTAAGGTTGGTGTATTTAAGGAGTGGAATGCAGACTTCCGTCTTTTAGTACTGTAAATGTTCCAATCTTACATTGGTTGTCCAATGACTAGCCAGCTAAGTATATCTACTATCTAGCGCTCTTATAGTGTAGGAGTTGTTAGAAAACTGTTTTTTAGACATCGTAATTACAAGTGTGGCATGCAGTACTAAAATATACCTACTAAAACACATGTAAAGTCCGCGAACGGTTTATTTTTATTGTCATTACAAGTAACCGTTTTATAAGCATAAAACGGAAAAATTTAGGCCTAAATACATTGCTAACCTGGTTTAATCGTGTTTTAGTGTTGTAAATTCAGGTAACCGTATTTTAGTTTTAGAAAACCCCAAAAATGATGTAGATACTGGGGTAGCTGGTCTCCGTATCTCAGCACTGAGAAGAGATATAATTTTTGTAACCAGATTGGAAGATAGAGCAAAAGCTGCGTTTTAGTGTGGTACACAAAAGTCGAATTTGACGAAATGTCACTTAACGGTCTTTAAGTGATCGGACGGCAGTTCTGGGTTCTGGTGCTTTCTCTTAGTTTATTGGAGCTTGAGAACTTGGAGCGACATTTACCGCCTTCGATTCTTTTATTAACTGAACAAAACAAAATAAAGTAACTTTCTTGTTGACAAATCACAAATGCTGTGTGCATTAACTAGCCCCAAGCAAGCTAACCAAGGCTTGTGGAAAGTACTTGCTGATATGAGAGCTATGATCTCGGTGTCTTACTTGATAGCCAGCTTCACTTAAATCAACATATCGAATCAATAACTACCAATGCTTTCAAAATGTATGGTTTTATTATGAGGTCGTCAGCGGACTTTAAGCAACCATCAACTTTCCTGTATCTATACAAAACACTGGTACGCTCTCAGCTGGAATACGCGGTGCCAATATGGAACCCATTTTATAATAAGTTCGTGGTGTGGTGGCGATTGAGAGGGTTCAGCGGATATATTTGCGGTTCATGAATTACAGATGTCGTCGCCCCCTTTGCTCTTACACTGACTCACTTAATGACCTTAAACTTTTTACTATCGAGTCCAGACGTAAATATCTTGAAGCTGCTAACCTTTACAAAATCGTACATAATAAATTTGACTGTTTAGAACTCGTCAGAAAGCTATGCTACGCAGTCCCGAGAACTTGCACCCCGCGAGCTACGCGCTCGCGTTCTCTGTTTGCCCTTTCCTCCTGCCGCACAAATTCCGGACTTCGTGTCCCCATTCGTCGTATGGTTGAGTCCTATAATAATAACTTTGTAGACATAGACATATTTATTTGCAATTTACATAAATTTAAAAAGTTGTTACATAGTTTACTTTTTCAAGTAAATTTGAGTAATGATAACCCAACATGAAATATTATTATTGTTTTTTCAGTTAGAATCATTTAGTTACCTTCTTTCTAGGATTTCCTTTTTTCACTAAACTTAGTTGTTGAATTGGAGCCAGGGCGAGCAGTCTCGACATAGATAACGAACGACATCGGTCGCAAAGTTTATCCGAATATATTTAATCGTATTTTGATTTTCTTTACAAGAATCAAGTTCCAAATGATTCAATAACTATTTATTTCCATAAATACAGTAGATTGACATAAAGAAAAGGTTAAATTTGTAATATTCATATTGATTTACCATTGGAACTATTAATTTTTGTCAGCTGTTTTGGCAAGCGACCGCCATCTTTACGATTTTTGTCGCAAACTTTACGCGTTCGTTAAAGGTAATTGCGAGCAAATGAGACAGCCCGATAAGTTTGTAGCAATCCTTCACCGAAATCGTCTTCAATAAATATTGTTACAACTACTTACATCTTCATCTACTCCAAGCACGTGAATTTTAATTTATGTTATTGTGATTTGTTGACATAATTTGCAGTTATAGCAAAATGGATCGTGGCTAGCTAACTCAATACTGCGAAGACTATCTGGTAGGTGGCGCTAAGATTTTCAATTAACATCTCGAAATTTCGATCGAAACAAGACGAGAAATTCTAGATCGCGATCGTGCAAAGCGGTTTTTTGAAGTTTTAACCATCAAATAGTTAAAAGTGAAAAAAGGACCAAGTTTCGTAGTCGTTTAGGTACCTGTAGTCAAAAACTAAATAAGTGCCAAGTAGCAGTTCCATAAATAAAGGGGTACCTAGTAAGTTGAAAATGTATTTTTTGTTTAGAATAGATTAGAATAATTTATTCACAGAAAACATGTCAAATATTACAATGCTGTTGTTGTATGAGTGGTATCAATGTAATACTACCAGTAGTTATGGACTGGTGTGTGAATTTTAAAAGACCTACCTACTAACATAATAATAACCAGAGATGGGCCGAACATGAGTTTCACCGAATACGAACATTCGGCCGAATATTCGGTAAAACTTTTACCGAACCGAATATTCGGCCGAATATTCGGTACATTTGATTCCGTTCCGTCGCACAAATGCAAGTCTAAACTTGTTTACGCCAAGCGCGCGGATTGCCGCCAGCCCCGAAGAAAATAAATTCCGATTTCATCTTATGAGCAACATGGCTAAAATGTTTCTTTCAGCTCCAGGAAGCTCTGTTTACAGTGATCGTTTGTTTTCCGAAGCAGGCAACTTTTATGAGCAAAAACGGAACAAACTATTGCCAAATAAAGCTGAGCAGCTTGTTTTTTACACCACAACTTGCCACTTGTGAATTTTAAATACTAAATCACGATGTCATATTTGTCTTATATCTCAGTAGACTATAATTAAGTTCCTAACGCTTAATGTGTAGATTACGTGATTGATCTCTTAAATTACAACCCGAAAAGTACAAACAAATTACTTATTTTCTTTATAAAGAACTATATTGGTTGAATAGGATAGGTTTAAACGTTTAATATCAATAAATATATTTTGCGACGCTATGCTGAGTAGAAACTATAAAAAAATATTATTCATAATCTACTAAGGTGTTGTGATTTGATTCAGCTATTCTCTAACACACTAAAGACTGACCGAAATAAATATCTTGTTTATTTTCCTTCAATTAAGGCCTGTATAATATATTATTCCAAAGAGTTAACACAGAACCTTAATCCCAAAACAGCTAGATACCTATATTTGGCATTAAGTTATTATGGATTCCTTGCCTACCCTGCAAGGGATCCGGCGTGAAGATATTGATTGAAGTTATTATCTTTTTAACAACCTACTTTAATTGAAAATAAAGCTTCACTGACGACAAAATCAGAAAGCTACACTCTAAAATACATACTTCATTACACTGTACACTCAAATCATGATAATACACGGGTCTTAACAGTAAAAACTTTGAGTATCACTTTGCCGAACATTAGGTGATTCAGCCGAATATTCGGCCAAATATGAATATTCGGTAAAGCTGCCGAATATGCCGAATACCGAATATAAAACGAATATTCGGCCCATCTCTAATAATAACGATTAAGAATTAAATTACATAATATGTCTTATCTGTTTAAAATTAAAATATTCCTCTACGCTATAAAAACAATGAGTCAGTAACCATTTATTATGTCTTTTTTTTAAATAATGTCTTAATAAATGTTGATGCATAGAGGATATCCAAGAGGCAGTGGACATTTTGACAGTGTAATTCTATTGTTGCTTTAACGATTAATCATCATAACTTATGATTCATAAGCGACAATGGAATCCACGAGAAAAACATAATAAAGTTAGTTTATAGTTTTTTTAAAACAAACTCAATCATTTATGTGTATGACACACCACACCGCGCACCGGTGAAAATAAAGACATTTAAAATGTAATACTATTTTATTTAAATAATAAAACCCTCTCGCTTACAAACCTTCCTCAGCTACATATATTATTGCCGCGCACTGCGTTTCCCTCTTGCGGACAAACGTTAGAGAGAAACAGAACACTGTTTAGATAGCTGAAAGAGGATTACAAGTGAGAAGGAAAACTTTCAATTCATTAAAATACATTTTATCGTTATAAATTATAATTACATAATCTGTTTGACGGAGCCTGGGCGTCCGTCCGTCCGTCCGAGCTACACTTTATACCTACATTCGCTACACTATATTTGCTATTGTCCTAGTTTGCGTTTTTTTCTAAACTTTTTCACATATGCCTCCACTAAAGCTTGTATTTTCGACGGGTTGATTTCGCCGTTTTTGTTGTGACATATCTGAAACAGACGGAAGAGAATAAAGGCCTTGGTTACTTGATCAGTAATGCAATATGCGGCGCCGGACACATCATCGTATGAAAACGTCTAGAGTCGTATCTTGTTCCGTCTAAGTCTGCGTCAGCGGTGCGCATACGCAGCGGATGCCACGGCGGACCAACGTCCGAATGCTCAAACACATAAGCACGTCTCGATCTCGAGTGACGAATTTATCTCACAGTTTTCTATGCGAGACTGTTTTGTTTCATTAATCGGTAAGGTTCTCAGTGACGCTCCGTTGCGCGTCGTCGCCCCATAGCATCGGATCGTCCCCACGGCTTCTGGATTTGAGATTCCGCGCCAACACCCAGTGTTGGAAAGCGTGCAGATTATGGCTAAACCGAGACATGTTCTGCAGTGGACATAAGAATATAATGAAGAAAAGTTTAAAATGCTAGTTATTTGAACACAGAAGCAAACCCAGAGCTTGCGTTATGGGTCCCTTGGGCAGGGCGCAGAATAAATAAATAATGCTGGACAATCCACACAGCATCATCTAGCCCCGATCTAAGCAGAGCTTGTGTTATGGGTGCTAGATAACGGATATACTTAAGAAATACAATAGATATATATTTTTAGTACATACATAGACAATACCATGACAATTATTGGCAGATCGTACAAACATTTGCCTCAGGGCAACATCTGCGTCGCAGGCGAGCCTTCGCCCTCCGCGGCACGTTGCATGTCAAACGGTAGCTTACCTTGGGCACGGCGCGGCGCAGGATGTGCTTGTACTCGTCCTTGGAGACGTGCTTCTTGTTGTAGTGCGGCTTCAGCACCAGCTTCACCTCCTCCACCACGCGCTCCTGCCGGTTCAGCTTCTTCAAGAACTGGAACAACGAACACCCTGTATATAGCCTCCCTCATTCATTAACCCTGCGCATAGCCTCTGCCCTCTGCTAGAGGCAGCTCTTCCACCTTGAGGCCTTGTTTACGGAGACGCGGCGCGGCCTGCACTGAATTCAAACATATGGTGTTGGTGGAGTGCGTTTACGGAGAAGCGATTTTTACACGCGTTTGTGTCATTTGACAGCGGGCACCACAACGTCCACCGCCACTCATCACTCCCCGCCTATTCATAACAGCACCATACAAAGCGCTATGTTCCGCTCGCCGCCCCGCGCCTCCGTCACAAGGCGAGCTGACCCACCTTGCTCTTGACCTCCATCTCGACGGCGGAGCTGGGCAGCTCCTCCATCACCTTGAGGCTGTCGTCGTCCAGCAGCACCTCCACCGTGGTCCTGCCGCCTGCAACACATCCTACACATCACCGTACATTCTACTCTGCATCACACTAATCTTACTCATATTTTGTACCTTCACACCGAAACTCAACTAATTACTTTTGAATTATTTTATCGCGTACTTTCTGTTACTATTTCCTCTAAGTTTCTACCGCGTTGTAGCGATCGTGGTCACGGCGTGACTGGCGAGAGAAACGTAGGGGAAATAATAACAGAAGGTAACGCGATAAATATCCGATAACTTTAATGAATTCAGCAGGATGTTGAACATTGACCCTTTCAATGGTAGCATTCTAAGGGCAAGACACAGGGTTGAAAAAAAAATCAGTTTTTTTATATTTTATAAAAGAAACAGTTCAAAATGTTTAAAACAAGTGTTATTTTTTGTTTTATTTGTTTTTTTTTTTACTTTTTACCTTTATGGATCAATTTCAAATCAATTATAGCGAATAATAAAATATTTAATCCATTTCTAAACTATTTCCCAATTCACATTAGTAAAAATTAACAAAACGATAAATATTTACTTATTGTTGCGTATCTCAGTATCCCTTCTTAAACTAATTATTAACCAATACAAAACACTTTAGATACACCTTGTATGTAGTGTAGTGTAGGTAGGTAGAGAACTAGAGAGAGAACGGAGAATACCCACTAATCCAGTAAATTACTTTCTTTCGACGGCCGACAGGCTGCGGGACGCTGCGGGACTTTACTGGCCCCTGTAAGGTTTTCCACCTGCACCTTTAGATGATATTGATAGGAGATGTAGGAGTAATAGAGAGATAAAGTGCAATTGTGCGGTTTATACATTAATCTTACAGCCCCAGTTACCTATGCATGCAGTATACAGTGTTTAAAACGGCCAACATAGGGATTTTCCACTTGTAAAATTATTTTAAGCTATTTAGAGTTCTACATATTTATTTGTTTGGATTTATTTCCATTCATTTGCAATAAAAGGTAGTTTTAAACCCTGTTTTTTTCTTCATGTTCATAAAAAAAACATAGTTTTATTTGAAACTGTTTTAAACACTGTTTAAAGCACGTGTTTTAAAACAACTTGTTTTTATCATGCCAACCCTGATTACTCTCAACTTCTTTTGCACATGATGTAAGTAGTAAGTAAGTAAATGTAATTATTTTTTCTTAATCGTTAGCTTTTTTATATGTTAATTTAAATAATTTAACATAATTATGTACGCAATTAACTGATATACATAACACAATACATAGATATTTTGTATTATACATCAACACAACGGAAAACATCCCGAACACCTTGATTGAACAAATATCTGCAGATCGTACTTACATTTGTCGAACCTTGGCCCGCCGAGGTTGTCAACAACAAATACTTAGGTATTAGACGGGCGGCGTCGCTGGAGGCGCTTACCTCTCTTGGTGCGTTTGTTCTTTCCGTTCTTGTTCCTCCGCCGGCTGGCGCGGTGCGCGGGCGGCGGCGGCTCGAACAGGTCGCCGAAGTCAGACTCGCCCGGCGAGTAGGGCGACGCGCCGCCCATGGGCGAGGGCGAGCGGGACAGCGACAGCGACGCGCGCCGCACGCCCACCACCAGCGGCAGCGGCAGTCGCGAGATCTTGGTCGCCTGCTGCTGCTACAACAGTGCACGGGGAACATGTAGCGGGGGTCGCTCCAATCGTATCATTATCGTATCAGATAGGCGAATAGTCAAATTTACGGCATTATTTATGGAACAACGAACAAAGAAATTATCTGAAATAGTTTTGTCAGATACAAAGGCGATCAGTCTGTGGTGTGCTGTCAGCGCTCACCGGCATGGGTTTGATTGGATCCGACTTGATAGGGCTGGGCTTGGCGAGGAACAGCTTGGGCGTGGGACGCGGCGCGTCGGGCAGCAGCACGCGGGGGGCCGGCGCCACGGCGGCCAGCGGGCCCCCGCCGCCGGTCCCCGCGCTCTCCGCCGCCGGGGGCCCCGCGCTGCCGCCGGGGGACGCGCCCGCCGCGCGGACCTCGGGCTCCTCGGGCGACACGTCGCGCGTCGACTGCAGGAGCGCCATCACCTGCAACATACGGATATATATTTAACATTATGATATGTTACACACTTGTGAAGTTAATTCTGATTCGGACGACGTGTATACACATAGGCGAAGACCTTTTACATAAATTCACGCATTGCTCCCGGCGCCTTCACTTCCGCCCGGCCACGGTTTCTGTGTGTGGTGACTTCAAGGTCATAGACAAGGGAAAATTCACAGATATTAAATAAATAAAGCACGCATTAGTATGTCCATCGTCCGCCATTACAATAGTAGGTATCAATCTGTAAGTGATCTCATACTCATACTCATACTCATTTATTCGCCGTAGGAGCACAAGGCACACTTGGAGACGTCAATTATACATAATGCTACATAAATTATAATTTAAAATTTGAAGCCATAAGACAGATCTGATCACCAACAAAAATCTTGTGTAGTTAAATGTTGCCCAAATCACGTGAAATAGCAACACATGGGCCGGCTGCTGATGATTGGGAGAGGTTCGTGGCTTCCTTAAGTATCTCAAGGAGGCCGGAGTACCAAGTGGCATAATGACCGGCTCGAAAAATCTTATAGGGCATACGGAATACCTTCTTCTTCCATCTTTAGGACTGATACTCTCTTTAATACCGCTTACAGCGGACTTCGATATCTTTACATCCAGACCTGCATTGGAATGCATTTATCGTCGAAAATTATTAGGTCTATTACTGATGAAATAACAATCCTTTTAACCGATGTAATAAATACCTGCTTAAATTCTGGTGATTTCCTGACATACTCAAATTAGCCAAAGTCATTCCGCTTCACAAAAAGGGGTATAAACGTGACGCACAGAATTATCGGCCAATATCGCTCTTACCGATTTTTAGTAAAGTGTATCATGCTATCTTTCCCTTTTGGTTGATATGGCTCTTTAAACTAAAAATTGTAAAAATGTGACTTGTCTTTTGCATAATATTTTCGGGTGATTTAAACTCTTACTATTTGTGGAAGCTGCTTAGCTCAATTTTTACTTGTTTATTCTTTTAAATTAATAGCTTTGTTTCCGAAGAAATAAATTACCTTTTCAATAGGAGAGAGCGGTCTCCTGTCCAACAGCTCATCGGCCGAGAGGTGCGTCTTCTGCGCCGCCTCCAGGGTCATGGAGGGGCGCTCGGGGTCTGCGGGGGCGGCGGGCGCGGGGGCGGCAGCGGGCGCGGCGGGGGCGGCGGGGGGCGAGGGGGAGCGCGTCGGCTCGAAGGGGTCGTACGCGTCGGGCGAGTCGGGCGGCTCCGGCGGAGTCAGCGGCCCGCGCGGCGAGTCGCCTG
Organism: Eupithecia tripunctaria; assembly: GCA_955876795.1. NCBI lineage: Eukaryota > Metazoa > Arthropoda > Insecta > Lepidoptera > Geometridae > Eupithecia > Eupithecia tripunctaria. The sequence continues at coordinate 16,042,983 of OY041611.1, read as the reverse complement.
CGCACAGTACAATCTTTACAATCATACATTTTCGCCGACTTACTAGTGTGACCGAGTGAACTTGACTGGCAAACGAAGAAAGATTTTTTTCTTTTGTTATTGACATAAATAGAGACGTATAAAATTATTTGATGATATACATAAGAAATTAATTGAATACACATTGTTTCTAAATCATCAAATAATTTAATAAATTTCTAGTGATGTCAGAGATCCATATCATGTCCATATATGTCAGTCGGCGCGGCCTCGTTGAGAACTGTGCTAAGTATGCTGCTGAGGCTCCATGTTCGGATGTTCTCAGAGAACATCTATTTTTTGTAATTGTTGTGACAGCTTCAAAGTTTGACCCACTTATGTGGATCCTGTCGGATTTTAGTTGGACATACTCGAAGATTAAAGAGGGATGAGAGAGTGCGCACTCCGTACCTTCAACGGGGACGGAGGGCGCCTGCGAGTCCGAGGGCCCCTGCGGCGCGGGGCCCGCGGGCTCCGGCGGAGTCTTGGGCCCCTGCTGTAGCGCGGCAGGGGGAGCCGGCGCGGCGGGCGCGGCGGGCGGCGCGCGCTCCGCCTCGTCGTCCGACAACACGATCACGTTCTTGGGCGAAGGCGTGAGCTCGCGGAAGGGCGACCGCTCCAGGTCGATGATGGCGACCGGCTTGGCGGCGGCGGCGGCGGCGGGGGGCTCGACGCGCGCACGTCTCCGCCGCCGCCGCTCCGCGCGGCGCGCGCGCCGCCCGATGCCGCCCGCGCCCAGCGCCGTCTCCTTGAAGCTCACGCTCACCAGGATGTTGTCGCCCGACGTGAACACCTGCGTACCGGAAAAGGTACTTCTTATTTGTCTATAGTATACAGAATGTAGCTGAGTATCTACCAGGCCTAACTCTTAAAAAAATCAACCAGGTTGAAAAAATCACCCAACATCAATAAGGTTGAGCCACAATCCGGTAAGAAGTAGCAGTAGAAGAAGTAATCTTTTAAGAAGTTAATTGATATTAACTTGTGAGGTGATTAACGTGTGATATAATTGGTAATTTAAGCCTTCACGAAGTAGTGAGGGCTTAAATTACCAATTATACATATTAAATTCTAATTTCTCGTCATTTACCTCTTTGGAGGGTCCGCTGGCCTCCCGGAGGCGGCGGTGCGCGCGCTCCACCTCGCGGCGGCGGCGGCGCTCCTCCAGCGACACGGGCTCGGCCGGCGGCGGCGTGCGCGGCGAGGGCGCCCGCTCCGGCGGCGGCGGCGACCACGAGGCGGCCGCCGCCGGCGCGGCCGACAAGGACCGGCGCCGCGCGCGCTTGCGCCGCTGGCTCCGACGACGCGGGCTGCGCTTCTTCTTCTTCTGCTTCGCGGGTTTCGGGCTGGCGGCGGGCGACGGGGAGCGACGCCGCTTGCGCGCGCGCGATCCCGACCGGCGCCGGCGCGCCGCCGCGCCGCGCGACCCGGAACGCTTGCGGCGCCGCTTCGGACTCGGCGAGCGTCGTGGGGACGCCGCCGAGGAGGCGCGTCTAGGGGATGGGGACGCGAGACGCGCGCGACGCGGTGAGGGGGAAGCGAGACGCGTGCGACGCGGCGAGGGGGAAGCGAGTCGCGCCCGACGTGGTGACGGCGACGTGAGACGCGCGCGACGCGGCGAGGGGGACGCGCGCCGCCGCGGAGACGGAGAGATTCGAGCGCGGCGCGGGGGTGGCGTCGGTGAGGCGCGGCGCCGGGGGGGCGAGGGGGAGAAGCGCGCGCGGCGCGGGGAGGTGTCCGGGCTGGCGGCGCGCGGCGCGGAGGGCGAGCGGGAGGGCGACACGTCCCGGCCGAAGGCGTCCTTCACGCGGCGCCGGCGCTCCGTGACCAGCGTGCGCACGTCGTACCGCTCCAGGTCCTTGCGCTTGTCTTTGCGCCGACGCCGCGACACCGACGAGCTCGAGCGCCGCTTCTCCTTCTTGTCCCGCTCGCGGTACGAGCGCTCCTTGACGCGCGTCGCCTTCTTGAAAGCGACGTCTCCGCGCGCCTTCTTGCCCTTCCCCTTGCCCTCCTTGTCCTTCTTGCCGTCCTTCTTCTTCTTCTTCTTGGTGTCGTCGGCGCGCCGCTTGTCGGGTATCTCCCCGTCCTCCGGGACGGCGGCGGCGTGCGGCGCGGGCGCGGGCGGGGAGGCCTCGGAGAACATGTCGTTGGCCTCCTCCTCGGAGATGAGCTCGGTCCCCAGCCCCTCCAGGCCCGGCTCCGCGGGCTCGAGGCCCCGCTCGTCGAGGCAGGGCGTGTAGGAGCGCGAGTCCTCCGTCTCGCTGATGGACTCGGTCATCTTGGGCGCGCGGGGGGAGCGCGGTGATCGCGGCGAGCTGGACGCCTCCCCCTCGGAGTCAGACTTGACCTTCTCCTCCTCGGCCTCCTCGCGGGCGCTCGGCGTGCCGTCCTCGTCGGGCGCGACGGTGGCCTCGTCCGCGAGCTCCTCTTCGAACTCGTCTTCCTTCTCGTCCGTTTGCTTTTCTTCCGAGTCGGCATCAATGGGAAGCTTCTGCGTGGCTATCTCGCTTTGCGCTTCGTCATCGTCCTCGGGCTTGACCAGCGGCTCGGACTCGGGCTCGGGCTCAGGCGCGGACTCGTGGTCGGGCTCGGGCGCGGGCTCGGGCGCCTCGGCCTCGGGCTCCAGCGCTGCCTCTTGCTCGGGCGCAGTCTCCGCAATCTGCTCGACGTCCTCGTCGTCGTAGAGCGCGACGGGCCGCCGGATGAGCGTGGGCCCCGACAGGCGGATCTTGATCGGGTTGCGCGCGTTCGCCGTGATGGGACAACGCTTCGACAGCTTCGCCTTGTACTCGTCCGTCGGCGGCGGCAGGTCGTCGGCGGGAGGCGAGGGGGCCGGTGGCGCAAGGTCGTCGGCGGGTGTCGGGGGGGTCGACGAACCCTCCCGCTGCTCCGGGTCCTCGAGTAACGGCGGTGAGGGCTGGGGGGGGCTGCGCGCCAGGCCGCGGCTCGAGTCGCTGGCGATGTGCACGCTGGTGGCCGAGTAGATGGAGAAGTTTGGGCAGTCGCCCGCGCCGAGCTCGGCGGGCGCGGAGGGCGTGTGCAGCAACGCGCGGTGCTCGTGCAGCGCGGCACGCACGGCGCTGTCCAGCACGGCGGCGGGGGGCACGCCTAGCCCGCGCGCCTCCATGCTGGCCAGGATGGACTGCACGCCGGCCGCCAGCGAGGGCGAGAGCGCGGCGGGCGCGAACGGGGGCGGGGGCGGGGGCGCGGGCGCGGGCGAGGCCGCAGGGCTGTCCTCGTCGTGCGTGGGCGAGGTGGGGTCGTACTTCTCCGTGTCGATGACGAGCCCCTCGTCACTGCGCTCGTCCTCCTCGGGCGCGGGGGGCGTGGGGGGCGCGGCGTCCAGCGGGAAGCCGGGCGGCTCCGGCAGCGGCGCGTAGGTCGGCGACTTGTCGGCGGCGGCGCGCGGCTGGGGCGCCGTGCGCATGTCGAGCGCGGCGTCGTAGCCCCCGAAGGAGTGCCGCTGCGGGGGCTCGCGCCGCGGCCCCCCCGCCCCCTGCCACGCAGCGCCCCCCGAGCTGTAGCGACGTTCGTCGTTGCGCGGCATGTTGTTGTTCCCTCTCATGTTATGCTCCGGCTGGGGCCTCCTTCGGATAAAAACAATTTAGTACAGAATTAGTCTACAACCCAAGCCGTTAAGATGGCACAAAGATAAAATCTACGACGGCTTGGCAAAATAAGTCTAGAAACGGAAGTAATTTTTCTTCTGCTGGCAACATTCTGCTGGCAACTTTTGCTCAATATTGTCTTGAACCTGGTTGACTCACCCACTCTTTTATCCGGCATAGGACTGACCGTTCCGTCTCGCCGAGTTTCTCGGAGAAACCACCTTAAATTAAATGTTCCAAACTGCGCCACAAATTACCGTAAAAACTCGTATCTACTGCGGACTTTTCAAACTTTTAACACCAAATACTCTAAAAACGTCGACCTCTTCAACATGAGGCGCAATGCTTTCAAAAAGTTAATTAATATTAAATTCTTTGAGTGAGGGCCTTAATTACCAATTATTATTTCTAACAACACACTATTACGAGTATTATTATTATTATATTTACACAACAACTATTTTCTCAATTTAAGCATTTATATATAACTATCTTATATAAATATCCTATTTCCCCACCTTGTACTTACTAATCTGCTCAATTTGGTACTGACATCAGGAAAACTTAAACTGCTTTGAACTATTGTTTTTATTTTGAATGCAATTTAGATTTGAGTATTTTTTTTAAATATAATTAGGTACATTGTACGTACTATTTCAATACGGGCGCACTTTACACAATATTACATTTATCATATTGTATCTTTTAACTATCACTATAGCTCTTGTAAATTTAGTTAAGGTTATTTTTAAGGCTACGAGTGGAAACTGTTTTTAGCTTCATTTGTACTAGTTTTTAAGAACTTACAGTCACCTAAAATTAATGCTTTTTGTTTCGCAAATAAATAAATAAATAAATAAATAAATAAACATTATCAAAGTAAGGTTTTATGTAAGAAAGTTCATAAATTCATAGATTTTTTTTTAAAGATCATCGAACACTATACAAACGAGATATAGGGTAAACCCATTTGAAGTGCTGGCCCTGCAGCCAGACAATTTCTAATTCTAATTTCTAGATTTACGAAGAAGAATGGTGGAATTTGATAATTGTTCTACACAACAGGTTGTTAAAAATGAGCTGCTCAACAATGCTTACAAAGAACCGCTGATATGACAGGTTCTTGAGAGTTTGTTTTGTTTCTAGTTCAAGTATCAAGTCGAGGTAGGTGCGCTATAAGGGTTGAAGTAGGTTGCTTTTTGCCAAGCATTATGTAAAAACCTTTCAGCAACAATTTAAATCATTAGACAGGCCCTTTCTGTAGTAAGACCGCAGCGTGTTTGTTATAAATGATAAATTAATCTATAGTTGCTTCACTAGGTGGTAACACTACATTGGTATTCATATTATATTTTTTATATTATTTTATTTATTTGAGAAACAAAAAGCTTATGTTTAAAACTAGTACAAATGAAGCTAAAAACAGTTTCCACTCGTGGTCTTAAAAATAACCGTAAATAAATTTACAAGAGCTATAATAATAGTTACGAAAGATATGATAATGATTAATGTAATGTTGTATACAGTGCGCCCGTATAGAAATAGAACGTACCAAATCTAAATTAGCAAAGCTGTAATGAAGGTTTAGCACGAATGAAATAAAAACAATAGTTCCAAAGCAGTTTATGTTTTCCTGATGTCAGTACCAAATGAAGCAGTATGCAAATTAACAAGGTGGGGAAATAGGATGTTTATAGTATATTATTATTATATTATTTTCTTATAATATAAGGGATGTATGTGACTCCTCAGACTAATATTTTCACTTTATAATGTTTTCAAAGAGACAAACCATTTCAAAATTCGAATGGCGTAAACTTTGATCGATGTTTGGAACCAGTGAATTGTTTTTGTGGTGTGCTCGTGCACAAAGCTCGTGCTATGTGATTGCACAATAAATGGCAAAACAATTTTATCTACTCATGGTGTGCGTGTCTCCATTTTATTAACGCACGCATTCAAAGAGAATGTCACTGGGCTTATCTAACGATTCAAATGTTTGCCTTGCAGCAACCGGCAGGCGCCGGGGTTGGCTGACAGCGAAGACGGTTGTTATGCGCACCTGTTCCGATCGTGCCAGGGCTCCTCGTCGTTGTAGTGAGGCCTGCGGTTGTTGTAGTCCATGAACGGTCCGTTGTGGTCGTCCCGGCGGTCGTGGGGCCCCCCGCCGGGGCCTCCGTACCCGCCACCGGGGCCTCCGAAGCCATTGTCGTAGCCGTCACGTCCGTAACCTATGTCAATTTATATTAATTATCTATAGATATAAATAAATTAATAATGGTAAACAATTCACATTGAATCTATTAGTATCTCTACAGCAAAAATTAAAAAAATTAAGGTCCGTTTTTAGCTTGCAAAATATCAAATTATAGTAGTAAGTCTCGAACTTAGAGCGAGGGGTTGAACCTAAGACTAAGGTACCAGGTCTAAGCTCTGTATACTGTTACACTGTTATCATTATCACACTAATATTAAGACCTTTTGAAATAAACTTTTTTTTATCTATACTTATAATAAAACTGTAACGGGTCCAATTCTGTACATTGAAGATATTTTGAATTTTTTTTTTGGAATGCACTCTATTATCGATACTGAAAACAGTAATTTTTTCGTTCATGTCTGTCCGTCTGTATCATGGCCGCGCATCACACCGAAACTACTGAATGGATTCAAATGAAACTTGGCATGATTTGAGTTCATACTACGAGGAAGGACATAGGATACTTTTTATCCCGGAATTCATAACGGTTCCCTTGGGAGAGGGGATGAAAGTCAAAATGTAGTACTTCGTTGTAATTCATCGACACGTCCTATATAATTAATTCTTTTTTGTTAGAAACAATGTTGCAAAATTTAAAAAATTAGACAGTCAACATTATCATCATCATCATCAGCCTTTATCAGTTTGTTAATTCTTTGAGATATATCCGACTTCACGATCTCACTTTACCGTGCCGCGCGCGCGGTACCTACACCGCTAACATAAACAACGCTTAAAAGCTCTATAACAAAGCAATAACTGTTTTAACAAGGCACACAACGCAATGTATTATTTAACTCCTAATAGTATAACTTTTAAGTTATAGAATACGGTGTTCGTAAATTTATAAATATAACAGGGGTAGACTGATGCTGTGTCAAATATTTGACATTATAATCACATCACACTAATATTATAAATGCGAAAGTTTGTATGGATGGATGTTTGTTACCTCTTCACGCCAAAACTACTGAACGGATCTAGCTGAAATTTTGCATACAGGTAATTCTAATACTGGAATAAAACATGGGCTACTTTTCATCCCGTAAATCTGTTCCCGTGGGATAAAAATCACCCTTAAACGTTTCCATAGGAACAACGCGTGCGAAGCCGCGGGGCGCAGCTAGTATTTAAATATAATTGGTTAATATGCGGCGCGCGCCTAAGTGCTCCTAGCAGTCTTGTTTTTTTCCGACCTCTTCACAAGCAGCTAATTTACACAAAACCCTAATTAATATATTAATATATATATATATATATATATATATATATATATATATATTAATATAATAATAACCATATCCGATTGCAAATAACAGTCCAGAAGTTTCCCGATACATCTGTCTTAATTCGATAAACTCAATTTATCGCGTTAAGAAAGATGTATCGGGAGACAACTCGGTATATAATAGAGTAGTTGAAGAGCAGTGTGTACTCAAAAGTGACACATTAATACCTTGATTTCCCTGGTGTCCTTGGTTGGAGTGGTTGTTCTGGTTGTTGGTGTGGTTCTGTTCCCGCGGGTACCGGTAGCCGCCGCCCCAGCCGCGGCCCTGCCCCGGGTACGAGGGCGCCTGCCGCCCCGCCTCGCCCGCCGTCCCCTCTCCGAGAGGGGGAGAGGGCTTGCTGTCCGCCGGAGGAGCCTTGGTCTGCACCGTGATCTTGACGTCTCCGTCCACGGTGACGGACAGCAGCGAGCGGTGCGAGTGCAGCGCCTCCTGCCGCGCCAGGATGTCGCCCAGCAGGTCGGGCGCGGCGCTGGCGTGCGCCGGCGACCCGATCGAGACCATCTTGCGGCGAGTCTGACGAAACACCAACCCATATAACTAATCTGCCTTCCCTAATTTCCTGAGCTCAGCTCGCAATTTCACTAATAACCAATTAGCCCACCCATTTACAAATAGCAGTCGGTCAAATCGACGACTCATCGTAGGCCAGCAGTGTAACTAGCGCGTACGTACGACTCACCTGTCTGTACGCGTTGAACGCTGCAGGCGTAGGTCTGGAGGCGAGCGCGGTAGCGGAGCCCCCGGTGGGGCCCCCGCCGCTATCCTCGTCGTCCTCTGCGAAGTACTCGAACTGGTTCGCCGAGCCGAAGAGGCTGAGGGACGGTATGCCGGCCCCCGCGCGCCGCGCCGCCAGCTCGGAGGGGCCCGGGGCCCCCAGCGCGCGCTCCGACCGCACGGTCGCTAGCTTGGCGCGCACACTCGCTAGCACGTGCGTGCGCCGCGCCGCCGTGCGGGGCTGCTGCTTCTTGGTCTACAAACAACGTTTTATCTACTGAATTAAAGCATTACTAAAAAGTGGAATTCACAGATTTCATGCTTTTTTACCCAAGTAAAAATGCTATTATTGAACGATCGGCCAGTTGATCGAAACAAACGTAGCAGAATACCCGAAACACACCTTCCTCTTTTTCCTGATGGAAGTCTTGACTCTTTTTGTTCTGGTGATAGGAGTCTTTCCTTTTCCTCGAACCTCATATTCCACAATAACGGTTCTGGTTCTCCGTTTAGTCTTACGCGAGCGCGTGCGCGTGGCGGGCGCGCGGCGCACCGAGCCGGAGGCGCCCCCGAGCGCGCGGGGGGCGGGGGCAGCCCGGCGCCGCCCGCTCGACGTGGAGGGCTGCTCGTCTCCCCTGGCGGGGCCCTCCCACCGCGCGCGCTCGAGGCCCGACCCTCCTAATGCGTCGAACTGGAAGGTGACTGGAGAGGACCTCCATACTCCATTGCAGTTTACACAGAGCCACTGATCTTCAGGAATCTGAAAACAGACTATGGTTTAATCTGAACCAGTCTTTAAGCAAGGAGCACAATGTACTCGACTTTTAACTCCTGCCATTTTATTTGTTATGTGTCATAATGCCTCATCATTTCATACTTTTGTTATGAAATAACTACATACTCATAGATGCTGCCCACAGCTTCACGCAGAATAGATCTGTCAATCCATTTAGGTGTGAAAAGGTCAAGCAGACAGATGGACAGATAGGCAGACAGAGTTCAATATAAGTATGGCTTTACAAAGTTATCTAGGTACTATAAACTGAGTGAATGTAAAACCTTTACCTACCTCTACCTGTACCTTTCTATACTTAAATAGCTGAACAGACCTTAATTAAATTTGTTCGGAAGGAAAATGTTATTACAAGGATGGAAAAAGCCTGTTTAAAAAGTGTTTGTCAAGTGAGTGAGAAGTAAAGTGTTACCCGGGTGAGTGGAGGGGTGAGGCACTGCATGTGGTAGCCCAGGTCGCAGCCGTCACACAGCAGCATGGACTCTTCACGCTCGGTACTGCGGCATATCTGTGCAAATACTATGCATCACCATTGTGCCTCTAGTTGCAAACATGTCATGCCACCATTATCGGCTACATAATGGATCTTGATCTTAGATTAAAATGTATTTAATTAACTTAGCTTTTCATTCATTTGTCAATAACACTAATAATATTATCCCAGCACTCGTAAACTTTGCTCAAACTCATATTATGTCAAAATAGGTATTTTCAGTGAATTGTGACAACATCATCATCAGCAAACTGGAAGCTTTCTTTAGAAAAACTACTATAAAATTAAAAAGTTCAGATCTCGCAGATAAATTGGTACTACATTAACATATTTATTAAAATTTGCTTGTGATTTCAAGAAGTTTTACCACACAGATAGTCAGGTCCTCAATAAGCATGGTCTCGACAGATGGGGGCCGCTCCAGCACCTGCACGGGCTCCGTCCGCAGCACCCTTCCCCCCGCACAAGTGCGCACCACTATGGACTCAAATCTTATACGATCCACAGGACAAGTGTTCATGTTCCTGGACCACTCTGTGATACAATCCAAGCAAAATATATGTTCACAGTTCTGAGGTATTCCAACCTCTTGGTTGAGAAATCTCATGAGACAGATGGAACACTTCTCAGAGTTGCCTTCTGAATTATCCGAACTGAATCCTGACACAGCTGTAGGTGCCTTATTCGGTGAAGATTTGCTGGTTCCGGGCTCGCTAGAGGGTGCTGCGGAGGGCCCGGGCGGGCTGTCCGAGCCCCAGCCTGAGGAGTCACTATCTCCCGAGGAGTCGCGCAGGCCGGGCAGCGCGCGCCGCCGCCGCAGCGCGCCCAGCGCCCAGCTTCCGCTACTGCTGTCGCTGCCATCCTCGCTTAGGACCTACGACATAACATACAACTGTCTTTCACAAAGCTCAGTGCTCTACAACCAAGTCAATACTTCAAATGAAGGAATGCAATGATCACCCTGAGTCTCTTCTTGCGCGTCGAAGTGGCAGGCTGGCTGTCGTCGGAGTCGGATTCCGACGCGGAGGATAACACCATCACCTTCTTGATTTTTCGCTTCGTCCGCGGGGACGGTTCTTCGCCTTCGTCACTCATTTTCACGTCTGCTGTTTCGTTCCTACTGCACCCAATGGGTACGACTACGACACGAAGCTTTAGCAGGTGTAAATGACCTTCGTGCTTGATATATTATGCCATGTGAGCTGAGATTCATCGAAGTCATCAAGTAAACGAAAGGAAACGTTGCATTCAGAGCTGTAAAAGTAGTTTGCTTTGCATACGCGTAATTAAAATTTATTTTAAAATATTTTATTTTGACAGCAAGCCGCTATCATTTGCTTTGTCGGCCATTTTGCATTTTCATTTCGTTCGTCTTCTGTTGTCTTTGCTCTGATCTGTCTGTTGTCTGTTTCCTGCGAGCTTTCTGCATGTTCTACTCGATACTTTCTTTTGACAACTCGATCATAGCGGTTCATTTCGTTCACTCATACTTACATGCGACATTTTTGATTCTATGTCCCAACACTATTATTCCATGGACGTGTGACCAGCGCAGCACTTTTAATGCCAAATAAAGCACTATTTCTACGTTTACGAATTTAAATTAAGAACCATTGAATGAGTGACATTGCTGTTTTCACTTACTCGTTGTTTCATAGAAAATGTATGGGAATTGTTAAGCTATTGCATAGCTTCTATCGCGGGCCTTGAGCGTGGAGACCGAATCGAGAAATTTCGTAACGAAAATAACCTAACACCCCCCACTCCGACCGGCACAGCGGTGATACTTTTTAGTTTTGCCATAAGAAATGGTATGCAATAGCTTTACCGCGGCAGTCCCCGAGTGCCACACGACTTTTTTTTTTTAATTATTGCTTACGATTTGATTTGGTATGTTACTTTGGGGAAAAAGTTCCTGGTTGGAAATAGAGTCGATTGAGACCTTCTTGTTTTTTTTGATAGATGTACAAAATTTTTTGGGCGAACCGTAAACTTTTGCAAAAAACTAAAAATGGCAATCGTTTATTCTTCAAAATAAAACAGAAGGTTCCAAAGAACAAAACCGTCTAACTATAAAAGAAACAGTAGCTTAGGGGCCCCTTAGGGGTCTAAGGGGCCAAAAATTTTCCCCAACCTGTAGGTATATTATCTAAGAGACGTAAAAAAATATATAAAAAGCATAATTGTTTCTACACAAGCCACAGACAAGCCACGTACCTACTCAATCACACTAATATTATAAATGCGACAGTTTGTAGGGATGGATGGATGTTTGTTACTTCTTCACGCCAAAACTACTGGACGGATCTGGCTGAAATTTGTATACAGGCAATTTTAATCCTGGAATCAAACTTAAGCTACTTTTATCCCATAAATCAGTTCCCGTGGGATCAAAATCACCTTTTAACGTTTCTATAGGAAGGACGCGTGCGAAGCCGCGGGGCGCAGCTAGTACTCAATGTATTTATTGCAACATGTTGTACGTAGGCTTGTGTATACCTACTTTGGTTTTATTCTTCTTTTTAGCGCCAAAAACCGGATATTTCCGGTTCTTTCGGTTCGGAATTATAAGTTCCAATGCCAATCACAACAACCTAAACTGTTATAGCTGATCTAACAAATCTAATTGACGGTTGAAATTTTTCATGTAGGTTTTCATGTAGGTATATTTTCAATTGGAAATATTTGTTTCCAAACTATTATGTTTTGTTGCAATAAAGTGGCACTGGACTGTCGCCGACCGGGACGAAAACAAAAGTGTCGTTCCCGGAACGTGTTTGCGGATTATTTTTAACTAGTCGTAATCACTGAGTACGAGCTGGTAGCCCTGCTTGCGCACGCAGATAGAGAGAGAGCGATAGAGAGAGATGGATGCGCGAATGGGATGGGATGGGAAAGAGACGCAATTCAACAGCATTTTGCTTTGTGGATTTTCATCATCAAAACTGCGAAAACATTTTATTTTCTTGGTTTTAGCTAAAATATGACTGCTGAAAACGAACGGGAAATATATCATAAATTGGAGGCTATGAAGGAAATCAGGTAAAGACATCATAACATCGTAAGATTCTTTCATAGCACTAAAAAACCTGGGGGCTGGATCAATAAACACTTCAGATTCATTTGAAATTGAATCTACTGTTCTGTTGTTGTTTTTACTGCAATAAACTGTAGGTCTGGTAAAGATTCCATCAGCTGCTGAGATCACCATTGTTATAAGTATGTGTTATTTGGTGGTTAGCGAGTTATTGTCGATGTTGTGGTGTTGCAGAAACAAGACGATAACCCTGGAGCGCATGAAGCGCAGCATCGTGACCGAGGTGCGCAGCGGCGACGCGGAGGGCCGCTGCCTGCAGCAGTACAAGCGCGAGATGGAGCTGCTGCAGCAGGAGAAGATGAGTCACGTCGAGGAGCTGCGCCAGATACACGCCGACATCAACGCAGTGAGTCTAGCCCAACTGTCTATCTGGCTGGTAACACCCACTGCTGAGTATAGACCTTTTCATTATTTATTTATTTAATCATTCGCAAATCAACAATCAAATTAAAAATAAGCAAAGCATGTTTACAATTTTGTTCTAGATTGAAATCTAATGTAAACATAGAGAAAATAATGTTGCATGCAATATATTTAAATTACCCTAATATTAACTTGGCACCAATTAGTGCTTTCAAACAGTCTCATGAAAAGGATCCAAATACACCTGCGCTAAATTCGAAATAACCAGTTGGGCAATTAAGTGCAAACCTTTCATATTATACAGATCACAGTACCTTTATAATTTATCCAGAGTAAATCATGAGTTTGTGATCGATTGCATGGCTATATATGCGTATCCATTTTGAATGGAGCATAAACGTAAACAAACCGCCCATACTTAACCTAAAATTCACTTTGTTGGCGCGTCCTTTTATACGTAATTTACATTACTTGTCGATTTTAGATCCTCCCTTCAATAAAAATTGCTTACAATTATATCTGAAACTCGACGCCAAGCAAGTGAGATTTTGTGTCGTACTTTGTTTACTAACATGCTTCATTCAAAATAGATAAACCATAGTTGACCTACACATTTAGTCTTTAAGTCAAGGTATCAGAGTAATTAAGTGTGCTGCCTACACAGATATTGCATCGATTATGTATTTATCAAAGGCTTTTGATGTCAATTTGTTGAGAATAAAAGGAGCTGGCCTTGGTATAGCTTATATTTGATTGTGTATAAAAGCAGCGGTGTTATTTGTTGATGTAGTGTGGTGCGGGAAGCGAGCATTGTTGGAACAATTGGAACATTTCCAACTGTTTGTTTTGACTGTCAGCTTTACAGCCAAACCATATTGTACCACTGAATGCAGCGGTCATAGATTCTAGGTTAGTTAGAGATACTTGAAAAACATTCAGCTTCAGATCTACATTATTACAGCTATAAAAATAAAACTTGTATTATATGCATCCATAAATTAAGTAGGGATCTGAAATAAACTAATTATTATTATGTTTTGTATTGTAAAATCAATAGGAAATATTTTGTTTCATTAAAGTTAAATGATCAATGTATTGTACCAATGATGGTTAATAGGAATGAGTGGAACAAGAGAAGAGAGGCATTGCCCAACAGTGGGAGAGTTATATCTGAAATAATGATTAGTAAATAATTTTTAAATGATTGTGTACAGTACAAAATAGTACATACACTAAGAATGGTGAATGTTGATTTCAGATGGAGACGGTGATAAAGCAGACGGAGGAGAGCATGGCGCGCAAGCTGTCGACAGCGTCGCGGCTGCATGAGGACTACCGGCCGCTGAAGGCCGAGGTGGACCTGCTGCGGCGGCAGTGCCTCGGCCTGGAGCGCCTGCCCGACCTGCACGAGGAGGAGGGCAGCCCCATCACGCCCGAGTCAGTGCACTTCTTGCTACGCTTATAGCAACACATATAATGTCCACTGCTGAACAAGCCTACCCGCTTAGCCATAATTACCATGCTGCAGCTGCAGATGTAGAAGTGTTAAAGATACACAAAAGGGCTGGTAGCATGTAGTCCTTCCTCGTGTAGACTTTTACAACATCCCCAGATCCCCTGTTGAGTTGGAGAGGAGAGTCTGACACTGTGTCCGTCACACCCAGTACAACTTCATTAATAACCTTAATAACTTGTTAGAAGACCTGTAGGTCTAGCAAGGAATTGTATTTTTAAAGGAAAATTACTACACTTTGTCATCAAATGCTTAAATTATTTGAAATTAATTACTTCACTTCTTGCGATATGGTTATTGTCTATTTCTCTATACCCCAGAGAACAATCCCTGTGCTTATCGCAGGCCAAGCTTGGTGTAGATGAAGGAGACACAATGTAGATTGGGTACCTTTCATTCTTTGCATTGTAGTTTGTAGATAGCATATTCAGACTGAATGTAGATATAATCTGCATAATCTACATTCAGTCCGACAAAAGTAGTCATATTCTTATATGCCTTAACCGCCCCGCTGCGCGCTGCTCCGACGTAAATGCAGCCTGTGTGTGTACTTGTACAATACCGTCCGTAGTATGTAAGTAACGTTCCCGTTGTCCGTTGCAGTCGGTTCCCGGCGCTGAGCGCGGCGCCGGCGCCCCCGCGCGCGCTGCCCTTCCTGGCGGCGCCGCGCAAGCCGCCGCCGCCGCCGCCCGCGTTCAGGTCTGCTCTCGACCAAGATTTCATTAGCGTCTCGCTGAGGTTCGGTTCTGTTCTTTTGTTTTGTTTCACTCCCGAGCGCTGACACTGAAACACACCACATATAATATTTGGCATAAATATTTGGTATTTACATGATAACTCTAAAGGCTCAACCTCAACAGCCTGTTTCGGTCCACTGCTGGATGCAGGCCTCCCCCAGATAAACGCCTGATTGGCGTTTAACTCATGGATTGTAATGCCCATAATCCCCATGCTTGGCATGCGGGTTGGGATCGCAGTTTTCTAGAAGATTTGTTCTGCAGGGGGCGCTGCTGCCCGCCCCCTGGTGGATATCCCTAAGTCGCCTCTTACGACACCTACGGGAAGAATTGGAGTGGTGCAAATACTAAGCCATTAGGTACCACACAGATAAATGATATGTCTTGTCTATGTCTATGTCTAGATAAAGACAAAACATAAAATTTAAGACTTATCATGTAAATACCAAACGCCACGGGTATGCAAGTAAACATTCCTAAGTATATTTAGTGACTGTCTTGTTTTTATTTAGTTAACCGCATTGATAACATCCATTAGTTGTGTGAACAAACAAACAGCAACTCTTGGTTTTAAAAGATTAGACATGGACATTGGACATGGATAGCCAATCAATTGTACCTAATGAATGAGGTATAATTACTATAATTAGATGGTGTTATTCGGTGTCATAGCTCCTCCTGAACATTTTCCTTCCCACTCCTCTTAGTTTTATTTTATTTTATATCAGTAGCTACTTTACTTGAAATTTTTGTTTTGTCATTATAATTTCCATTATCATACACCGCCAACATTGTTGTTATTCATTTGTTAATACTATCTATATGATATCAATCACTTATCGCGGGTTTTCTGGGATAGTCATTGAACCTTTGACATTAAATGCAATCCTGCATTGTTTGTTTAGGGGTGTAAGATAGATTGCTTGGGCGCGTCATGATGATGATACCCTCCTAGCCGCGGCCAGTCTCACCGAAGACCTAGCCAGGTGCGCAGGACATTATAGTGCGCAAACCCGAGTGCACTACATTCCCCCACTCTCAATCCGATGGTACGGCAGGCCGACACGACCGGGGAGCGGTTAGTCTCCAGACCAACAGCTTAATGTCTTTACGAGGCACGGGGGTGTAGCACCACCAATTCCTGAGTGAAGTATATAATATGTAGTATGTATGTATAATGTTCACAGACAGCAGCCTCCCCCGATGAAGTCCTGCCTGTCGTGCCACCAGCAGATCCACCGCAACGCGCCCATCTGCCCGCTCTGCAAGGCCAAGTCCCGCAGCCGCAACCCCAAGAAACCCAAGAAGAAATAGACCACATACTCTCTTCACGTTTGTTTCATCTCTCTACACAATCCAACTCGCAAGCACCTTTTACTTTAATTTAAATCTAGTCTCAGTGAAGTATTTAGTTTATACGTGAAAGTAAAGTATCCTACTTGACGCCACAAGCGAGATCCGATTCTAGAGGGAGGTAGATCTTATGTTACTTACTTGATGCAAGTACATATTGCATCTGAAATGGTTTTTGGCACGAGTCACATAGATACTGATGTCTGCTAGTATATATGTGTTAAAGCAATGTTAAGATAGGTAAAGCTTATCGTAATAATGTAATTGTGTTTCTAAATATTTCGACAAGGATATTAGGTGTTATGATAGTAAAGAAAGTAAATGAAAAGCCAAACTCATTATGTGGCCAAAAGTAATACAAGAACGTGTTATGAAAGTTCAAAAAGCTATATCAACTCTGTGACTTCTTGCCCATATTAAGTTATATGAAAGTATGAACTTTATGTTTAATAATTCTTTCAGAAGTATTTTCTAATGAGTACCCTGCGAAGAAGAAATAGTCTGTTACTTCTTCGTAGTAAGTAGAGATAAAACATTCTTAAAATACACACCGATTGTATGAAGTTTAGTGAAAAGCGCGTGCGTTTTTAGAATGGTTTGTCTCTACCTACTATTCGACGCGCGCGACTCTAGACATTTTATTTTCTAAAAACGTTTTCTGTAATTACAATTTGTTGCATTAGTAATAAATGTAGTCTGTCTGTAAATAGTTAGCTGTAAGATTATTGTTTCATATTTTTTAAATATAGATTTTGTACAAAGTAAGGTAGGTGTTATGTTAAGCATCACACTAATATTATAAATGCGAAAGTTTGGATGGATGTATGAATGTATGGATGGATGTTTGTTACTTCTTCACGCCAAAACTACTGGACGGATCTGGGTGAAATTTTGCATAAAACATAGGCTACTTTTTATCCCATAAATCTGTTCCCGCGGGATGAAAATCACCATTTAATGTTTCCATAGGAACAACGCGTGCGAAGCCGCGGGGCGCAGCTAGTTGGATATAATTAGATCTGTGGACTCTACAGTGATATCTGAAATACTATACGAGCAGTCAGTATCTAGTGTTCTAGGTGTGTAGCGAGCGACTAGCGACTAGCGAGTGCCAAATAAGACTTTTGTAAATACATATTTTTTTTCTTCCAATAAAAAGTGTTGTGAAAATGTGAAGAAGTTTCTGTTTCACCATCCGCCATTTCCTAATGATTTAAGACCTCCGTGGTGTGTGATATTGCAGGATCAATTCTCACCTTTGGAACAAATGTTTGAGTTGCAAATATTCGTTCTGGATGTTTTTTCTCTATGTATGATAAAATGTCTTATCTATTATTGATTTTTTTTATACAACCTACGAATAGACTATTCTTCTTCGTAGTATACAACTTATATTGTTGTTGATGTATTATACAACACAATATCTTCTAGTACCCATAACATGCTGGAAAGAATACAGCGTAAATTCTGTAGGTACGTGTATAAAAGGCAACATGGTTAATCTCTATCCATCTCTATTTGTATCTGGAATGGTTGGTCTGGATACGTTGGAGCTAAGACGTAAGCTACAACTTGGGATTCACTATTATCTTATATTACACAATAAAGTTAATAATCCAGGTGTATTAAGCAGAATCAATATCTTTGTACCAAATAAGTATGTGCGTGCGGGTACTCGTCGGCGGCACCGTTAGTTCAGTGCAGTTCAGTGGCACCACCCTCAGAACCAAACACGGAAACAACGCACCAATGGTTCGGGCCAGTTCGGGCACTCCGACTTCTGAACGAGTTCGTGCATGAGTTCCAACATGTCGACATATTCCACGACAAGATATGTGTAATATTCAAAAGTCTTTCAATATATTTAAGTTATAAGTAATATAAATGTAATAGTATGTAAAAGTATAAGATAGTGAGTGCTTTGGTTTTTAAACTGTGAACTTCTGTCTTCTTTAATAAATAAATATATAAACATGAGCTTTGCTTAGCTTGGGGCTAAAGCTAACGCGCTGTGTGAGTGAATAGTATGGCATTAACGCATCCACTGCCCACGTCTGCCAGCCTCGGGGTGGTCTTTAGGCATGGATTGTTAGTTTTACTTAGGTAAATCTCTACTACCTTTATGCTATGTTACGTACGTAAGAAGTAAAAGGCGAATAAGATCATATTTAGTCCAGGTGCCTTTATACATAGATTTGGAGAGCACAGTATCCTTTGTGTCTGTCCAACGGAAAAGAGAGAAGTAGGGTTTCATCATACCTACCTACCACCGACATGTATTTATATGATAAACTTTGTCCGAGAGTCACTGGTTTTTGTTATCTATTCAGTCATGTGATGTGACGAGACTGCCTGTAGGTAGGTAGGTATAGGTTTCTTTAATAAAATAATTATAATAGGTAGGAAGCCTACTTCAATGAGGTTTTACCATATTTCCTTCTGAGGGTTTTCCCAATATTGATATTGGCATTGAGGTACCTACTTCACTTCTTCGTAGATTTAGGTATGGTCTTATTTTCCTAACCTTGTACCTACCGTTCATTGTAAGTTGACCCGAAGGTGCAGTGCAGATGCGTCGCAGTGTCCAACCGATTAGGAAATACGCAGTTCCGTGTCCCTCAACTCAAGTGCGTCAATGTCTGCCGGCGCGCAGTGGAGTGACCTGCTGTCCCCGCGCGCCACTAGCCGGGGTAGGTCCTATCATGCCCTCTATACCTAAGTAGTCCCGTGACTGCTTAATCAACCGGAGATACAATGCCTACCTATGAGGTTATTAAAAACAAAGGGAAGCGACCTACTCTACTTGTTATCTTTGTATTGGTTAGTGTGACTGGTTTGCCGGTTTATGGATATTTCAGTCCGGCTTGGAGGCAAGTTATCGACAATAATTTGGACGGTAAATTTTGCAAAACACTACCAGCTTTTATCATTGATGTTTCGCAAAATGTACCGTTGTTCATATGAACAAAATAAACAGGCAGACAGACTGACCAGTAAAAAATCAGGTAGGTACCTACCTATCATGTATACTCTAATAAATAAATAAATAATGCTGGACTATTCACACCATTGATTTATTAAAAACGAAGATGAGGTAGGTACTGGTTTCTCGAAAGTGGCAACCTCAAATTGTGTAAAATTGTGTTCTCCCACATCAGTCACCGTCTGACCGGCGGCAGCGGCGGCACGGGCGGTCGTGATTCGCGTGAAATATTGTTGTCTCAGTCTCACTTCGGTCCTAGATACGTCTTTCGGTCTTTGTTCTTCTTTGTATTGCACAGGACTGGAAATATAACTGTGAGCGTATGTGTTTGCGTGTAGTTGTAAGTTACAACTAACACATGCCAATTTTTGAGTGAGCGCTGGGAGAACGTAACCTATCTTCCCTTTTTAAATCAATGATTCACACAGCATTATCTAGCCCCAAGCTAAGCAGAGCTTGTGTTATGGGTAATACTAGATAACTGATATACATAATACAATACACTACATAGATAGATATTTTTTTATTATATAATAGAAAACATCCAGAACGCCCTGAACAAATACCTGCAGATCGTACAAATATTTGTCCCGACGCGGGAATCGAACCCGCAACCTGCGTCGCAGGCGGACCTTCGCCCACCGCGCCACAGAGGTCGTCAACATACGCTAAGTCGCATTAATAAACAGTAATTTGACATTACAGACAGTTTTGCAGTTTCATTTATTTGTGAAGATAACAGGCTGTCTGTGTAATTGCTGGTGTGGCAGGATGAGTGCGCTAGAGGGAGGGGGGCGCGGGCGTGGACCCTGGACTGGATGGAGTCCTTTAAATCAACTGCGCAACAGGTCGACTGCTTCAACTTGGCTACACAACGTAATTTTATAAATCACCGGAATGTACCTACGTAGCTTCAAACTGTTAGTAGAATAGCTAGACGGCGTACGAAACCAATGTTGTTTTTTTTTCAACACCTAATATTTATTTCGTTTATACAGGGTGGGACAAATTCTTGCCCCCTTCAGGGTAGCTACCGTTTCTTTTGTAGTTAGAAAGAAATATTGCCATTTTTAGTTTTTTGAAAAAATGTACGGTTCGCCCAAAAATGACATTTGTCAAAAAAACAAGTTGGTCTAATCGACTCTATTTCCAGTCGATTAAGACCAACTTGTTTTTTTTAGGAGCTGAAGGAGCCAAGAATTTGCCCCACCCTGTATACCTAAACGACGAATATTTGTTCAAAAATCAGAACTTAAGGTTGTCCATTAATCACGTGAGACTTGAAAGGGGGGGGAGGGGTTTGATAAAAATCACGAAAATAACACAAGGGGGGAGGGGGGGTGTAGTAAGATATCTCGTGTATTTATTTTTTCGTCTTGCTATCCAGTTGTTAGTGTTGAAGAATGTCTTGCTAATCCGTGGTCCGAGGATACATTAAATATTAGGTCCTTACATATGAAATTGGCGTTTTGTATGGGAGGAACAAAAAGTCGAATATTTTTTAATATAATATATTTAATTAATCAAAGTATGAACCATTATTTTCTATGCACTTTTGCCATCTTATAGGTAGTTCATTGATCCCTTTACTAAAAAAACCAGTCGGACGGGAATCAATAAAATCTTTGAAGGCGATTTGGACTGCCCCATCGGAGTTGAATTTTTTCCCTTGCAAGAAGTTATCCAAATTTCGAAAAAAATGGTAATCTGTTGGAGCAAGGTCCGGGGAGTACGGAGGATGTCTTAGACTTTCCAATTGAAGCTCTTCTAATTTAGTAGCCGTCTGTTGCGCAGTGTGTGGTCTAGCGTTGTCGTGAAGCAGCAGTGGCGTGGAGCGATTGACCAGCCTAGGTTGTTTAGCCGCTAGCTTTTCCATCATGGTTTGCAATTGCTGACAATAGACATCAGCCGTAATAGTCTGGCCAGATTTGAGAAAACTGTAATGAACAATACCGGCACTAGTCCACCAAACGCTTACAAGTAACTTTTTTGGGGTTAATTTTCGCTTGGGGCAGGATTTGGCTGGCTGGCCAGGATCCAACCATTGCGCTGAGCGCTTCCGATTATCGTAAAGAACCCATTTTTCATCACAGGTAATGATTCGGTTTAAAATACCTTCATTATTGTGCCGGTTTAGTAATGTAACGCAGCAGTCGACGCGCGTTTGCCGGTTTGCTTCAGTCAATTTGTGAGGTACCCACCTTTCAAGCTTTTTAATCTTCCCAATTTGCTTCAAGTGAATTAAAACAGTTTTATCACTAACATCGCAGCCTGCAGCTAACTCGGACGTGGTTTGCGATGGATCCGCTTCCACAATAGCCTTCAACTCTTCATTATCAACTTGAGTCTCAGGCCGTCCACGGGGCTTGTTCTGCAGGTCGAAATTTCCAGAACGAAAACGTTGGAACCAAAAACGAACTGTGTTTTCTTTTGCAACACGACCGCCATACACATCATTCACCCTTCGAGTTGTTTCCGCAGCACTAGTGCCACGGCGGAACTCGTACTCGTAAATAATGCGATATTTTAAGTTTTCCATTTTGTAAAATGAGTGACGCAAACAGAAAAAAACAGAAGAAAAAAAACAAATGAATGACGATCATCGAAGCACAAATACATGAGTCTATAGCTGTACAAATTTGAATTTGGAATTCCTTACCAAAGAGGAGAAATTTGTGATTAAAGTGGCCAGTACGAAAAACGCCAATTTCATATGTAAGGACCTATTATATTCATGTACTAGTACAATACATGTTTTTCCTATGATTATTGATTACACTCTTCGTTTATTATAATTGTTATGGCAATCAAAAAAAACTTGCAACCTGGTGTAGACATTTTTATTATGGTCCTTAATATTCAGAATAAAATAAGATTAGTTTATACCTGTATTTAAATTAAGATAATATTCAGAAAATTTTAAGATTCTTTGTAGGTACTAAAAATACACGTGATGTTGAGAAGGGGGAGGGGGGGTGGTCTTAAACCCTTTGCTTAAACCTCACTACGTATCACCAATGGGGGATAAGGGGTTAAAAAATGCTAAAAAAAGATCACGTGATTAATGGACAACCCCTTAGGTACATTCAATGGCGCCCGCCCTACCTAAGCCATTCTACGATTCTTCGGCGACATGCCTTTTACTATTTAATTAAGGAAAAAACAAACACAGAAATAATTAAAAAATATTTAATATCATTTTGAAATTATCATAAGTATCACATTACATCCTAATCGAACGAACACTTCAGTTACCTCTCTCTCTTATCTTTTACTTTTTAAACACTTGTGTATGAAATAAGTAAGTGTCTCATAAAATACTCACCGACACACTACAAAGGAAACTAATTGATGGAATGTAATATAACAAAATGTACAATGCTTTAGTAAAATGCGATCTTAGGTTTACCTTTTTGAGTCATGTAATTAAAATAAAATAAAAATACTTCTCCCAACTTACTTTAAATACATACATTCCTAATTATAAAATATCCCTACATTCTATACTAAAGATTTCACTTACATAACATAACAGAACTGATGTTTAATATTTAGGCACCTATAACATAAGATTCCGTTACACATTGAAGTAGTAATAACGTCACGGCAGCTATAATGTATATTAATGTACATTACATTCTTTCATATTTCATACATGAGATGTATCATGCTATAATGTACATCGTTACATTGCAGCTGCCGCGTGAAGCCCTTCATAGTTGCAGGTAGTAATGTCCTACGAGTGGATGTGCCTATGCAAGTTTGGAGCGGGTAGTAAAGGATCTATGAGATTGCACTTTCACATAGGTTCTGTGACCGCACCGTGGTTGTATCGAACTAGACGAGAGGGTATGAGGCGGAGGAGGCGATGCCGCAGTGGTTGTTCTTGTTGCGAGCCATCTTGATGTAGCCCAGGTCTCCCCAGGAGCGGCCCCAAGAGTTCTTCACGAGCCAGTAGTCGCCGCCCTCCTCGTCCGTGCCGTACCCCACCACCAACACCTGAGGAAGAAGGTCATTATTTATTATTACATCCAACATGAGTTCACACAACGCAAGTTGGTAACAAGAAACATGGTAACGAAATAATATTCCAAAAGGTTTTGACGGGACGAATACCCGCGTCCTCGCTTCAGTACGGGGAGGTCATAACAACTAGACCACGGAAGACGGTCTAAAGAAATAACGATTTGACTCTGACTCTGACTATTGACTACTCTTATGTCGCAATATTTAGACTTAGATATGCAAAGATTGTATAATTTGATAAGCGATAAACTTGCTAGTTTTTTTTCACTTCTTCCGCTAGTGGACAAAAAAATTTTAGTGAATAAGAGTCAACTGCACCTTATTTCTTATTTGATAGTACCTAATTACTATTTATCAAACAGTTTATATATAAATGTGTAAATGCTTATTTTGTAAGTCTAAAGAAATAAACGATTTGACTTTGACTCTGACGGGTACCGTGTCGAAAATTACCCTAATGAGCTTACGCTCCGCACTATAATTAAAAACCTAAGTAATATGTGGCTGTATGTATAATACATATGTTTAGGACGTCTACGCGTGCACAATACTTAGTTACTGAAAGCAGTCGACATAACATTGAGTCGCCAACTGGTAATCGGCTTGAAGTTCACTGATAATCGACTTTAAATAAAACAATAAAGTGATCTCTTATTTTTTGTTGGTGCAATAAAGTAAAGTAAAAATTGTGTTAATCACATAATTATACTTTTACAGTAATGAGTCCATAGGCTCCTGAACTAAGATAGAGAAGTTATCTATCGAATTAGGGGCACATTAGTCACACATTTTGTATATCTGCCCTAAAAAAATAGATGCTTAGGACATTCGATCTACGAATTTTAGCCTTGTGGTAAGTACCTCGTTAATTGAACATTATTTAGTAAAGATGTACCTAGTATAGCCTTAGCCAAGCTAGAAATGATAGAAATCACAACCTGATTGTAATAGAAGGTGGCTCAGAATTAAATAAGACGAAAGGCAACATTGTGATATTGGGCCCGGGGCACGGGGATCAAATTATATTCTATATTTTGAACAGATAGGTAACTGAACGGAACTTAGTGACAGCACGAAGTTTTCCTTGAAGTAAAAATAAATCAAATGGAAGAGTTATGAGAAAAATAGTATTAACCACTAATACAGCCGGTAATGAAAAACCACTTAAAATGTTTACTTCGCCCTTGTTTATGTAGGTATGGTTTCTAGGAAATAAATTACTGTGACCACCATTGTAATTCAATAATATCATTATTTAACTTTGCTCCGCTCGCTGATTCATACAAAAACTTGTGCATATTAAGAATGTTCATAAGTAGGTATAGCTACTTATTTTATGGCAACAAAAAAAAGGTCCCTTGTATTCTTGGTCTCTTACCAGCTATTCCGAGATATCTCTATTTTGGTAATTTGAACGCGATAAGCGTCGAGACTTGTTTGCGAGCGCGCCCCACTGACATTTGATACCCAATACACTTTTATCAGTTTAATTCTCCCTACGTGTAGCATTGCTTATCTTTCTTTTGTTTGCAAATAGTACCTACAGGAATAGTTCTTTGTGTCTAATTAGAATTTTAAGCGGCGCATCTATTCCTATGTAAAATTATATACAAGACCAGCTGTTTCAACACTAAGGAACTGTGGGTAAACAGAACAAAGTTTTACTTGAAGCATTTGGGTAGAATCCACGAAATAAGTTTAACCAATTCTTCTCTAACCAACCAGTAGAAAAAAAAACAGTAAGAATTTTAAAACGAAATGCGAATGTTTGGATGACGATGTGATGTTGGCAGTTGAGATGGGTTGGCATCTAATTTTGGATGTAGGTAATCATTTATCCAACCTTTATTGTTATTGTTATACTTCATTGATGTATTTTTGCATTAACATTACTGGATCGCGCTGAAATTTTCCATACTTACAAATAGTTTAAAGCCTGGAATAAACTACTACTGCTGGGATACTTTTTATCCCATAAATCAGTTCCCATGGTATATAAATAACATTTAACTTTTCCATAGAATGAACGCGGAGATAGTTACAAATAGAAGACTTACTCCATGGTCAAGTTCAGTGGATGAGCAGTTCTCATCGTAGTAGACTCCGTCCGAGTAGAACTGGAAGCTCGGCTGCGAGGCGTCGATGGCCACGGAGACGGGCCCCACGGTGGCGACGGCCGACAGCAGCGCCTGCTCGTCGCCCGCGGACACGTCCGTGAACCCGCTGTCGTCCGCGCCGGAGTTCTTGGGGTTGTACCTGAGGGGAGCATCTCTATGTATCTACCATTTTGATTTTTATTCGGCGCGGTAAATATGTTTATGAATGGTCTGGTATGGGGGGGGGGAGAATAATATGGGACTCGACGACGCCCCGAAAAGGACATAATACACACGAAAACCTCTCCGGTGACCCTCTTTCGCCATTTTTGCCGAACCACGGGAACATTTAAACCTTCCGCGGCCCGACTGGCGTCCCCTCTTCCTCAATCCTCCCACATGGCCGATCACTCCACATATTCGTGTTTACATGTATTTAATTGAAAAATTACTTGTTAAAAGAAACAATGATCACAAATTCACAATGTTTTCTTTAACCCTGATGTCCCATCAACATCAGGGACTTAAAAGAATATTTGAAAAATGATTCCGAGCACTTTAAACATTTATTTGTAACGGAAAATACTGTTAGGGATAAATTTTATTTAAAAAGAAAATTGCAATCAGGATAACTTGATAGATAAACCACGAATAGGTATGCCAATAACAAAAACGCGCGTTACTGCACAAACGGGGTCTGAGCTAGAGTCTCGCTCGGTTTGCAGTGTAGTAAGATATACCCTCTAATTCAAGACAGCTCTTACCATTTAGCGTTCAGACGGATAAGCAAGCTGAAAGTAACTTTTTACCCTGAACATAAGACTCCAAAATGTATTTTTTCCAGGCCCAGAAAGAGTAAGTAATGTGTTAGAAGGTAGGTGGCAC
The DNA here is from genome assembly GCA_955876795.1 of Eupithecia tripunctaria. Lineage (NCBI taxonomy): Eukaryota > Metazoa > Arthropoda > Insecta > Lepidoptera > Geometridae > Eupithecia > Eupithecia tripunctaria. Next base: position 16,016,755 of record OY041611.1, on the reverse strand, counting down.
AGCGCGTACCTGCACTTATCGTCGATGCCCTCGTAGGGGTAGCTCTTCTCCATGTCGATGCCGCCGTTGTCCTTGATGTACTTGAAGGCGTTGTCCATGAGGCCTCCGTTGCAGCCGTTGTTGCCGTACTGCGTGGAGCAGTCGATCAGGTTCTGCTCCGAGAGGGACACCAGGTACCCCGTCTTGCGGAAGTGCTGGCCCTCTAGCGCTCCCGTCTGTTCAACAAACACTTTTCTTAGTTTTCTTAAAATAAACAAGTTACATTCATAAATTTATTTTTGTAGATAGTTTTTTTTCGTGATTGTCTGCGGTGCCCATACCTGCCCGGTTATCCATGAATTACCGGACATCCTGTATTATAAATAACTTATTTCTAATTTCATATTTTATTATTATTATGTCTTAGGGATGACAAAAAGTCTTCCACTAATGGACAAAAGTTAATGAAGTGAAGAGCAACTCATTATTACCTTATTTCTTAAGTGTTAATATTTCTTTGTAGACTTGTCTAGTCTAAATGCTTATTTTTTAAACCTAAAGAAATAAAGTTTTTGACCTCTGGTCTCACTTATATTACCTAACTGGTAATATTATTATTATAAAAGTGTTACCAGCCACATTGTCCGCAAGTAACAACAATATAAAGGGGATATGTTTGTTTTAATGAACGTATGGTTGATTTACTTCACTTGTTTCAATATATTTAAACAAGTGTAAGTATTAATAGTAATAAATACAAAAACTATGATCAACGCTCGGTCAGCTCAGCCCTGAACTTTACTGCATATTCATTTATTGGATTAATCGTTCGTCGATTTCTCCGTCAATTGACCGAGAAAAATCGTTCGCTCGAAAATTAAACGATCCCGAGGTGGTCCCAAAACTTTATCAACAATTTCAACTGTTGATAAAGTTTTGGGGGACAAATACTAAATTTTTATACAGATACCTATGTATAAAATTATTTTAATAAATAAAGGATATACGTTTGTAAGAGAATATCACGATGAAAACATTATCATATATCATCGTTCGTTATAATCGCGCTCTCATTATCCAGAATGTGATCAGAAGCACATTAATTAAATTAGATAGACATATTATTATTGTGTATCAGGTAGGTATGATGTAGACAACATCGTGTGCGATGAATCACCTCGTGAATAATGGGTAGCTCGGTAGGTACGAGTAGAGTACGTATGACTCGGTCGATGGAAACAACACAAAACAGACGTCGACATTATTCTTTGTGTTTGCGGACGCTCATCAGATTTCTCATTATTTATTGCAGCTAGGCAAATAAGTTAAGCGGGTCACACATTTTGTGGATAATTAATTTCCTTTTGTCTATCTATTGCTCATTACGTTTATCTCTACCTACACACAAAATCATCGAATTTCTAAACAACTGTTTGAATATGTTCCATTTCTCTTGGATCGACTTTCGACGCGGTCATTTTATGGCTTCACGTCTTTACGTGACCGGTTTGGTCGGATGACGTAATCCTGTGAGGTTTTTGCGACCTACAGGTGATACAAAGCACCAGCTCGGCTATAATCAAAACAAGCGGAAAACCAACAATTCAAACATGAAACATTGAACTTACAACAAAAAATAAGCCTCTGCATTGAACGTGACTTTAACTGTAGAAGGACAATTCAGTCAATGGATTATAGAGCGCGCAAATATGCACCTTAGCTATATTTAATAGTTTAATGTTTTGTGTTTTTACGAGAGAGTTATTTGAATAAATTTTATTATTTGTTTATTATTTTATTACCTAAGCTAAGACCCTTCTAACATTAAATGTGAAAGTAAATGTAGGTTTTCGTATGTTACCTTTTCACCGAGTTGGCTTGGCACTGGGACATGGCGGGGACGGAAGCTAGCCCCCTTATTTTATAACTAAATATGCGTGTTGCATGCATTGCAAGACACTGATGGTATATCAATGTAAACAATAGTTTATCTACAGTAATTCCACTATTGTATTGTGTGCACGACATTGGACGTAGGCTCCTGATGGGACCGGGCATGCGGGTCGGCTCCCAGTTCGGTGGTCTGTTGCAGGGGTGCAATGTGCACGGCAAAAGGCACATTAACCGTTGCCGTAGGTTGTTTTTAGCGTTATATTTTAGATTTTTTTGTGTCGTATGTGTTATGTTATCTTCCGTGACGTCACCAAACGGCTCTGTCGGAAGACCAGCGTTGGTTGTAACGTGTTTACAACTAGCTCAAACTGAGACAGAGACCGTTTTGTGACTAACCGCCAGAACCTTTGTATTTTATTATTAAATCATGTTTGTTTGTAGATTATGCTAAATCGTATTGTACAAATACTCACAGTGCTGAAGGACCAGCAGGAGCCGCACTTGCCCTGGTCCTTGATCTCGGTGACGGCGCCCTTCTTGCGCCAGTCCACCTGGTCGGGCAGCGTCACGTGCGCCGGCGCGATGAACGCGGAGCCGCGGACGCTGGCGCCCTTGCTGGCGTGCAGACCTTTGCCGTGCCTGGCCGGGACATTACGGAGGTAGCATTACTTCTTGATGAAGGGAATTCAACGTGAAGTCAACGTGAAAAAGTACTGCGACTCACGCGGACTTTGCACCACTGAGCCGCCACACAACTCTTACAACACAAAACTCTTAGCGTTTAGTACTTTTTACTGTAAACTACGTAAGTTCGGTTTACGTTTTCAGTAAAAACTGAATGACATAGGTACACATAGCGTCATTCAGTTAAACTATTTTGTTGTTAGAAATAAACTTTTATTTCTAACGACAAAATAAACCTACCTAACTTCTTACTACAAACTTTATCAACTTCAAAACGTACTATGATAGGGCATAGTATCGCTGATAAACAAAGGAATTCCTAATTTCCTTAATTTATTCTTGCGTTGTCTGGTCTGACATTGAATTGGAGTAGAGCGTGCCACGGCGGGCGGCGGGCGGCGGTCGTAGAGCAAGGCCTTTTGTTTAGGGCTCTTTACACCAGCCAGGCTAAATAATCGATAGTAAAGATGCCTATGTTTACATTACATTAAGAATTACGTACCTATAATACATTATTATCGTTTTCCGAGCGACTGTTAATGTAATCTCATAACAAAATAATAATAGCAGATACGTTATACGTTATACGTTATACGTTATACGTTATACGTTATACGCCCCCTATTGCGTGTCAATCAGTAGGTAGTGTATGTATGACCGTGTTGTATTACTTCGCATAACAATGCAATCAAAGTATTATCACCGAATCCAATGACAGTTACTAATATTGTTTCCTTACGATATCAAATAATGGTGATTTTGTTTATTGGAGGTACGTATAAATACACTGAAGTATGTAATGCGAGGCAACAATGCTAGATATTCTTTAAAAAAAGATTCGAGAAATCCTCAAAGAAAAGTTTACCCCCCGGGGGTCTATAATCGACCCCATTCCGGCTTAGTAAACCCATTACGTGGCATCTTGTAGAAATCAGTGCAAACACAAATAATAGAATAATGGGTGAAACTTTGGGACCATTATACATTATCTACCATTTTGGTTACCATAATGTATAAGCCCATAGATTTTTTTAGTTTGAAAAATATAATTTTTTTATGGTCCGAAATTACCGAAGTCTAGTTTTTTGTTTAGGTTACTCCGAGGGGGAAGGGACTCGTTTCTTATAAATTTTATACTAAGAAACCAGTCCCTCTGCTCGGAAGTACCAGTAGGTATTTTAAATAGCCCACCACGGCCAAAGTAAGGATCGGTAGTAAAGGGTAAGTAAGTAACTCACTTGGCAGTCTTGTTGAAGCCGTTCATCTGGTGCACGAACTCGTGGTGCAGCATGTCCCCGTACTTGTTCTGCTTCAGCTGGTAGGAGACCAGGCCCTTCTGGAAGCGCTGGTTGTGCTTGGCGATCGTGTGTTTGTTCTCTGCGTAGATCTTCATGCGGAACCGGTCTTCTATCTCACTGTCGTAGTTCTTGTTGTGCTCCATCTTGATCGAAGAAAATTGTGTTTTAAGAGGGATTTCCAGATAGAGATAGGTGTGATGGGATGGGATGGAATAAGTTGGTATGATTATGCTACAATTTTTACAAGAAATTACTTTTTCTATTTTGAATATCATAAGAATTGCGTAATTAACTATGTAGGTTAGGTTGTTAGGTTCATGTGTAAACTGATCTGTGAATCCATTGTATTGTGCCACTTACAAGGTTTTATTGTGGACAATTTTGTTGTAAGCAGCTCTTTACATTGGAAAACAAATAAATAATATTGGACAATCCATAAGTACTTACCTACATGATCAATTGATCAATCTAGCCCGAAGGAATATGCCAGAGATTAAAAATAAATAGGTAAGTACAAATGATATTCTATTCACATGCATAGGTCGGTAGGTACATAGGTAATTATTTTGTATCCTAGGTACTAGGTACGGTACCTTGAATGCTGTCCACTCTTCCTTGATGAGGTCCAGCAAGCTGACGGCCGAGGCCGTCGCGAGCAGGCACAGGAGAGCTGCTAAACTTCTCATTCTGAACAATTATACCTGTAACAAAAAAAACAATCAAACTAGCACGATTACCTAGGTAGGTAGGTATCGACCTTACTGCCTACTTATAAATCTGTGGACCATAATTTCGTTTTAAAAATAACCGAATCCCGCACCCAAAAACAAGATACCTACCTACCTTTAATAGGTACCTAACTGTGCTCTTCTGTAAGTAGATAGCTAGCTAGCCCTTTTTTGTCAGTGCGCAGGTAGGTAAAATATATTGTATTATGTTGGCGGTTTATGTAGGTACCTACCTAACTATATAACGCCACTAAAATACTTACCTACTGTTATTTATAAAAGAAGTACCTAAGTACTTATTAAAAAGAGGACGTTAAATTTTAGACTTACTTCTACCTGCATAAAGTGAATATTTATGTAGCATCCTCATAAAAAATAAAAAATCTAACAAAGGAAACAGACAAGTGAAAAAAGCCTCCCCAAAACTTACCTACGTAGGTAATTAATAATTATAAAAGCTTAACTCTAAAGACTTTAGAAGATATAAGAAACCACATACCTACACTACTGCGCAGAAGTGATTTCATAAGTCTGTTAGGTCTGTTAATATTTTTTAAGTAAGTAGGTATACAAAGGACAACAGCATTATTGAGTTTCTGAAGATTAAACAGTTGATTATTATGTTTATAGTTTCAACAAAAGCACCACCATAAATAAATAACTATTTAAATTTTATGAAATTGTAGTTTTGGAAACTTACCTCTATTTCACAGGTACGATAAATTAAGGTTGAGGAGGAGTACGTCTACCCACTTTGGCTATTCAATTGTTTCTAATAAAATTTTGTTGACGTTTTCTTTTTTCATTGATCATTGAATGAACTAAAGTAAATTCTGTTTGTCATGAATGAACGAGGTTACTGAACCGGAAACAGGAGTGATAGTGTTGTGCATTTGTTAACTTTACTCAGTTATACCGGTTTCTTGCATATAATTTTCGAATTGTCAGTGTTAAGTCAACTCAGTATACGTCAAAGTCAAAAGCAGCATGTTCGTTGGTCGTAGGATTCGTGTTTTGATTATGGATGGATAAATTAATTTTGTAATTTCTTACGATGAAACAAAATGAAAAGAGGTCTCAAAATCAAGGAAGGCGGAAGAAACATCAGTTGTATAAACCTAGAAAGAAAAAGGGTGACGAGGAAGATGCTGCCATACAATATTTACAAGCGCAGTACGAAAAGGTACCCTTACTTATTAGCTCTGTTGTTCCTAGGCCTTTATTTCTCGCTTGCAATTTCTTTTCTATTGTACATTATGTTTTTCAGATTGTTCCTGATGAAATTAAAACATTCAAAGACTTTCCACTGTCACAGAAAACTTTGAAAGGTCTCAAGGATAATAATTACTCAATGCCAACAGAAATTCAGAAACAGTCCATCGGTTACGCCTTGCAGGGCAAAGATATTCTAGGGGCTGCTCAAACGGGCTCAGGAAAAACTCTTGCCTTTCTTATACCAATATTGGAAAATTTGTTTTGTAAAAAGTGGACAAGGTTAGATGGTGTCGGAGCCCTGGTCATATCCCCAACTCGAGAGCTGGCTTACCAAATATATGAAACTCTGCGAAAAGTAGGCGGCCTCCATGACTTCTCCGCAGGTCTCATCATTGGTGGTCAAAATCTTAAATTTGAACGCAAGAGAATGGATCAAATGAATATATTGATATCTACACCAGGTAGACTGCTCCAGCACATGGATGAGAACCCTTTGTTTGACTGCAGTCACCTGCAGTTGTTAGTGCTAGATGAGGCAGACAGATGCTTGGACTTGGGGTTTGAGGCCACTATGAATGCTATCATTGAGAACCTGCCACAGGAGAGACAAACCCTTCTATTTTCTGCAACCCAGACTAAATCTGTCCGGGACCTGGCCAGGCTCAGCTTAAAGTTCCCCACATATGTTGCTCCTCATGAGCAGGCGGCCACAGTCACACCAGAATCACTCCAGCAGAGCTACATTGTCGCTGAAATTGATGAGAAGCTTGGCATACTGTGGTCGTTCATTAAAAACCACCTGAAACAAAAAGTATTGGTGTTCATGGCTACCTGCAAACAAGTCAAATACACATATGAGTTGTTCTGTAAGTTAAGGCCAGGAGTGAGTTTATTAGCACTGTACGGAACTCTTCATCAAGAAAAAAGAGAAAAGATCTATAAAGAATTCTGTAGAAAATCAAATGTGGTGTTGTTTGCCACCGATCTGGCATCCAGAGGCCTGGACTTTCCCCGAGTGAACTGGGTTATACAAATGGACTGCCCTGAGGATGTGGAGACCTACATACACCGTGCTGGCCGGACTGCCCGTGGAGTTTTTGGCAAAGGAGAAGGGTTATTAATGTTACTGCCTAGTGAAGAAAAAATTGTGGAAGATCTGCAAGCATCAAAAATTCCCATTAACAAGATTTCAGTAGATCCTGCAAAAGTACAGGCACCTCAGAGGAAAATTGAAGGGCTACTGTCAGACAACACTGACCTCAAGCAATCTGCTCAGAGAGCATTTGTCAGCTATGTGAAGTCTGTATACCTGATGAAAAACAAACAGATATTTAATGTACAAGAACTGGATACAGATGCATATGCCAGATCCCTTGGACTGATTATTCCACCTAGAATAAAATTCATGTACAAATTCCAAAAGAAAAGTGTTCCACAAAATGAATCTGGTAATTTAGCTGTAGTTGACAAATTGAAAGCGAAAACAGATGATAATAGCACAGACCAAAGTGGCTCAGAGTCAGAGGCTGACCAAAAACCAGTAGAACCCTTAACTAAAAAAACGAAAAGTAAAAAACTTGAAACAATTGATTTCCATAATGATGATGATAGTGATGAGGACTTTCTTCAAGTTAAAAAAGGCGATTTTGAAGAAATAAAAGATATCACACCGGAGGAACAACAACAACCAATGTCCAAAAAGAAGGCTAAGCCTATCACTAAAGCAGCAGTTGCAAAGAAAATACTAAAGAAAAAGATTCAAGTAAACACTAAGGTGAAATTTAATGAGGGAGGTGAAGCTATTGGTGATGAAAAGAAAGATGTCAAGTCAGATTTAGCTAAGCTGTTTATCAACGAAGATGTAGGGGGTATTGATATTGAGAGAGCTAAACAAGTTTTACAAGAAGAGGACAAGTTCGACAAGATCAGATTCAGAGAGAAGGTCAAAGCTAAACACAAAGAAGAGAAACGAAAACTTAAAAACAAGAAGAAGGAAGATGAACAAGAGCAGGATGACTTTGGTTCCCAATCAGAGTCAGATGGGCCCGATCTCTCCTGGCTGCCGGACCCAGACAAGGTCTATGCGGAAGGCAGTGAGCATGGCGATTCTGATCAGCACAGCATAGGGGTAGCATCTGGAAGCTCTGATGCAGAATCAGAAGAGGAGAAATTCCACAGGTGAATTTTCTTTAGAATCCATTATTTAATATTGACTTTTAATTTGAATTTGACGACCTCTGTGGCGCAACGGGCGAAGAAGCTTGCGATGCAAGAAGGCGCGGGTCCGATTCCCTTCCCGTCTGGAGATAAATGTTTGTACGATCTGCAGACATTTGTTCAGGGCGTTCTGGATGGTTTCTATGTATGATAAAAGATATCTATCTATGAAGTGTGTTGTACTAATTATATCAGTTATCTAGTAGGTACCCATAACGCAAGCTCTGCTTAGCTTGGGGCTTGAATTGTCCAGTATTATTTTCATTAACTATAAATTAATCAATTATTTTACTATAGAAACTTTCGTAGTTTGACGAATTCATTATGAATGTAAGCGGGTTAACTACGAACCTTGTTTGTGTTGGAAGAGCACCAACGTTTCATCCCTTAACGAGGGACATCTTCAGGGCGAATGCGAAGGGATACGGAACGCGCGCGTCTAGAACCGCATTCGCCCTGAAGATGTCCCTCGTTAAGGGATGAAACGTTGGTGTTCTTCCAACACAAACAAGGTTCGTAGTTAACCCGCTTACATTCATAATCAATTATTATTAAAAATTTAAAAATATCTCATGCATGATATAATTTAATCAAACATTTTTTTCAACAATTTGTAATTCTTGCAGGCCAAGTAAGAGGAAGCTGGTTGAAAGCAAAGGAATTCCGCAGGAGAGCATAGCGCCGCGCAAAATCAAAAAGGTGCAAGATATCTCGGCCTCTCTGTCTGTCGAGGAAGCCGAGGCGCTGGCAATGAAGCTGTTAGGAAAATGATGATATTTTAAATACAACAATAAAAATATTAATTAATTTTGGTTTTTTATTTGAAGGACTCCCAACAAAAAAATTACATTTCATGAATTGAAATAATTATTATATGTTTTATGTACCTACTTAATTGCATGTAGGTTATGTATGTAGTTCGAATATGGAATAACTATCTAAAGGCTCGCTTACACGCGCGTCTCAAATACCGACTGGCAGTCGTCTCGTCGTCATCGCTCGGTTGCAATCGCTTGCAGTCAGCCAAATTGCCATCCGTGTATACGAGCCTTAGTTGAAAACAAGTAGGTACAAAAAAGTATGTACATACATACAGTCCGACCGGAAAGAGTAGAAAATAAATGAGGGCGCCACAATTGTTTACAATTTACATGGTATCACCATATACTATGGCTACTACGTTTTGATACTTAATATTTTCAAATATATTTAAGTAAGTAGGTACTTTGCGTTGCTGATCCATCTACAATAACTCGATCACGCTCTATGCGGTGACACATGTTGCATTCTTTTTTTGATTCAGAAAGGATCCTAATTAATTAGGTAATATTCTCTCCGTTTCTTCTGATTTGTTTGTTTATTTTTGAGGCCTTTTGGATTGGATAGGTAGTTTGTGTTTTGCCTTGTCAACTCAATTTATATTTTTCTAGCTGCGCCTCGCCGCGCCGCGGCTTCAAACGCGTTGCTACTATGGAAATGTTTACAGATTATTTATATCTCACGGGACTTTTTGATTTGATTCCTGGATTAGAATTACCTGTATGCAAAATTTCAGCCTGATCCGTGCAGTAGTAAAGCAACCATCCATCCATACAAACTTTTGCATTTATAATATTAGTGTGATGTGATAGAACTATTCTAGTCTAGATTCTAGTGATAATATCACAACAACATATTATGTTGTTGTTGTTTGCCACCGATCTGGCACCCAGAGGCTTGGACTGCCCGCCCCCGTGTGAACTGGGTTATACAGATGGACTGCCCATACACCTCGCCGACGACGACTCCCGCCGCCGCCCCGCCGCCGCGCCGGCCGGCCCTGAAGTTTGGCTCTCAAGTTTGTCGAGGCTGTGTCTATTGAACTCTAGGACCAAGTAAGATTTTTTACTTAGTCTGAGATTGAACTATAAAAATGTGGACCTATGAACTTTCTAAGTACCTACCTAGGTATAGACATAATAATATAGGTACCTACTAAGAATTCTAGAGGTAAGACGAAAATTTGTGGGGATCACAAAACAGATAGATTTATACCCTTACTTGGCCTGTTTATTTGTGTTTTTGAGTGTATCCTTTCTTGATACAAAGCTTACTATTATACACACCTATTTTAAAAGACAGCGATGTCGTCGTTCAAATATTTAACTTGTTAATCGGACCCCTAGTTTCTACCACACACACAAATTTCTACTCTACTATTCCATAGCTGGCAACACCGTCCCTAAATTGTCAAACAAACTGTCAAAGAGAAAGAAAACGGATCGTTGCACTCATTGTCGAACTATAAATTTTTATAAAAATACAAAGTTTTCTATGGGTTTTGATTAGTTACACCAGTTGCTATTGTTAATTTTAATTATGTTTTGGAGTGGAAATTTTATGGCCGTGAGGGAGCTTAATTTTCTCCTCAAGGAAGAGGTGCGTATCCGTTCAAATATTCATGGTTATGAGGCTGACTTGGTATTTTCTCTGTTATTTTACAATGTATGTGTAGTGTACATGCTTGTCTGCAGTTATCTAAAGCGGGATAATCACCTCCATCCGAATTGAATGTGAAATGTTTGTAAACAAACCACAAAGTGAGTTTTTGATGTTATTTGATTTCAGAATGTAACTTTGGCCTCTATACTGGAAGCAGATGACATTCTTCAGGAGTGCAAAGCAGATAATAAAGCTTTGATACAGTTGTAAGTGAAACTCATAGCCCAACAGGCCTGTATGCACCAACCATGACCATACATATCTAATGGCAGAGACTGACCAACATGATTTGATACAGAATCAAAACAAAGGATTGCTTTGCAACAAATGGTTGGATAATTGAACTTATTGGGATCCATAAACTCAAACAAAGACAAAAGTGACAACTCTGTAACGGAAAATGCCTGGTAATAGTTTGTGTGCACAATGTTACGAATAAAAGACTAAAGAACAAAGTTGCTGTACAAATAAGACTTGGTTATATAAAGTACTTAGGGAGGCGAACCCAGTTTTTAGCACTTCTTTTTAAGCTTTCTTTAATATTTAGTCAATCTTTATATGTGTGTAATAAACCCTATGTAAAGAGCATTTAAAATAACTTGGTATGTTGATGGCAGCCAAGAGTTGCATGTCTTGGCTCCAAGCCATTATCATTTATAGTTTAGTTAGACTGAAGTAACATTACTGACCCTCCCGTAAAGGACCCTCCAGGAGGATTTTTCAATCATGTTTATTGTTGATAATGGTCCACTGCTGGACTCAATGAAATTGAGGATGGGCTAATAGTGTTTAAAAAGTGATAGATTTTAAAATCATAATATGTGAAGAGGAAGTGGTAGTGGGCTTATGAAAACCTCCTGTCATCTTAATTTATTTTTTATTCCAATAAAATTGAAAAGTAATTACACAGACTAAAATAGAGTAAAAAGCAATGAAATACCAATAAAAGAAAGCAATTCATAGTGACAAAATAACATCTGAATGTATTTATAACTATCTCATCAGATCCTGTGGGTGTCATAAGAGGCGACTAAGGAATATCTACCCCATTAGATAAATGCCAATAAGGTGCTTATCAGGGGGAGGCCTGAATCCAGTAATGTTGTGAACTGATACAAAGAAAGGAATTTATTAAGACTACCTCGACTTCTATACGAAACAAAAAAAATATATCTGCATGTTTATTAATTTTACCACCAAACTATTTTGGGCATTACCCTCCATGAGATAAACGCCAGTGGGGCGCTTATCGGGGGGAGGCCTGCGTCCGTGGACCAATACAGGTTATTGAGATTGAGGTTGAGGTTACTCATTAGACAGACGCGCAGGGCTTGTTCACGTTCCACAGAAACTGCCATCCTGTTGGTATCGCAATAATTCTGTAAAACAAAGATTTATCTACCTCCCCAGCCTCACACGGCCCGACATTCTGGCAGAGCTCATAACCCTCATAACGGAGGAGCCTTCCAAGAATGTAGAGCTGGCGCAGCAATACCGGCACGCCAGCATCGCGTGCGAGGTGCTGACGAGCCACCTGTCCACGCTGAGCGACCGCCTCACGCTGGACACCGCGCAGATGAACAGACTCTGCGACTTCATCAACAAGGATCCACCGCTCAACCCCCTGCTGGCTTCCTATTTTAGTAAAACTGTTGAGATGCTGCTCGAAAGAAGTCCAAAGCAGGTAACTATCCTTATTATCTTTATCAAAGCCTAGCTTGGAAGAGAAGTTCCGATTGACAAAGTTTTTTTTCTAACAAAAGCCACATACAGCCGCACTGTAAATGCATTGTCGTGTAGGTTCGTGTCACGGATTGAGATGCAATGCAACACGAGAAATCAATTACGTACGATTCTGTACCAACATGACTGGCCTGCCTGCAAGCGTCACCTAGCTGTGTGCAGCGGTAGTGGACGAAATTATGAGTCTCTAATGCGGCCAGTGAAAGTATCAGCTAAAATGAAGAAAACGCTAAATAAATTGGCTAAATAAATGTATCTTCTTTATCTTTATCTTTAAATGTTGAACTGCGTACTAGCCTAAAAGCTAAACAAGCAGTTTAACGAAGTTTTACGAAGTAGTACGTATAATCGAATGACCGTGTCATGTCAATATTTCGACCATGACTATTTTGTCATGATCGAAATAAAGACATGACATGACATGTTTTTGAACATGCAATTGTCCCAGGATTGGTACCTGTACCACATCGTGTGCCTCCGAGTGCTGGACTTCTTCAAGTTGCGGCGCGACTTCCTGCCCAACCTGCTGCGGCACATCTCCACCTCGGCCATCGCAGACACCTTCAAGTACCTCATCCGGCTCGATGACCTCTTCAACAAACCCATCATGGAGGTAATGTATATCAAGGAACAATCTGCTATCCTCTGGACATAGCTCCAGGGGATAGCAGATTGTTTACTTTAAGTGTTGATTCACGCAACAAACATTTTTTAAAAGTGAAACTAATCGCAGGAGCGAGTGAGATGTGTTCACACTCCTGCACATCTCACACATCTCAAATGATACATTTTCGACAGATTGTAATGGCACTGCGATTTGAGACATTAACTTAAGTTAAATTCATTAAGTTAATTAGCTTCAGCCTCGCTTGCACAACAATAATTAACTGGCTTAATTATGATTAGTGAAATGTCAAACCATACAGATACGTGAAAGTAAATTAAAATTAAACAGTTAAATATTGTTTCGCAAGTGGGACTAAGTCCAAGTTATATTTGAGTATTAGGGTAAATGTCTGCTTTTGATGATGATGATGCTATTCGCTGACCAGAATTCGGATACAAGTCGTTTTAGGTATACATACTATTATAGAGCTCAGTCACGAAGATATTGAGTGATCATGACCCCTTGCAGGTTGCACTGCTCCCGCTAAGCAATGCATGCGTTAACAAAGTCTATGTTATAGCATGGCTGTTGTATTATGATTTATCTTATCACATATTGCCGGCTGGCGACAGGCGCCGGGCACTGATAGTTTTGAATTACTTTATGTAGATACTAGTTGCTGCCCGCGGCTTTGCACGCGTTGTTTCTATGGAAACGTTTTAAGGTTATTTCTATCCCAAGGGAACTGGTTTTAGGGATAAAAAATATGTCCTTTGTATTCCAGGCCTCGAACTATCTGTATGCAATATTTCAACCTGATCCGTTCAGTAGTTTTTGCGTGACAGAGTAACAAACATCCATACAAAATTTCGCGTTTAGGTATAATATTAGTAGGATAGTAGGTACCTAGCAAACACCACGCTATCGGCAATATTGTACAGCTAAATAATACCAGAAATTTGGGTTAAATAATGTAAACATGTGAACCATGCGCAGACCTCTTTGTTTGTTATCGATGTGTGCTCATCTACAAATACAATACAATACGTCTACGCTCTGGTTATACAATCTGATTCATCAATGCAAACATTGCTGGTTTTGATTACAAAGGCTTTCTCATTTAAACTAACTCATATTCTCTTTGTTTCTGGAAAAAAACATATTTTAGGTTCAATGTCCTGCTTTCTTGTTTGAAATAGTATACCCAGTCTCAATGGTAACTAGCATTTAAAAAAATGTAAAGTCTAACTCATTAGAACATTCAATAGTTTAGTAAGATGATTTTTAAATAATCCTTAGTCTGACCCATCCCTTGCAAATATCGCTCGCGCCTCTGGCTCATTTGCTCATGTCCCCAGCTAGCTCTAGGCAGCAAGCAACAGGATAGACGTTGTAGCGGCAAGTCATCGCTCGGTAACTCGTGCTCACTAACTCGTGCTCACTCTGGTACTTAATTATCTAGAATAACATAATAACATTTTCAAGGCACGTCATCCGAATCGAGTTAATGCCATGAGAGATAGAGAGTAGGTGTGGAGGTCCAGTGGCAAGGTGTGAAGCAAGGTGTTGTGGTTACAGTGGCTGGAGCAGCACCAGTTCATCGACAGCCTGATCGGCATCATCTGCGGCTCGTACGTGCCGGAGCCCTGCCCGCCGGCGCCCTGCCCATCGGCGCCCTGCCCGCCGGACGTGTCCGAGAAGGGGCAGCGGGAGACCAGCGAGAAAGAGTACAACGATAACGCGCCGACGCAGCTACATAACTCCAACGGTAACTGAGCGTCTCGGGCACAGGCATGGCTTGCCGCGGCAGTTAACACTACTTGACAAATATGTGCTTTTGGATTGAATTGGTCACCACCGCAGGCCGTCTGTCTGGAGAGGCTGGAGGGTTAGCAGAAATACATTCTACGACATTTAATCTTAAATTAATAGATAGCTTCGATTCATGCTTTGGTTTAGGAGTTTAGTGTGAAAATATTGGTTCTCGATTCATCCCTCGCCGACGGAACTATCAAATTGAAGAAGAAGTGATTAGTAAAATCAGCTTGTAAATGGATCAATTTTACTAATCACTGATAAATTGCACTTGTCAACTCGCACTTGATACTTAACAAAGTATAAACCAGGTATAAGTATCGTATCTAAAGCGATCGTTCGTACCGCAGATAACTCTGAATCAGCAGAGCAGAGCAGCTCAGAATCCCCGAACCGGAACTCGATCCCGCTGTCGCCGCCGCCACCGCCGCCGGCCGCCTGCCCCGCCGCCGCGCAGGGAGAGCGCACGGCCAGCGTGGCGGCCGACAACGCGGCGGCGCTGCTCTGCGAGCTGGTGGCCACGGGCTGCGCCGCCGAGAGCGCGTGCGGGCGCTCGCGCACGGCGTGGCAGCTGGGCGGCGCGCTGGGCGCCGCGCCCACCGTGCGCGCGCTGCTCGGCAGCGTGTTCACCAGCGCGCCCGCACGCCGCCCGCAGGCGCTGCACCACGCCGCCCGCCTGCTGCTGCAGCTGCTGCACCATCACTCGTGAGTACACTAACTGAACGTACCCTACCTTACCTTGCCTGTATTCAAATATCTGAAGGTGGAAATCCGGAAAGGACACGGAAGTCGAGATAAACAGCTAGAGGCCATTGTCTCAGAGTAGCTCGTTTACCATCTAACACCAACATTGCCCATCACTTCCTGAGTGGTGCACAACTGGAACCGGCTACCTGAAGAAGTTATTACAGCTCCCTCAGTGAACATTTTAATAAAGAGACTCGACTGCTGGCTACAAAAAAGACAAAATTTAGTGAAAAACTTAAAAAAAGCACAGATATATCAGATAGACATATCAGCTCTCAGCGGCTCGTCTACTATCCAATAATTATAAAACTGATTTGAGGCTTCCGTCCCATTTTAAAAAAACTTTTTACATCAATTGTATGCATTTCAATGGCAATGACCTTCTGCGGATTGTAAGCAATTCGGCAATTGTAATTAATCGCGGCAGGTCAACTACTGATGCCGATATAAAGTTAGTATCGAACATTATTGTGGCCTGGGAGGAGTCGCAAGCTGTTTTAGACGCCTTTTACGTCTTGTCAAAAGCATTCGATTGTGTAAACCTTGAAACATTAATCAGGAAACTACATCACTATGGAATAAGGAACACCTCTTTTGATCTCCTTACATCTTATTTGACTATTAGGATACAAAGAGTTGATATTAATGGAAAACGGTCTTCGGGATCTGTAGTAAGTCTGGGTGTACCGCAGGGCTCCATCCCAGGGCCTTTCCTATTTATAGTTTATGTTACCGACCTACCTCTTTGATTAGTGTTTTGTCTATGGCAGACCTCGTTCGCGAGCAAGTCTGAGTCGGTGTAATGCAGGTCGCCAATACCTTCCATCGTTGCAGGAGCAGGAACGAGAGCGGGGAGTGCCTGCGCGGCGTGGAGCAGGCCATGGCGCCGCACCTGCCGCTGCTGCACCAGGCGTTGCTGCGCGTCGCGCCCTACATGGACGTACGTAGCGCTGCTGACCGCGGCGGGCGCGACGTGGACCGTGTGTGACGTGTGTGTTGTGTGCAGGAGGCGAGCGGCGCGACGGAGGGCGGGGACGCGGGGGGCGGCGGGGCGCGGGCGCTGCGCGTGGGCGCGGCGCGCGTCTCTACGGCCGCACTCATCGCGCAGCTCGCGCTCTCAGAGGTGGAGGAGGTCGCCAGCACGCTGCTCACGCTAGGTACGTGAGGGGAGGTGGGGTAAGGGGGACCGACGCCTCCTTTGGAAACTCCATCGGGTCTATCACGGATGGAGCCGCAATGCAAAACGTGACACGTACTAGAGAGTCGCACACAGCGGGGCATGCTCCCTGGAGTCACAAGATAAATAATACTGACTGGGTGCCGATCCTGCTTCCCCTCGGAATCAAAAGAAGACATTGAGACATGTATCGTATCAAAACAGCCACAACTGTGGTAAGCCCCACCGACGTCATCCATCCACTGCTGGACGCAGGCCTCCTCCTGATAAGCGCACACAAGAGCGTTTCCCTCAGGGGGTTCTGTCCCCGGTCGGTCAGTGCTTGAGAAAAGCTGGAGTACACCCATTTTTGGTTAAAGATATTCGGGGAGAACTCTATAATTTATAGTCTATAGTTGTTGGACAGGACAACTACTGTCGGTACGTTTTTAGATAAAACTCAAAATAAGTTGTAATGGTAGCAATCTGGTTGCAGGCACGCCCGGAGTGCTGATAGAGCTGATGTTCTCGTTCCCCGAGAACAACTTCCTGCACGCGCAAGTGGTCGCCTTCTGCAAGAACGCGCTCTCCAACAGACTCTACCGGTTGCAGTACGCGAACCACGTGAGTTAACTATTACATTCAAAGTAAACCATTCGTTCTCATGCTATCCTGACTTTGATATGATATTGATAAACTTAAGGATGGGAGTTATAATGACCGAACGACACGTAGCTTGTATGCATATTAAATTTATTGATACAAATGTTGATCATTGCTTACTGCTTACTCTGGCTGTGGCGTACACAGCTTAGTTGTTTGTACAAAGTTATTATGTATCCAAGCTGGCTTACGTATATATATATAAGTAAAGGTACATAATGTGCGGGTCGGCCAGGACAGTTCCAATAACTGAATTACCCAGTATAAATAAAAAACAGTAAACTTAAATAATTTACAATGTATGGGTTTGGGACCCTCTTTTAAGTAGAGATACCTGTGTTAGAGGGTTCCGCTCTTCCATAATATAAAGAAATAGTTCCTTTCGTTAGAATGTAATTTTAATACTCTTTCGTTTATATTCGCGAAACCACTCGCTTTAGACAAGAATAACTAAACATTAAATTGCGCTCTCATTTCTATACAACCTCTGTTCCCCAACAAACAATTTTCATAACGGATGTTAGCGGGTTCACTGCGAACCTATTTGTGTTGGAAGAACACCAACGTTGAACGAGAATAATTATTATTTTGCAGTTGTTTGTGGAGTGTGACCTGCTAACAAGACTGATGGATGCTTTCTACGACAATGAAATAGATACTTTGTAAGTAACCCAAGTTAACTGACGCTAAGGCCCACGGCGGTCACTACTGCACCCGCTATATAACTATGGTTTATCCATTTTGAATGAAGCATGTTAGTAAACAAAATACGACACAAATAACAAAATCTCACTTGCTTGGCGTCGAGTTTCAGATATAATTGTAAGCAATTTTTATTGAAGGGAGGATCTAAAATCGACAAGTAATGTAAATTACGTATACAAGGACGCGCCAACAAAGTGAATTTTAGGTTAAGTATGGGCGGTTTGTTTACGTTTATGCTTCATTCAAAATGGACACGGTATAGCTATAAATAGTAGTGTGGTGCTGGCTTAAAATTTGTACCACCCTAACTCCTTTCGCGGGTGTCGTAATAGGGGACTAAGGGATATCCACCGGGGGCAGGCAGCAGCGCCCCCTGCAAAACAACTACCACCGAACTGCGATCTCCAACCCGCATGCGTGGGGATAAGACATTACCCCCCATGAGATAAACGTCAATAAGACGCTTATCAAGTGGAGGCCTGAGTCCAGCAGTGGGCCAATACAGGCTGTTAAGGTGAGATGATACCGTCCGAGTTAACATACAATTTTTAGTTGATAAAAGAAATGCCTTGTAAAATATTCTAAACAAATTTTTTTCAATGTCGATTGATAAGCAAAGATATAAACTAAATTATAAGATTAATTTTTTGAAGTTGTATAGAGGCTGTGAATTAAATATAACTCAAAAAAATATTTAATTATGTATAGGATATTCTCATCAGTCTGGTCTTGTGTTTTTTATATTCGATAAATATTCTATCAAATTGTATATTGCTTGATTTAGTAGTAGGGATTTAAGTTGAGAACAGAAAGATTTGATGTTACATTATGGGGTAGTTTGTTGTATTGGCCTGAGGTAGGAAGCGACTTCGACATACATAGTGAGTGAGGCAAGTAGAGTCAAGTGTTTTGTCAACTTCCATAGTATTATGTCTTATGGTATACTGCTGTGGGGGAACGCTGCAGATATTAACACCATATTTGTGCTGCAGAAGCGGGCTGTTCGTGCCATCTATAAAATGGGTCCCAGAGAATCCCTACGTGATAAATTCAAAGAAATAAATATAATGACAGTACCAAGTCAATATATATATGAAAACTTGTTGTATACTCATAAAAATATCAATAGTTTCCCAAAAAATAGCGATATACATAATGTAAATACTAGAAATAAACATAAACTCGCTGTACCCACAACTAGGCTGCATAAAATTAATGTATCTTTTAAAGGGCAATGTATTCGCTTCTACAACAAAACCCCTACTGAGCTGCAAAAATTATCAGTAAACAAATTCAAACAAACTGTCAAAACTTTATTATGCAAAAAGGCTTACTATAAAATATCAGATTATCTAGAGGATAAAAAAGCTTGGGACGGATTTTGCTCCAACTCGAAAAATAACAACTAACAGGCTAAAGGTTTCTTCGTCGTTTCTTTACTTTAGTCTACATACCGAAGCGATCGAAATCAAAAATACCACTTTATTTC
Organism: Eupithecia tripunctaria; assembly: GCA_955876795.1. NCBI lineage: Eukaryota > Metazoa > Arthropoda > Insecta > Lepidoptera > Geometridae > Eupithecia > Eupithecia tripunctaria. The sequence goes on along the minus strand of OY041611.1, from coordinate 15,997,335 downwards.
CGTGTCAGTGTATTTTTTGATATGATTTGACCTTTTCTAAGTGTACATTTATTGTATTTATGGAAATAAAGCATTTTTGAGTTTGAGTTTGTTGTCCATGGTGTTCCAGGGTGGGGCGCGCGCGCGCAGGCTACATGGGGCACGTGGTGGTGCTGCTGGGCTGGTGCGGCGCGGCGCTGGGCGCGCTGGGCGCGGAGGGCGCGCCGCCGCCCGCCGTGCTGCAGCGACTGCTGCGGCTGCAGGACGACCACCTGGCGGCACTGCTGCACAGGCACGACACTCCGCTGGTCAGTCTACTCTACTACAACACTACACTACTTCCTGCTTATATTAGGTCCTTACATATGAAATTGGCGTTTTGTATGGGAGGAACAAAAAGTCGAATATTTTTTAATATAATATATTTAATTAATCAAAGTATGAACCATTATTTTCTATGCACTTTTGCCATCTTATAGGTAGTTCATTGATCCCTTTACTAAAAAAACCAGTCGGACGGGAATCAATAAAATCTTTGAAGGCGATTTGGACTGCCCCATCGGAGTTGAATTTTTTCCCTTGCAAGAAGTTATCCAAATTTCGAAAAAAATGGTAATCTGTTGGAGCAAGGTCCGGGGAGTACGGAGGATGTCTTAGACTTTCCAATTGAAGCTCTTCTAATTTAGTAGCCGTCTGTTGCGCAGTGTGTGGTCTAGCGTTGTCGTGAAGCAGCAGTGGCGTGGAGCGATTGACCAGCCTAGGTTGTTTAGCCGCTAGCTTTTCCATCATGGTTTGCAATTGCTGACAATAGACATCAGCCGTAATAGTCTGGCCAGATTTGAGAAAACTGTAATGAACAATACCGGCACTAGTCCACCAAACGCTTACAAGTAACTTTTTTGGGGTTAATTTTCGCTTGGGGCAGGATTTGGCTGGCTGGCCAGGATCCAACCATTGCGCTGAGCGCTTCCGATTATCGTAAAGAACCCATTTTTCATCACAGGTAATGATTCGGTTTAAAATACCTTCATTATTGTGCCGGTTTAGTAATGTAACGCAGCAGTCGACGCGCGTTTGCCGGTTTGCTTCAGTCAATTCGTGAGGTACCCACCTTTCAAGCTTTTTAATCTTCCCAATTTGCTTCAAGTGAATTAAAACAGTTTTATCACTAACATCGCAGCCTGCAGCTAACTCGGACGTGGTTTGCGATGGATCCGCTTCCAAAATAGCCTTCAACTCTTCATTATCAACTTGAGTCTCAGGCCGTCCACGGGGCTTGTTCTGCAGGTCGAAATTTCCAGAACGAAAACGTTGGAACCAAAAACGAACTGTGTTTTCTTTTGCAACACGACCGCCATACACATCATTCACCCTTCGAGTTGTTTCCGCAGCACTAGTGCCACGGCGGAACTCGTACTCGTAAATAATGCGATATTTTAAGTTTTCCATTTTGTAAAATGAGTGACGCAAACAGAAAAAAACAGAAGAAAAAAAACAAATGAATGACGATCATCGAAGCACAAATACATGAGTCTATAGCTGTACAAATTTGAATTTGGAATTCCTTACCAAAGAGGAGAAATTTGTGATTAAAGTGGCCAGTACGAAAAACGCAATTTTCATATGTAAGGACCTAATATTATAAATCCGCACCGTTCTTAAGAAACAACGTAACAAAATACTAGACCATAAATAATGTAACAAACTGATTTCAGGGCGGCAGCTATCCCTCCGAGACCATGTACGACACGGGCGAGGAGGTGAGCTCATATTCTACTCTAGACTATTCTACTCTACACTAGTGTTTAGACGATCTCTGTGGCGCGGCGGGCAAAGGTCCGCCTGCGACACAGGAGGTTGCGGTTTCGTTTCCCGCCACGGGAAAAATGTGTGTACGATCTGCAGACATTTGTTCAGGGTGTTCTGGATGTTTTCTTTGTTTAACAAAACAATATCTATCTTTGTAGTGTATTGTATTAAGTATATCAGTTATCTAGTACCTACCCATAACATAAACTCTGCTTAGCTTGGGACTAGATAATGCTGTGTGAACTGTCCAACACGTTAACGTTAAGTGGTAAATTATCTCCTTCATGATGTGTAATTTAATAAACCTTTGTTTGTTTCAGATGGAGAACATCTCTGACTCATTGGCAGCTAACTACGATGACGTGAGTGTCTTTACTCATTTCACTTGTACACATAGAAAAATATTGTTTATTATTATTATTATTATTTTTATTATTATTATTATTATTATTATTATTATTATTATTATTATTATTATAGATACATTTTGTTTGTTTGGAACTGTCATCGCTCTCGCGGTCGATTTATAAAACATAGTATCTGTCACTAAGGAGTAACGCAGCTTACTTTTAGTAAAATAATTACTAAAATAGGACTATTGGATATTTTTCCGGATCTGCTCTCAAGCGCACAGTTAAACAAATGTTATTACATTACATATGTACTTAGTATTATAAGCTATTTTCATTATGAATCGTGTTGAAAATGAAGTTGTTTGATCGATGGTTGTTTTGATTTCCAGTTAAGCAACATGGCAACTTCAGAAAAGGACGATTACTACACGGCTGAGGTGCGTTGTACACACACACTACACACACACACACACATACACACTTTACACACTTTGTAATAACTTAATCGTAATTTATTAAATAAGGGGTTTAATAACACGATTGCTTTTAATAAACATTGTAGTTATTTCCAAATTATACAGTACAGTACAGTATATCCACTCGCAAACACATTTGCAAACGATAATCGTGGTTTCAACAAAATATCAAGACCTACTATGACAGAAGGCAACCTTACCTTACCTATAACTAAGTACAGTTTATTAATTAAATAAAGTAGGTAACTTAACTATTTCTTGCAAAAGGTTATACTTATTTTGCTCTAATAATGAATTGTAGTTAGGTTCTATTGTAGGTGACGAGTCCATATCCATTAAACAGTCACGTGACTCTCCTCAATAGTATAAGAGAGTGAGTGACTTGGGCGTGCATGTGTTGCAGATGAGCAACGCGGCGGAGCACGGCGACTCGGCGGAGTTCGTGGCGGACGGACTGGGGCTGCACGACGAGGACCAGGTACCTTTTTTTTTTTTTTTTCTTCGGCGAGGAAAATTCGTTTACGAATAGACTGGTCTGGGGAAGACCAGAATTATGTGGGACTCGACGCCCTGAGAAGTGCGTAATACCCTCTAACCGACACTATTCAACTATTGACTATCAACTACCGACTCGGCAAACGTAGTGTAGGACGTAGGACGCCCTCCGGCCAGGTGGGATGACGATCTGCAAAAGACTGATGCTGGATGCGTCAAGCTGACAGTGCGCTATAGCGCTCATTAGGGGAGGCCTATGTCCAGCTGTGGACTAATATGGCTGACGATTATTATAATAGAACTATCGTGACTATTAACAGAAGTACAGTGATTGGATATCGGGATATGTACCCTGATTTGTGTTATTATGATTTTTCCAATATTTCGGCACAACAATACCACTACATTATGTGGTTGCTTAGCGACTAAGTCCGTTTATTTCAGTTATAAATGCTACTATTAATACAAAAACGCAACTCGCATGTGAGCACGTCTCAAGTGAGTCATTTTGTAGTCGACAACTCGCGAATTTATAATTACTAGTGTGATGTCGATTTCTACATTTTGTTCTCTTATTTCCAGATGAGCAAAGCACAGAACAGCTTCTTGGAGCTCGCGAGTCAGAGGTTCGACAACGAGTGAGTATTGAAAAACTCTTTTGAAAAATACCTAGTCTGAAAAATACTTAGTCTCATTTTAAGCTTTGTTTGCTATTCCAATTAATTTACAGAGATTGTGTCCTCTCGGCTGGTATTAGTTTGGATTAGTTTGATTGAAAGGCACTATAAATAAAAAAATATAGTCTTTTTTGTAACAACATTAAGAAATAATAAGAGATGAATGGATGACAGCCGCGTAGGAGCATTTTTTGCGATCGTGATGCCTCCTGGCCGGGGTCCATCCATACAAACGTTCGCATTTATAATTTGAGTGTTATGTTATTATAATACCGTGTGTACTTGTTGTTTGTTAGCATGTGGGAGGACACGCCGGAGCCCGAGGACTTCCCCGGGAACGCTTGCACGTGGGGCGCGCCAGGTAACCACTCCCTCACTCCTCGCTCTTCACTCAGCAGGCTGAGTGCTGCTGAGTGCAGATAATAAAATTTACTCAGCGCTAAAAGCTGTACAAAAAGCGCTAGATTGTATGAATTTAGTGAATGAAAGAGTACTTAAGTAGTCCTTATGGTGTTAAGTAGTTTAAGGAAGTAATTCTTGTAATACTGCACTGACTCGCTCAATTTGCATACGCAAATTGTGATAATTGTATATACAATTATCACATGCATAGAATAGAAATAGATGCCGCCATGTCGACTCAAAACGAGAGCAGAAACTACCATTACCATTATCTAGAATTGATAATGTATTTTATCAGGCCTAGATCGACTGATGTTCTTTGTAGGTTTGTTTTGTACTGATTATTCGGCATATATAAGGTACAATGGTGCTATATATTATAAAGTGTTGCACTGTAACCGGCAGCATGGGAAAGCGACAGCGGCAGCACTGCCCCGGGCGGCGAGGGCTGGGCGCAGTTCGACGCGTTCGCCGCGCCGCCGCCCGCCTTCGCCGCGCCCGCGCCCAAGGACCCCTTCGCGCCCTACTGGAGCGAGCCCGCGCCTCAAGGTACGCCCATCACCATGACGCCCTCGATACAAGCCTGCCCCAAAGGTCGCCACAGTGACCGGTCCTGCTCTGCTCGCGGTTCCATCCAGCGGTTTCTTGCGACCCGAGTGTCGATAGATCATCGGCAACTACATTCTACCTAACACCGGCGCAGGCCCCGCGAGTTCCCGGCGTCCTCATACAATGAGTTTCTAAATAAATGGGACGAGGACGTGGGTTGCGTAGGTACACATGTATCTTGATATAGCGAACAGATTTAACAGGATACTACAGCAGATGAGAGAAAAGAGCATCCACTCGTTCAGTGGTATGTTAGAAGGGAGAGGTTCTACCTTTTGTACTAGACTAATGTCATTCGAGAATGGCTGCTGCCTGACATAAACCCTACAGTGACAGTTGTATAATTTGACACTGACTTGATATACTTGATATTGTATTTACATTCCAACGAAGCTGCCTTGTGAAGTGATAGTCAGCCCGTACGCTGCTCGGTGTAGGCCTCCACCCACCAGGGTCCAGGAGGCAGGATGGTGATCGGTTGACACTTGTGTTCGCAGAGGGCGACCCGGCGGCGCTGTGCTCGGGGCTGCGCGCGCTGGGGCTGGCGGCGGGCAGCGCGGAGCTGGCCAGCAGCCTGCTGGAGGCGGCCGGGAGCGCGGAGCTGGCCAACAACCTGCTGACCGCCATGAGCGGCATGACGCCCGCCGCCATCGCGAACATCGTCAACGCAAACTTGCAGCCGCTGCCCATAGATGCAGAGGTACGTCTTGACACATTCCCTCCGTCGGCGCCGCGGGTTTGGTTCCTTCTCCCCAACTCGTCAGCTCGAGGCTACACAAGGCGCCTCATAACGGGGCTTATATTCAACAGTTTACTAACTGATCTTGATTATATTGCTGCAATTTAAAATTGTTAACTCAAATGTAGCGATAAATACGCGCACGTACGATTTTCACGTGGTCCTATTGTTTATGATTGTTCCGAATTGACTGATTATTCGGAATAAAAACTTTTTGTTCGACCTATTTTGAAAATATCCATAGCTACCGGTGTATATTATTTTCTAAGTATAATTTTTTTTCTTTTCTATTCAGTAATACCCCGCTTTACGCTAGGGATACGTTCTGGAAAAAATCGCGTTAACTGAAATTCGCGTATATCGAGGTTTATGATTATAGGTACATAGTCAAAATTTAATACAAAAAAATACGAATCATTTTAATCGATCACTTTAATTATAAGAACCTGTATGCAATAGGTACATACTATTAATAATTTTTTTACAGAAAAACAAATCTATTGTTTTTTGGGTAGCGTTCTTTACGTTTTTGTAAAATACGTTCATAACACCCAACACTTTTTTTAATTGATTGACACACGGTCATCATTATGGTCTGTCTATACTCTATACTGAATGTTCCAGGTCCTGCCGTCAGAATCCACTGATCTCCCCTCCCCCGCGCCGGTCACGCCCCCCGCGCAGTTCGGCAACGCGCCGGCGCAGCTGCCCGGCGAGCCCGAGGCTGCACCCTCGCAGCCTGCACCCAGTGAACTCACCTTACCCACGGAGGAAACTTTGTCCAAACAAGTGCCCCTACCTGTAGAATCTAATTCACCCAAACAAGCAGATGAAGCGTCAGTAACTGCTGAGGTTAAGCTCGAAGATATACCTCTACCAGACGAGGTCACTTTGCCCGCGGAAGTAAATCTACCCAACGACCTAAAAGCAGAGTCTCTCAGTAATTTAGATCCACATGTCAAAGTAAACTGTGTTATACCGGTCAAGGAAATCCTCGTTGAATCAATACGTGCAGAGATCGTAACGGACGAGGTCATCGACCTCTCGGATAAAGTGTCAGACGTGACGGATACCGCGATAGATACCGCGGTCGAGGCCACGGAATCAGCGGCGGAGGTCACGGAGGCCAGCGAGAGATGATGCATCGAGCTCGTCTCGTTGCTGCGCTGTAGCTAGGGTTATATCCAGGGGTCACGCCGGACTTTATCGTCGGCTAGTGAAGGCACGAATCGATTTTATCTAATTAATACAACGTATCTGTGAAAAACGACTCCAGTCCGTTGATGGAGCACCCATCGTTCAAAGTTTGTCTTTAGTACATCGGACCTTCATCGCGATCGCGAATAGAGATCGGTGTGACCTGTGGACATGACAAACGCGCAGCACATCGCGGCGGTCCATGGAACGCGCGTCCTCTCAATGTGATTAAACAATAACTTGTAAGAAACGGCATTTATAACGTACGATGTTAATCCCGTAATGATTTTAATTCAACGACAGTTACACTAAAATTGATTTAAATTTTATTTAAAAGTTGATCGTTAAATTTAATGTTGAATATTTTTATATTTTACAATGAGTGGGGGAGATTGGAATGTGTTATGATGTCACTGTACATATTCGTATCGGATGAGGAGCTCGAGCCGGCGCACGACCTCGCCTCGCAGCACTACCTGGCGGCGTCTCATCGGTCTCACATTAGAATTAAGTCGTAAGGAAATAAACAACTTCCAAAATCCCAAATCAGACGAATCGTATTATAATAGATAGTTAATTTAGATATTTGAATAAATTGCAATACTATATTATAGCTTTATATCACGTAGTGTAGTTTTGTAATATCACTATTGTTTTGATTACATCCTGTTGTGCACTAAACTCCCGTTTCAGTTCACTACTCGCTAACACTGGGGTCCAAATAATGCCATGTTATCATTATACTTGCTTGTTTCAAAATAGATGTTTTTAATATTTCTTATAAAAAAACATTAACATATGTATGGCTAATTTCTAAATACTCTCAAGTTTCAGGGTAATTGGTACAATTTAACGACTTGTGTCTTCACTTACCTGCTTTTAAGTGTGAAAGCATACCTAATTATGTACTTTATTGTTAACTCCACTAATTATTGGTACCTAACTCAGAAATCAAAATTCAAAAATATCACTTTATTTCCGTGCCAGTGTTTAATTTTATAATTTGACATTTTCTAAGTGTATATTTATTGTATTTATGGAAATAAAGTGTTTTTGAATTTTTAATTTTGAACTTCCTTAGAAGCTTTGGTTCGTACTCCTAAAGCACACAATAAATGTTCAACGATCGCCGAGCTTATATTAATATTAAAAAGAATATAACGGTTTCTTCTTTAGTTTACTGCCACATGTGCCGTGGAGGTTGGTTGACTTCGCGTATACGATAGTAGATGTTCTCAAATAACAACAGACACACATTACTAAGTGATACAAAACGAATTGGTTTACGAGTAATTATTATATATTATGTGTAAATTAGCGCTGTAAAGCGGTGTGATGTTAAATGTCCAATTATATTATTCATGTTGTGTTCATCCATCAATTTTAGGTATTATATGTGTAAATATTTCCTCGCGGTTGTACAGTATGTATGGCATAAGTCTCCAATTGGTGGGTCACGACAATGATAATTACTTTGATGTGATATTCAATTCTCTGTCTGATCAAAGCCGTGAGTACAATTTGGTTTTCCAAAATCCGCTGCTCAGTCCTTTGCTGAGGAATGAATTATAATAGAAACGTGCGTAGTATACTTGACGCGTACCTACCTATCTAAAATAGTTTAGCTTATGTACAATGTGATTAAGGCGTTAGATATCCAGTCAAATGTCCAATTATTGAATGACATTTGCTATGTTTTATAAAAATATTTGGATATACATGAGCATTGAAGTAGAGACATCGCATCTTCAGAATCCATATCGATAACTATATCAGTTGCGACATATCGATAATTCGGAACGTCCCTTTCCGACTTCCTTGGAAAGTATTTTTTCGATTGAAATAGATTTTGTCGTAGATATTTTTAGTTTTTATCGCGCATGTCTCTGCTAGTGCACGTATTTTATAGTGATTTTAATTAATTTATGATCGTTATGCTTTGTTCGTATGAACTCTGACAAGCTGCGCGTTGTCTGAGGCAGATCTCTTTTACAACTCCACGCATGGAAACGAATTAATTACATTTTCTTTGATTTTATTTTATTTGATTTTTTATTACTATTCATACAGGGTGCCACGAAACATGTACTTAGACGAAAGGGGGCGATTCTAAATACCAAGGGGATAAATCTTTGTTCTAGGATGATTAGTTTTTTAATTTTTTTGAAAAAAATTAAAGACGTGTGGCACTTGGGGACTGCCGCGGTAAAGCTATTGCATAGCATTTTGTACAACTTATGCAATTATAATTTTATTTATTTATTTTATTCATGCAGTATTGCTTATTCTTTGATATTAATTCAAGTTACACTTTTTGAGCGTGGTGACCCTATACACTTTCTCATAAACAGCTGCTTATGTATTCGTCCGATTTCAGAGCAGCTCGTCTCGATTCGTGCGAGTTTCGTAGAGTCGTACAATACGTCTAATCGCACGCACATAACGCCGTGTCGAAGACTGCCGAGCTGAAACGACGTTAGACGATGCACGGCCTTCAAGCCACACCTCCTTGCCCGGCGGAGTGGGGAGCGTGAGGTTTTTTCGTTACGGAATTTCTGGATTCGGTCCCCGCGCTCAAGGCCCGCGATAGAAGCTATGCAATAGCTTAAAAAAATGTGTTTACATTAATATTAATGTTTTGAAATTACATTTAAGGAAATGTAATAATTTCATGATAGAACACTGGTTTTGCAGAAAATACAATTTTTCAATATATTTTTATGATATACTTAATACAAGAATGCGTGTACGAATAAGAAAAAAAAACTAAATTAAAAAAAATAGTTTTTCACAAGTAGATCCCCTGAGGGTCCAGAACTCCAGAAGCACCCCCCCTCGGGTTAGTAGGGCATGTAACGTGGCACCCTGTATAGTTAATTTAATTATTTACTTAAAATGTTTATCTAATAAAAATAGTTATTTAATACACTTGCAATTATACATATATTTCGTACATCTCATAGTTTTCCAAACATATTGTAAACTCATATCGTAAGTTTAGTTTGAAGCGAGTGAGCTCGACTTGTTTGAACAAATTAATTTTAATGCTCGAGTTATTTACTTACTTTTATATAGTGATGGAGTCGCGTCCCACACTCGAGATGCTCACTCGAGGCACGACGTTCAGAGATTTGGATTAAATGTACTTATGATGCATTTATCTAGACAATTTGTATGTTAGGAGTGAGCGAGGCACAAGTGAAGGAACCGTGTGGGCGTTGCTACCTGCTCGAGTCTGTTCCTCTCGCGCGTGGGCGGCGCGGCGCCCGCGGGCTGTGCCTTGAACATGCACCTGACTTTCAGTTTAATAATTTCGATATGTGATGTTACTATTGTGATGAGAACGCGCGGGTGTCGCGCTCGACGGTGCGCGCGCTGCCGCGCTCCACATTCGGTCGATGGTGTGCGCGAGCCGAGCGCCGGCCCCGGGGGCATCGTGAAGCGAGCCACGCACACGTTCGCAGATAGGTGCTAAATTTAATATTTGTACGTACCCAAATTTATAATATTGTGTTCTGTGTTCTAAAACCGGAACACTGCCTTCTATTTTAAATAGATTTACAAGAATACCGCAAAAAGTGTGCGATTGCAAAGATGACTTATGTCGCCAGCTGAAGCGACTCGGGATAGGGAAGGAAGGCTGCTGACGTGTTGCTCGGTAGACTTGCTTGCATTCACAATTACATGTAAATAACATTACCTAGATTAGTATTAAAGGGGCAGCAAAATATTAAATGTTCGTCGAACACGCATCGGAAGGAGCGGTTCAAAAATCAATGCATTAATTGAATATTCTGTCAAACCAGCCGCACCAGCAGCGTGCTGTGCGCGTGCGCACCGTGCCACGCACGAGCGCCGAGATGGAGGAAACGACAGGAATATTTGTAAATACCTCAATTCCTAAATCTATTAACAAAATTTGTGATCAACGAATCAGGGGATATCATTATAGCTTGAGATTAAAAAGCTTGGCACGTTGTTGTATATCGGGAAGATGGAATGAAAAGGAATGCCTCTGCTCCCTGTCTCTGCCGGCCTAGCGGCGCGCCGGCCGGCAGCGAGCGGCGGGGGCGCGTCTTCCCGGGCTAGTATTGTAGAGTAAGGGTACTTTAAAGCTGTGAAACGTATTAGTGCAATTAGTTGCCTTTGAGTGTTGTCAAATTTTATATAAATTTAATGTTAAGCATTTAGGATTGTTGATTTCGATTGTATCTAGTTCTGTTTCTTGTAAAATATATCTTTAAAGAAAATACACGTTTTTTAATGTACAAGTCCGGTGCAAAGTTATTGCAGCTACGTGCCTAGGTCTAGCGTAACTTGGTCGGTGCATTGGACACTTTTGATCACGCAGCACGGTTGAATTGAAATTCAAGTTATGGCCTTTAAGCATCGATCAAAAATTTCGCGGCCTCCCCCGTAGATACCTAGAACCGTAATTTAGCTAGGCATGCTTTCTGTCCAAGTGCTCAAATGACACTAATTCAAATGCTATCCATACATGCCAAAAAGGAAATCTTTTGATACAGACGGTTTCAGAGCGCGCACTGTGCATCTATGGGGGGTCGGCGAAATTTTTGATCGATGCCTTTAAGGCTTCTAAAAGTTTTATCTGTAAATCCATTATTTCATCTTATTTCTTTAGTTGTATTCGTGATTAAAATAATAGATTTGTGTTGATGATGATGATCTGATCTAATTATAATTTTGTTTTATAAATACTGCTCAATATTATCTTGTTAAAATCCCCACAACTGGAAAATAAAAAAAACTATATACTTTGATATATTTTTATTTTCATATTTTCATAATTTATTTATATATAATGACTATGTTAATCATCTACCAAACTAAATAATCAATATAATTCAACAGCATCCTTTATATACAATATGTATAGTTATAATATATGTCTATAACTTGCTCTGCCTCCAACGCAACGTTTACAAAAGTGACAGTCGTCTCCCATACAAAATAATGTTGAAAAGAATTCTACAATTATTACAGATTAACAGGTAATAATTTGCCACAAGTTTTTTTGTTTTATTATTTATTTACAAATCTTATATTTATAATTTAGTCCCATAATTTCCAAATGAATATTTAGCGTTTGAAATGGAACTCGCATTTATATTTAATATATTTGTATTGCATTTAATATTAATATGAATTAAGACGCCGCGGCGTTCATCTCTCGTTAACAATTAATAGAATTCATAAAACTTAACTCGATTAGAATATATTACAGTTACTGGTGACGTCACGAGACCGCACCGCCATCATCGGCGCGGCGCGTCGGTGCCCCCGGCGCGGCAGCCCGGCGTCGCGACCACTACTACACAAAAATATACTTCTCCAACTAATATAAACATTTGACTCGATCCAACCAGATTCTGAACTACGACATATATACATACCAAAAATAAATATTTCACAATCATACACACAATATTTTTATAGAAACAATACTTTATTTTTATTTATAAAATATGTAACACCGTAACAATTGAACTCTATGAATGTAAGTAATGGGCACGACATGCAGTAGTCGGGGGCTACAGTTGTATGTAGTCGTGAAGCTGGCCTGAAGGTGATGTCAAATGATATATCTACGTTATCTTAGAGCTTTAGGTAGAAAATGTGGTACGCCGTCTCAAAATATAGTTCTTTGGGAACACCGTGCGATAAGTGCAGGGTCTCGTCCTATGATATGCCACTCAGATATACGTCGCAAGCTCAGCATCGCATCACATCCTCACTAACTGAACTAGCGGTAAATCGTAAACTGCTTATGAAAATACGTCGCCGAATAAAACTTACAGTTAACAACAAACTCTGGTTAAAACATGAACCTTCGACTGCTCACACATATGCACGTATGGACACCTAACGTGAACTCGCTTCAATCCTCACAAGAAACAACATGGAGTGCACACAATACATAACCCAACTTTGGCATTAATAATACAGCTAACACATACGGACGTGAACTAAACTAGCCTCACTATAGAGTTGGTATATCCAAGCAAACGCGAATAACATGGACGTTACGTATAAGAACAGAGTGAAGTCGCAGGACACCGCAGTAGACGCGGGTCCTGCCTCACAATTATTGCCATGCGTACACCGATACTACTGTAAATACATTCACACCCGACACGACCCATATTTCCCCACACGGAGGTATAAACCTCGGCCGCTGTCGACAGGCGCCTCTGCGCTCTACACTTATATTAACAGCGATTTACACATTAGCATTAACCGTTTTATATATTATTTATCGCTTTATTTATTATTTTATTAGCTAGCAACACCAACACGACACCGATTGGTCTGGTGCAGGCTGGGCCCGCACTCGTATTGCTCTGTCCAAGGCGTTATACAAAACTAAGCGACGAATGCCGTTTGAATAGGAAACGTGAATACAACACTGTACGTGTCGGAGAGTTGCCTGAGGCAAGGAAGCCGATGGATAACGCAGGGAAGAGAAGAGATCTGGATATTAGAACCTGATAGTGACACGAACAATGAACATCCAGTACGGAAGGGGGACGAGACGGATGCTCCAACGGAAGCGAGGGCTTCGGAGAAACTGAACTCCAGTGTCAAAGTAACCGCCGGTGAGGAATGTAACCAAATTATTGTCATCCAATGCTTCATTTTCCAATCTTTAAAATATTTTTCATTTAATTTTTCTCACTTAGTTTACTTTATACAGATCAACATAGTTTCACTTAGACTATCGTAAAGTTAGAGTTTATTTTGTAATTTCCATCGTAACTATAATTTACAACTACCTGTATCGTAATAATCAGCAACGATTAAAATAATCTCAACTCGCGCAACGCACCAACACAATACAATAAATATAAACACAATACATATGTAGATACTTATGCATATCTATCTATACACGTAACGTAAATGCAGCTACTGAATAGATCATAGATCGTAACGACAACGCAACGATAACGACTAACGGAAAGAGACGAGAGACGAGGAAAGAGTCGCCGAGCGACGATCACTACTGTAAAATACTTTGTATAAAAAGATTTAAGAATTAGTTATAATATGCGTTCGTTATATTTACATTATCACATCGCGTGATCGGCGGCGGACGGCGCAGAGCCGCCACGGGTCCGTCCTAGTACAGTACGGTACGGTACAGTACGGTACGGTACAGTACGGTAGGTACGGTACAGTACAGGCACAGAAATAATTGAACGATTCAGCGTGTGGCTGGAAGCGGGACACTACTGACCGAATGTTCCATGAGAGAAGTTTGTGCGTTCATTTCGAGTCACGCCTAGGTCAAGTAAGAGTAATATAAAGTTCATAAGATCACTACGTGGGTAGCTAAGCTCTGGCGGCGCCGTCTGCGAACTCACAGCCCCTAGACTAGAACTAGAGCCACACAACTCCAATCGAAACGCCCTATCCCTAAATACTCTGACAATTCGACAAACGTCTATCTCAACTCATCCGAACCCTGAACTGCAAGTCCTCGCGGCCGCTCTCTACTTACTACTTGAAACGATCGGGAAGAAGCCGAGATGCGGTTCTCGAGACTATGGAACTAACACTGTCGTGGTTAGTGTAGACTAGAATCAGTAAGATTACAGTAGGATCAAATCTGTATATTGGTAACATGACGTGCACTGTCTGCGACTCCCGGAGGCCTCACAGCTGGTACCACTTCTTGTCCTTGTACTTCAGCATCAGCTGGTGCGCCGAGGAGGAGAATGCTTCCGCCTGCAACAGAATAACGCGTTTCAAAATAATATAATTGCTTGTGATGGATGGCGGTGCTAAAAGTGACGGGCCGATCTTACATACAGGGTTACAGGAAAAATAGTGCTAGATCCGTGAAGAGCGTGGAGTACTCATCATTTCTGACTTATTTCACTATGAAACACCCTGCCCTAAACTTAACCCTTTTCGAGTTAATCGACTTTTAATTTTTTTATTGAATATTGCCGATTTTTAGGCTACTAAATTTAATTTTGTTTATTTTGTGTATCTTATTATTATTATTTTTGCATTTTTACATGTGTAATAAGATGCTTTAGGACGTCAATTATTAAAATAGTGCATAAGCTAATTGAATAGACCGTAGTAGACAAGTGAAAGTAATGAAATAAAAACAAAAATTAGAAAGTTTATTTTTCTCTAAGGGATATCTAAAAAAAATATTATGGCAGTTGTTCGGCAGATGTGTTTTAAAATATCTACGTTTCATCAGCTATCTAACGAGGTATAATAATCTTGGGTTTTATTCAAATGCATTGAAAAAAATTAGTTTCATAGGCGACAGTGGGGAAGAAAATTTATACTTTGCCCTAAAAAGTAAAATAAAACAATAGGTAAGCATGAAATGTCATTTATTAAATGTTTTCACACAACTTTTTCTTATTTTACAGTTCATGTTCAACATGGCCACCTCTATTTCTGATACATTGTCGCATCCTTCTACAGAGACCAGTCTTCACTACTCCAGTGGTCAACGTGGTCCTCATTTTATTTGCTGCATCCACAATCCTTTCTCTTAAGTCTTCCACAGACGAAACTGGATTTGGCTTGCTGTACACAAGAGTTTTCATGCACCCCCACACATGAAAATCCATGGGGGTTAGGTCCGGACTTCTTGCTGGCCATGGCAACGGCCCACCTCGTCCTATCCATTTGTTTGGGTAATTTGTGTCTAGCCAGTCTCTGACACTTCTCCTGAAATGGGCAGGGCAGCCATCGTGTTGGAACCACATGTCCCTGATCAGGTTGAGTGGCAAATCATCCAGCAAATCACTCAAGTCTGCTCTCAGGAACTTTTCGTAGCTTTCCCCATTTAGAATATCCGGGAGAAAGTAAGGTCCAATCAAATGATTGGAGATAATGCCCATCCACACATTCACGCTGAATCTTCGTTGGGACCCCGTCACTCTTTTCTTATTGGGATTCCTTAGTTCTTTTGGGGCCCAGTAATGGGCGTTGTGATAATTAGTTATGCCATCTTTATCAAATTTGGACTCATCCGTCCACAAGATATTTCTTAGAAAATCTGGGTCTTCTACGTCAGCATTTAGCATAAATCTGCAAAAGTCCAATCTTCTCGCGGGGTCTCCTTCTTCAATAACGTGTACCGGCGTGTAATGGTACGGGTATAGGCCAGCAGTATGCACTGTAAACCCTCCATTGCGAAAGTCCCAGATCACGGGCAACAATATTAGTGGAAGTAGTCGGATCCGCTCGAAAGCGTTGCACTATCTCATTGTCCTGTTCTTCGTCGTCAATTCGTGGTCTTCCCGTGTCTGTATTTCGTCTCAAAACAGAGCCAGTTTCTCGAAGTCTTCGATAAACTCTGTCAAAAACGGCCACATCCGGCACTCGACGACCGGGGTAGCGAGTTATGTATTCGTTGCGAGCTTGCGCAGACACACAATCGCAGTATCCGTAACAAATAAGCATATCAGCATATTCCTCAGGTGTGTAGGACGTCATCTTCAACACTTCCGTATCACAGGTACAAATCAGAGTCCGGTTAACAAGCACAGTAGTCACAAATCAGAAGAAATAGTCCAGAATCACAGCCAAGTCGAGAAAAAGAGCAAAACGATATCACATCTACTATGTACGAAGCACAAAAGCAGACTGACAACCAAAACAATACCCCCTGTTGTATTCCCAGCCCTAACCGGTCTCTACACATTTTTTCTTTCATCCGCACCTACATAAATCATCACTTGTCTCGCTCGCACGGTACGTCTTAACTTGAAGGACAATAGGCGCGGGACCGTTAGAACTGCTACCTGGAGCGTCCCAACTACTTTTTTCCACGAAATGTAATACAAACACTAGATTATTATACCTCGTTAGATAGCTGATGAAACGTAGATATTTTAAAACACATCTGCCGAACAACTGCCATAATATTTTTTTTAGATATCCCTTAGAGAAAAATAAACTTTCTAATTTTCTTTTTTATTTCATTACTTTTACTTGTCTACTACGGTCTATTCAATTAGCTTATGCACTATTTTAATAATTGACGTCCTAAAGCATCTTATTACACATGTAAAAATGCAAAAATAATAATAATAAGATACACAAAATAAACAAAATTAAATTAAGTAGCCTAAAAATCGGCAATCTTCAATAAAAAAATTAAAAGTCGAATAACTCGAAAAGGGTTAAGTTTAGGGCAGAGTGTTTCATAGTGAAATAAGTCAGAAATGATGAGTACTCCACGCTCTTCACGGATCTAGCACCATTTTTCCTGTAACCCTGTATATAAAAAAAAACTCGAAGTCATAGACGAACCATTAATGTTTTATATGAAACTGTGAAGATAATTTAAATCTTTATTTCTTTAACAAGTTTTCCCACGCGCTCCTCTCTACGGTAATCTGTGCGAGGACCGACATCAGTAAGTTCCGATAAAGAGCACTTCGCCACAACCCAAGGACCGACGGGTTGTCACCCCTCGAGTTGAAGCCCGGGTAAAGAGGCCAAGCCTCGAGGCCCCCCTCCGTGCCCCCACAAGGGCCATCGTCATCGGTGGGTTATTTGCTCAACTATATAGGTAGGTACAATGTGAATGTCCCTGCACTGACCTGGTTGCTCATCCGCTCGGTGCGGTCCTCCAGCTGGCTGAGCTTGTCTCCGCGCTCCAGTACCAGCATGTGCGCGCGCGAGACCTCGCTGGCGGCCGTGGAGGCGCGCGCCCCCAGCTGCTCCAGGGGCGCTGCGCCCCCCGGGATGTGCTTGGCGACGGCGCGGTTGGGCTTCAGGCCGCTGCTCTCGCCGACTGAAACGCAGTACACACCAGTTAGCTCCAAGCTCTCTCCTTTTACTGCGCTCGGCTAATTTAAACAAGCTGAGAGAAATTTCCTCATACGAATACTGCAGTTGTGGAATATTTGCGTGCAATTCAATTTAAATTCTTTATTGCGATCATATTGCACATAAGTTGTTAAAGTTAATCAGTCTCGAATATGGACCCGGCATTAATTTTGCTTTGTAAGTTAAGTCTCTCTCTACGGAAATTTTGAATTTCCGATAACCGCCACACATGGACGGGCTACATGTCTCATAATTTTTTTAGTGCGAAAATCCCGCGAGACCGCAATTTTGAACCACTACACTACTGACTGGAGTAGTTCCACCAGTACTAGCAAGAACTCTTATTTGGATAACGTTGTTCAGATTCAGTTGACTCAGGGCTGAGCTTATCGCTGAGTTCCCGAACGTTCAACTATTCAAGTCTAGGTAGATGTAGTTTATGGGATTTTGATCTAGACGACATTTTCTACACTAGCCTAGGGTTCGTGGACATCACAATGACTACGAGAACAACGTTTAAGCTGAATACTGAACGAATAAAAACACATTAATTATTAGCTAAAAGTATAGCTTAAACCCCTTATCTTCGTTTGTTGTTATCAGAAGGTGAACTAACCATCTGAAAAGACAAGTTCATCAATATCTCAAAATTGACATTCACAAAGGTAGGAGTGACATTATTTGGAGAGCATCACCATTGCAGTCCGTTTGCAGCACAGTACAGGCCTCCTGTTTTGGAGGTAATTTCCCGGTCCCGTGCGCGTCCTAACCAGTCGTTCCCAACACTACTTTTGATTTCCTTGCGCCTTGGCCTTTTCGCGCCCTTTGGCTACCAATCGGCAACGGTCTTAGTCCACCTTCCAGTTAGTCTAGCCAAGTGCCCGCTTAAGAGTTTACAGTATCTTAGCGAGTGTGTCATCATCATCATCATCATCGGCCTATATTAGTCCACTGCTGGTCATAGGCCTCCCCTAATCATCGCCTACTGGAGGTAGACCCTCCAGACTTTTGTATCCCACCTGACCGGAGGGCGTCTACACTACAATTGCCGAGTCTCGGTCTCCACTTAAGAAATGGTTTACCTCAGCGGTTGTTAGTAAATAAGAGTAGGTAAAGAGTAAGACTTACAGAGCTCTTCCCTGTCCAGTTGTCGGGAGCCGCCCCCGAAGAGCCCCCGGAAGAAGGACTCCTTGGGGGGCTCCGGCATGTCGCGCGGGAGGAACAGCTCGCCCAGCATCTCGTACAGGCTGTTACTGGAACACAACGCATATCTTATAACTTCCACAAAGAAGGGATTGTGGAACACGTTGTATAACACTGCACGCCAGATACAAAACGGGGTCATTGAGGCATCAACCCGATACACACCCACAGAAAAGCTTAAACGAAGCTGTCAGTTGTCAAAAGTCAGTCAGGACTTTTGGTCACTGACAGCTTCGAGACTAACATTGTAAATCTTCGAAATCCAAAGTGAATAAATTTGAGGAATTTATTGGTATACTACATAGATTTAATTTTACGATTTAGTAGTTTTGAGTAGTTTTTCGTTATTGTCAGATATTTCTTTTTATGACGACCAGAACACCCTGATCAAATATATTCAGATCTTACAAACATTTGTCCCGAGGCGGGAATCGAACCCGCAGCCTCTTGTGTCGCGGCGGACCTTCGCCCGATGCGCCACAGGGTTTGTCAATTTCAACAAAAAAATCGGGTATAGGAACTGGTTTGAGGCAAGTGTAGTAGGGTAAACAACTCACCAGAACTCTGCATCTATTGTGAACTTCTGTATCTCTGTAGGCGACGCCAGGTACAGGCCGTGCCCTCGGTTGCTGAAGCAGAATGTCTTCGCTATCCTGAAAGGCCGAGCGCGCGATCAAATCACACGTCACACAACACACGCTGTCAACTCGACTTTAAATCGTGTATTTTTAAGTTCCTGATTATTTTCTTGACTCGACTTAGCAACGTGAGTATTATCAAATCAGAAAACAGTCTAAAGGATTGACTTTAAATCATTTTGAAAGAAAAAAAGATCATCCGTAATTTAAAGCAGATACTGTTGAAAGAAGTCGAGAAGAACACGAAGGGACAGTTTAAAAACAGATATCTATTGTTGAAATAATCTCACCTTAGTATCCAATCCTCTGTCGGTGTCTAGAGGATAAATTGATATCTAACATAAAGCGTAGCTAACATGTAACTATGGCGTCTACCTACATAGCGACACACAGAGACAGCAGCAGAAGTTCAGAAAAGCTCGAAAATATCAGAGAAAGCTCACCAAAAGCTCTCATGCTGCGAAGTATTCGGAGAGTAAGCTGTTTTGTGGGGCAAAAAAGTATTTACGACGATGATGACGAACTAAGAGACATGGCCATCAGGTGCTCTGCTACGAGTAGGAAAAGACTATTTTGCCCCAGCAGAAGATTCTAAGATATTAAGATAATTATATTACAGAGTAGTAAAGATCAAGTGTCAGCCCAGCGAGAAAGAAAGAAGGAAGAGCATCAAAGGAAAGCAACTGAAGAGGAATGTTTGTGGCGGCGTGTTCGGTGTCGACGGACGTGTGCCGAGTGTGTGTGTGTACTTACAGTTGGTAACACTATCAAGCAGTTCCACAAGCAGCTATCGACCAGGGCAAATCACTTTCATCATTATTTCTTTTTCTTTTACCATTTTTTGCTGCTAGGCTATTTGTATGGCAATCTAATTTCTGAAATTCTTGGTAACTAATGGTTAGATTAAAGCAAACATTTTGATATGTTTGTATATCTTACAAATAGCTAGAAAGTCTTGTAATTTTTAGTACGACAAAATGTTTTCGCAGAACAAATTCTCGCAACAGTTCAGCAAAGATCTAGGCATGTCTCAAAAATAAACGGTATAAGTTATGTGTCGAAACGTAATGATTTGCCCTTGGCCGATCGAAAGTATTGGGATCACAACAGGGGTATGGGTATCGAAGCGGTACAGTAACATGGCTGCGGCGGCCGACGGAGGCGGCGCGACTTACTGGTCCGTGTCCTCGTTTACTATTAGCTGTTGCCCCCAAATGGACAGCATTGGGTCTACGATACCCCTCTGTTTGGACTGTGTCTGGAAACTACCAGGAACACAGACACTAGTCAGCGAGGTGCTATTCTCGACACAGGCCTTACATTTTACTGCTACGGGGCTTCATCACACATGCCCATCTATTACGACCGTAAATATTACAATAACCTGAATGTTCAGTATTGATTAATTATGTTTTTTGCAGTATTACAAACACAGAAATTAAGATTTGTAAAAACAAATAATGATAGGATGAATCTTGAATTTCAAATTGTTTCATGATTTGATGGAACCCCGCACTGATTCCCATAAAATGCAAAGCGCGTGTCGATGTAACACAATATAAACTGTTAAAAATTAAAGTGTATTAGATATAAGATAAGAGATGTTATGGCGGGGACGATAGGTAGGTGATGGTCTCAGTGAGCGTTAGTTAGCACGGCTAGTCCAGGAGTGGCAGGCCGCCGGGGAGGCTTGGTTGAAGGACTAGTGGTATTTACAGCGGATCAGTTAGTTGCAGTCAGCACTAGCACCAACCTCGGTATCACGTACGTTACAGTTAGAGAACAGTCATTAGTATAACAGTGTAGGTATTCCTTTCAAATGATCTGTACCGATGTGTGTTCGTGTTATAGCGAATGTCCAGTAGTTACAATTTTAACTCAAATACATAGAAAGTGCCAAATATTGTAAGCACAGTGGTGCTCGACAGATTTGCAAAATTTTGACTACTCGTGTTCGGAAATAGCACAATTGTATCTAGTAGCGTGTGCCGGCGACAACTCGAAGATGACGCGCCTCGCCTGGCGCGACGCCGGCGGGGCGGGGCGGGGCGGGGGCGCCAGGCGGGGGCCTTCTAACATCGATCGAAGGAAGTCGGTCGAGAGGCTCCCAAATGATAAAATAGCGAATGATCAAATTCCGCCGGATGACGATGGATGTAATGACAGATCGTAAACTGCATCCTCATACTGAATAAGTAAAATTGCGGAAGCTATTTATAGCTAAATGTAGTCTAATAAAAAGAAGCCGTTTATCATTTAGTGCCTTCGTTTGGTGCACGGAAGTGGTCTGCGTGCCGCCCGCGGTGACGCGCCGCGCGCGCACCTCCAGCCTAGATGCGAATACTCTTATCAAAACAACCAGTTACACTTGTTCTATTTTATTTACCTAATCATTTCTCATTTTTGATGCTGATGCTGGAAGTCTGACCCTGGCAGACCAGAGATGCTCTAGATTTACTTAAGACCCAAGTAGTAATGTAATGTTACCACTAAGTTGGTGGTGACATCACAATGAATGCATCATTAGCAAAGTACTTTGGAGTGAGCATTCGCATCAAGACTGGATGGAACGTTGGAAAGTGGTGGTGAGCGATGGCGGTGGTCATACCTGAGCGCCGAGAGCGGGAGGAAGTCCACGTCCACCAGTGGCCGCAGCGTGGGAAGGCTGTAGGCCACCAGGTGGCCCGTCGACAGGTAGTTTACCAGGCATACGCTATCTGGAACATTATACACCAGTAGAATCAGCGTCGAGATGAGCCAGAAGGAGCTAGATCAACTGATCCGGAGTGATGATTTCCCATATTTTATGTTGAAAGTATAATTAACACAAAAATGTTCTAAATTGCAATAACAAACAGACAGAGTCACGAATCGGTGCCAACAAGGCACAGAGAAAATTTCCAGAGGAGCAGAATGAAGTACAGAGTTTTGACGAACCTTTCAAGCTAACAATTTCAGCTTTAACAACAAAGTCTGTATCGACGATCTGCTGCCTGTACACGCAGTTCTGGCTGGGCAGCGCCACCACGCGCGCCTGCTTCTCGGACGCGATCACCACGAACTGGCGGTCCCCGGCGCCCGAGGGCTCCGGCGTGGGCGTGGGGCTCATGCGGTTGCTGCTTGAGGAGCCCTGCTTCGTCGGCGTCCGTTCTCTCCTTTCTCGCACCTACACCACATTTCGGATCAAACGTCAGTCGTGCCACCGATCATATTAGCGTCTCCTGCAGGCGACGGCAGTCATCGACTGCTGTGGATCGACTGCGATCTATGGCAGTCGTCCACCGCAGTCAACTGCAGTAGACCCTTGCAGTCGGTAACTTGCCGACCGTGTTTAAGAACGCTTAAAGGCCTGTTCAGATTTATGCAGTATTCGCTACCGGTAAGCGTTAATCCATCTAAAATACCAGACGAAATACCGCGCAGCGCCAAACGGAGCGAAATCTGGCGCCGCCGCTCCGGGTAGCGAATATTGCTTAGGTTTGAACGGGCCTCAAATAGAAACGACAATAGAACACAATAACTATTTGTCAGGTTTTAAAACCACAAAGGTTTTACGTTACGAAATTATTTTACAAAAAATCTAAAAATCGGACACAAACACCGGAGCTGCGCGCAGCGACTTCTGTGAATTCAGATGATTTTACTTCCAAAAATCAGGCAGCATTTGAATACAGTATGAACGGAGTACTCACATCTTTACTGTCGTCCCTCCAACTTTCGTAAGAGTAGGGTATTAGAGCACCATTGCAGTCTAGAAAGGACATCGTAAGGATTGAACCTTTTAACCTAAATATTGGACCACCTGGAAACAAAATACAATTTTATTTAGATTGAATAACTTTTCAGGTTGGGGCAACTCATTCTGAGTGGGGTGTTTAGTGATCGTGATCAAATCAGAAGAATAGGATCCATTCGATGCAGAATGGAACCTCGGAACTTAATAAGTTGCCTTAACTTAATAAGTTGCCTAGTGGACAAAAAATTGAAGTGAATTAAAGTCAATTGCACCTTATTTCTTGTTGACAGTAATAACTATTTATCAAGCTGTTTATATAGTAAAATTTGACTTGTCTAAGAATTTATTTTGTAAGTTTAAAGAAATAAACGATTTGACTTTGACTTTGAATTTGTTCAGACGGCTGCGAGGTCTGATACTTAAATTCTCTGAGAGCATTTTCATATAGTACCGCTGAGAAAGAGATCCTGGGTTCAAATCCCGGGTCGGGCCAAGATTTGTGTTATTGGGATTTTTGTAGCAAGAAAAAACAGCCGCGCCTCGTTAAGCCTGCGCTTATATTCTCCCCGGAGACGGTCTGCTGTCCCATCGGATTATGAAAGCGGGGAAATATGTAGAGAGTACACCTGTGTTTGTCCGCACACTTAAGCACTATACTATGTTTTGTGCATCTGACTACTCTTCGTTGGGACTGTCTGCGCCGTGGCCGAATCTCGGCTAAGAGGGTTTGACATCATCACGTGTTTGAAGCTAATACCTTATTATGTAACGTAGGTACCAAGCAAGCCAAGTATAGATTTTTGATAGTATACATTTTTTTTATTATATTCTCGACTGAAATTTGTAGTCAATCCATCTGCAATATATTTATTGACATATTTCCTTGATATAAAATAATTTTCATCCGGTAAGCAGCTCAGTGAAGGTCTTTGTATAGCGGGATCGTGTACTAATATAATAGTATTGTTCTTGAATACGGGTGTTAATGTCGGTGTAGTGGTTGTGGTTACCACTGGTGGAGACGACCACGGGCGTGGTGTGTCTGTGCTCCGGCTCGGGCAGCGCGATCAGCACGGTCAGCACGGAGCCCAGCGTCGTGCCGATCCACAGCGTCGGCAGCAGCGTCGTCGGGTCTGCAATACCACCATACATTGACAAATACATCTTATAAAATCCCAAAAAAGAAAATAGCCTTCGACAAGACTCCAACCCGTGTGATTGAACACCCTTCATTTATTCCCCTACCCCTACAAAGACCCAGAGATTTTTGACTCCAACGGTATCCTTCTTCGTGGTAGGTATAGAGTTTATGACATCCCCGTGCTGAAGGGAGGACGCGGGTTCGAGTCCCGTCAAAGCAGACAATTTTTGGAATATTATTTGATTTCAAAAATTACCCATACTATACTATAAAGCTGTAGTAACACAAAAAAATATACACTAACAATACTGACAGTTTTCCTCGTCGCGCAAGAGAATTGCTGCCTTTACACGTACACTCTATCAGGCGTTCTCAGGGCAACAGGCATGCGCGCGGTAAAGCCTGCACAAGCAGCGCGTTCTTTCGCGATTACTTGACAGTTCTGTCAAAACGGAAAGAACTTAATGACTGGACAAAATAAAGCGTGCGCGGTGTAAGTGTAACCTCGGAACACGCGAATGCACGCACGACTGACGGGCGCAATCGCGCATTCTTTTCCCCTTCAACATTACACGCACGATTTGCTGTGCGCGCTGTACATTTTACGTGTAAAGGCAGCTAATAAGGTAAATAACGAATAACCGTTTGTAAAGTACGAAGGTCCCTAGAAAATAAAGAAATAGAGATGGAATGGAATGTGTGTGTTTCTCACTCACCAGACTTCTTGATGTAGCTGTCCGCGAAGGCGAGGCACTGGATGCTCTCCTGCGAGATGTTCTCCAGGCTGGACATGGAGCTGGAGCGCGACCGCGAGAAGGAGCTGTCCAGCTTGTCTACGCGGCCCGCATAACAAATACACCATTATCCACCCGCGGTGGACAGCCCAGGGGCCCCCCACTACTGCCACTAGTGGGGGGCCCCTAGCGTGCTGCTACAGACACCACTTCCGAACTCGCTATGACTCTAGAGTTCTACTCCATCGATTTAGGATGAAACTTATGAAAATATAATTTCAGTATTGATATTAAAATACAGAAAATCAACGATCATAACAACAAACATCAGAACAGAATAATAAAATTAAATCACGATTAATATTTATAAGTAATTTTGTATGATTTAAATAAGTAGTTGAATATTAAAGTGTTGTTCGGAAGTGGCGCCGCACCAGTAAGTATATAGTCTAGTCTAGGCTACAGTAGGTATAGGTAGTTGCGGTACTAAAGCTAGCTGTATAGCGCACGGAATCGGTGTTCGGGTGCGGTTGTGAAATACGCTGACATCCAGCATCCAGTGCAGAGTGCCTTGAGGAGTTCATGCTTAGAGAGAGAGAGGCCTTGCTTGCCCGTCCGATCCAATCTCAGCTTATTTGCACAACGTCAACTATTTGCTTTACTTACTTAAATTAGTGTTACTATTTATATTTCTTATTAGTCCGATGGTTAGTGTTTTGACACATGTTAGTAAGAATGTTGATGGACAAGTTAACAGGCCCGAAAGTACGAAGTGAATAGTAACGAGTCAAAACACCGATCACCCCGTTAGATCAAGCTACAGTACACAACGAATTAGTCATACTTAAACTAGCACATCGATGCACAGCTCTATGCGATGATAGAGCGAGTGAGAAGCGTCGAGACAAATACTCAAATTAAATGTAGAAACAGCAAATAAACTCGATGGAATGGGTTATGTTATGGTTGGTGATGAGCAGACCCGTAGCTAGGAGCCACCGTAGTAGTCAGCGAACCCCCCGTCAGTGGTAACGGAAGTAGAAGCTTGCGGCAGAGCGACTACAGTACCAAGCGCCGCGGACGGACAGACAAGTCGGATGCAGGTAAGTTCGCGTCTAGTGAACAAGGGTCGGTGCGTCGACCGAGGTCTCAGGCGCATGCAACTAGTGCTCTTACTTAGGAGAATACCGTAAGCATACATAGACAATATGACAGCCGAATATAGAGGCAGCCAAAAACGAGCCATATAAACTTTTTGCTTTGTGGTCGGGCTAGAAAAGAAATAATAATCATGTACCAAACAGTGTTTAGATTATTATAAAGAGAAGTGTTTGAGTCGCGTCCGGAGCCGGCAGGCGGGCGATACGTGTCGACAGAGGCAAATAAACAGAACGTGATACAATACAGAACAGTACTTATAGATCAGGTAAAGAAACAATACGTACAGGTAAATAAATAGTTGATACACCATGTGCCTGATACAATATGGAAAGCCTCGCTCTTATAATGCACATATAACATAGATACAGTAACAGAGTCGTTCCAAACGATAAACAG
Source organism: Eupithecia tripunctaria (assembly GCA_955876795.1). Lineage (NCBI taxonomy): Eukaryota > Metazoa > Arthropoda > Insecta > Lepidoptera > Geometridae > Eupithecia > Eupithecia tripunctaria. The sequence goes on along the minus strand of OY041611.1, from coordinate 15,970,757 downwards.
TGATAGATATAAAGTAAGATAGTTTTGAGTAGTAAGTCACCTTTCGATTGAATCTATAAGAGTCATGCCTTCAGAAGTGGTGTGCGATCAGAAGTGTCGTGAGGAGGAACAAGTCAGACAGTCACAGCCACAATTTCAAATCTAATATTGTCTACGGTAGGTGTAGTGAGAGTGGGCGGGGCCCGTGTCTACGCCACACAAATAAACATACAAACAAAACGGAATAAAGGAAATAATGATGCATATGTTCGGGTACCATTGGGTTGCATTATGTGTAAGTACTCCATAGAGGCGATAGTCTGCGGAATAGGTGGCTCTGTACCGACAAACAAACGACCATTGTTACAATACAAGCATGATCTCCAACACACAGCGCGGAGCGTCGCCGCCGGGCCTCTGGCGGCGGAGGCCCGGCGGCGGCGCGCCGGCGGGACACGGGGAGGCCAAGACGAGGGCGCGGCCCGACTCGCAGGCACACAGTGGACATTCATTACACCATTTAAAAGGAGATTTCATTCATTTAAAAGTTAAGATGACAACGAAATATTAAACTACTCGGATAACACAACTAGAAAATATAAAATAAGATAAGTAGGCGTGTTATATTCCAATGATTACCATTTAAATGAGGCCGATCTGAAATTGGAAATATTTTAAATGAATATAATGACGGATCATAAAACATAAGACATGCCAGGAACTGAGAGGGGAAAATGGAACTATCTCTCATTTTCTACAATTATTTCTCAATTTTTAGTGTCCACAAAGTTTATTGTTGCCAATGAGTCTTTTGACAAAGTTAAAAAGTTCAAGAGTTTACAACTGTAAATTTATGAAATAGAAGATTTTCGAAAGTATTACGAATTTATAGCAGAATAGTCAGGTTCTAATAGTACACAAGAAATCTTCGAATTCATAAATATTTCAAATGTGAATGTCGTAACATGTAGGTAAGTAATGGAAGGAAGAGTAGAGTGTGAAAAAATAATAACGAATTGAAAAAAAAACAAAATAACGAAAACAACAACAAATACCAGTACAGACCTCAGAGCTCGCTCGGTGGCACTGAAGTCTTCTAGTAACAAAACAAGACATTAATCAATTAATAAAATTTACGACAGTTAATGCCATTCAACAGAGCAGCCAACAGAGACTCGGCCGTGAGCGTCGAGCAAGCGCATCTCGGCAAGCTGCACGATTCCGAACAAGATGCATTGATCGTGTCGCCGGCTGGCGCCGAAGCGACGCCCCGGCGCACTGAACTGAACAGAACTCACAAAACAAACATTAACCAAAACTAAAAAGAAGAGAAATTGCGACTGCTTCAGATCGGAAGGAGATCGAGTCGGTACAAGGTGACTGTACTACCAAAACTGCAATACTGTCGCGTCGTCAGCAGCGAATGCTGCGCGGCGGGGGGCGCGGCGTACACGTCCGACGCCGTGGACAGGCACTTGTGCAGTTTGCGGGTACCTTGCGAGCGCGAGCGCCGCACGCGCGCGCCGCCGCCCGCGCCCCCGCCACCCGCGCCGCTGCTAGACCCGCCCGCCGCGCCGCCGCACGCCCCGCCCGCCGCGCCGCCCCGCTCGCCTCCGCCCGGCCCGTTCATCTACAACACACAGGCGTCCAGCACCGCGCCCCACCACCCCGCCGGCCGTACCGCGCTGCCGCGGGTACCGCCGGGCTGCACCACCACCGCAACACGACACATAGAAGACCCTCTCTGTTAAGATTGTTAAGTACGACGACGCGACACGAACGTTAGAAACCGTGATCTCTGTGCCATAGGTGTCGTTAGTGAGTGATGTCCCGTGTCCCGGTCAGTGTCCCATTAGTGGTGGTCGTACCTAGGGCGCGCGGCTGCTGGGCCGGCTCCGCGACGGGCTCGCCCCCGTCGCTGCGCTCGCAGAGGCTCGCTACGGTCGCTACTAACGCCCCTGGGGACAGCGCACAAGTCTGGGTGAGTGCGCTACAAGCGAGCTACCACTACGCATCAACATCATACATTAGCAGGTAACAACATCTCAAAGGGACATGGACAACACAGAGATCACCTAGGTACTTGTTCAATTACCGAAAAATTCAGCGAATAGATATTTAAGGCAGTTAGAGTCTTCGTCGGACGAGTCCTTCTCCTTTGGAATAGAAAAAACCACACATGAGTGTCTCCGCTGGCCTGTGCACTACCGGTGTCGGCACATTACACGGTGCATTTATACATGTGATCATCGTACATACATACATTTCTTATACATATAATATACGCATTTTATATATTTATAATTCATGGTACTTAAACATACACTTACAAAATAAATTAAAATAAATAAAAAGCCAAATATCACAAAAAGCGTGAAGCATATCGAGGATCCGTCGACCTAAATCTACAAGATAGAAAACTGTTAGATTCCTTCTTCATCGGGTTAAACTCAAACGTTAGCTTTTATTTAGATAACACGTTTTATATTATCAAATGACTAACTACCATCACCTCTAACGAGCGTCAAATCTACACCCGGTTAATAAAAGTTCTAAGTAAGTACTGTATTAGTGAACGATAAAAAATGGCCAAACCATTACCATTCCAATCGGAGACGATCGAAGGTCTACTCTACGCGATCCTACGTGCTACTCGACTCGTGGCGCCGGGATGAAGTGAGTGGCATGACATGGGCCGGGGTGGGTACTTACTGAAGCGGCGCATGAGGTTGTTGGCGAAGGAGGGCGGCGCGGGGGCGGCGGGCGCGGCGGGGGGCAGCTTGCGGCGCAGGTCGCGCACGGGCTCCGCCTTGTACTTGATGTTGGGCACGGACAGCAGGCGCTGGTCGGGCGCGCGCGCGCGGCGCGGCGGACGCACGGGCGCGCCCTCCCCCTCCGCGTACAGAGGCAGGCTGTCGGGCCGCGGCGCGCCCCCTCCCGCGCCGCGCTCCTCCGCGTCCTGCCAGCGCTGCTGCAGCTCGCGGTGCATGCGGTCGTACACGTCCGAAGAGCGCTTCTCCTGCAGCTCCTTGTGCATTCTCTCGAACACGTCGGAGCACACGCGCAGCGGCGACGCCAGCTCGCCGCTCTCCTCCGGCTTGGGCCCCTCCTCCACCGCCTCGGCCGCCACCGCCACCTCCACCTCCGGCGACTCGGCCCCCGCACTCTCTCTGGGCTCGGGCGGCGCCTCCCCCGTCTCGCAGTAGAACTGAGAGCCGCTCTTCTCGTTTCCCTCATCGAGGTTGTTCTCGGTGGGCACGGCGAACGCGGCTTTGAATTTGAGATCGACTTTCGAGAGCTGGCGCTTCAAGTTGAACGTCTTCCAGGGGGTGGACTTGCGTCTCGTATCTAGCTTAGCTCTGTCCTCAGGCGCGGTGGCGGGGCGCTCCTCGGCTGGCGGCGCGGGGTCGGCGGGGGGCGCAGGGCTGGTCACGGGCGACGGCCGCATCGGCTCCTCCAACTTCGAGGGGGGGAGGGGAACAAAATAAATAGGTGAGGGGGGGGGGGGGGGGACGCGACATCTGTGCGACGGGCGAGTGCGTGACGTCGACGTGAGTGCGCGACCGCTGTGCGCGACTACGCGAGCGGAGTGATCCTAAACTAGCCTACGAGGTGACTGGTCGCACGTCATTCCGATACTGTCAATCTGCAAACTTTCAAAGGGTATGCGAGTAAGAGTGAAAGACAGGCTTAGAGTAAAGAATAACTAACGATGCCATGCCATGTCCGCTACGGGAGAAGCCGGGGTCGGCGCTACTGCTAGGTTACGTAATATAAACCAAACTTTACTGTAACTAAGAAATTATAAGAAACAGGACAGGATAGGGCCGCAGCGCCCGCCCGCCCCCAAGGCCGGGCGAGGACTGCGCGCCCGAGCAACTCATCCATAAAAAATCATAATGCAACTAAAACATAATGTGAAGTAGACAGGTGTCACCTACGAGCTCGTTTTTCAGCGTACTTTAAACTATACGTATACTCAGACAAGAATACAATTTAAAGAATAATCTTCCATTATAGATACTAACATTTAGATTTGACTTCCCAAACCACTAAACACTAAAATTACGGAAGTTCTAGCCTTTGCTAAGTCTGTACAGTGTGTACGGCACCTAACACCTATGTATGTAACTAGATCACTCGTTTTACAGCACACGCACACAATATTTCTAATTCAACAGAAATTGTTTCTAAACTGCACATCTGGTTAAGATCACACTCAAAACCGGTATGTGATGTGGCAGGCGCAACTTCATTGACGCACGACGGTTTCGTCCTCTCAGACCTTTTTACAGAATGCCACTAAACATGGCCTTGATTCACCGTGGTCGTAGATCTGCCTTTGAAATTGCGCCTCAGTATGTCAAGTTCCTTCTATGTGTTTGTGTTGTGGAGTACCGAGGCAGTTCAATAGCATTACGAACTGGTGTCACATTTACCTGGTCGAGACTGGGCGAGCGCTGTCGGTCGGGCTGGCGCGGCGTGGCGCGCTCGGCGTGGTACAGCGCGGCGGCGGGCAGCGCGCACACCGTCCCTCGGACGGACATGTCTACTACCACTACACCGCGCTCGCCGCCCCACGCCATGCTAACAAACATCCACTAAATCATACACACCCATTTATGCACGGATTTTGTAGAGGCTTTTGATATGATACACTTGTACAAAAACACTTCTGATTTCTACGAAGGTGAATATAATACATATAAAGATGTTGCGAGAGTAATAGTAAGTAAACTGTAGAATGTTAATATAGATAAGTAAGATATAATCATCTTTTTATGATGAAGCAGGGCGAAACTTTTGAAAGGAGTAACACAAGGGTCTCATCAGGGTCCAATATTTAACATCTTCTATGCGTGTAGTTTAGCAACAACATCATGTTTTTTTATAATGTAAATAGCTATAGTGTATATTATAGCACGATACATCTCATGTTTGAAATATGAAGGGACGTATTGTACATTGATATACATTATAGCTGCCGTGTGTGAAGATTTTGAGTGTGTACTCACAGGCCGTAGGAGGAGTTGATAGTGAGCGCGGTGATGGGATGCGGCGGGCCCTGCTGCAGCGCGACCAGCGTGGGCTGGAAGCCGGGCGGGCGCCGCACGCCGCCCGACCCCGCGCACCCCCGCACGCGCATCGCCTCGCCCGCGCCCCCGCACCACACGCCTGACTGCCGAGTAACGATACGTGTCTCATCTTAATACCAGAGTTCTAACGGCCAGATGCCATCATCATCAGCCAATATATAGATACTCCACAGCTGGACATAAGCCTCCCCTAATGAGCGCTATAGCGCCTTGTCTTCAGCTTGCCGCATCCAGCATCTGCCGTAGATCGCCATCCCATCTGGCCGGAGGCCGTCCTATAATACGTTTGCCAAGTCCCGGTCTCCACTAATGAACTTCATTCAGCTTGCTAATTCTCTGAGCTATGTCAACCACTTTGCTGACTGCGGTCGCAACGTAACAATCGACCTTCCATCTCAGCCCAGGGATGTCTGAGTACCGACCATGGCTTAGACGTGGCAGTGGTGGAAAACCTTGCTCGGAGAGGCATGTTTAGCAGTAGTCGTATATGTGCTGACAAAGAGAGAAAACTGCCTGGCCGTGGGCCGTGAGCGACATCTAAGTGACGTCACTTTAATCACGTCGAGACATCAACAACGTGCAGTACTGACAACATAGAAACAACTTCGAAGTTCTTAGTGACTTTAGTGTAAGGACACGTCTCGCACGACTAATAGTGAAAACAGACAGTGAATCCTAGATATAGCAAGCACTTAATTCTAACATACCTGGCTGGTCTAGAACAACTGTACAAGACAATACTTCGGAGGACATAATCTAGTTTCAACCCTTAAGTGGTTTCTAAAACATGCTTTATTTGATATTTCAAACTTTACGAGACACTCGCAAAGTTCCAAAGACCTTTAAACGAAGTCCAAGTGACTCATGAATGTGATTTCAAATATGACCACATGGAACACTTACTCTTCTGCTCTCCCCCTCCGCGTCACCCCCTCTGCTGAAGGACATGGTCCGGCCGCCTTCCGCTTCCGGCGACGGTTCCTCTTCTAACGCATCCGATATCATCGGAATTTCTAAAACCTGGAACACGTTAAGTTTAGTAATCATTACTTTGTTAGAATTGTATCCAACAGTAAGTAATTAATTGCAAGAAATTATCAGATCAATTGCTCGGATGTTTATTTTTCTCTTTGTCGTTTTTTATTGCTTATTCATTTCATAATAATATCCGCCCGTCCTACTGCTATCGCATCGTCCCATCGCGCGGTCTGCCTCATTTACTCGCTCGTCATGCTCATCAGCTAGTCGACCCATTGCTAGGCATAGGTTTTTAATATTTGTTCCTGTCCTATTACTTCTTTAGTTCAGTTAGTTACCTGTGTCTCTGTCTGTGTCTCTGCTTTCCTAAACTTGAAGAGCACGACGTGGCCGTGTGGCAGCGCGACGGCCAGGCGGCGCGACTCCGCGCACAGCGCCAGCTGCTGGATTGCCAGGGGACTGTCCTCCTCGTACGCGCCCGCGGTGCTGCCTTGCCGCCTCTCGAATACTGGAACCACAATATTACCATTATCATTTAAGGAAAAACAAAACAGATGAGAAGATTGTCTTGTGGAACTTACCTTTTGAACATTTTAATTTATATAAAATCTGTAAGGTCCCTGCACTCGCATCCCAAAATTTTACACTGCCGTCCGCATGCCTGAAAGGTGAAGAGGAGAAGTTAAGAATAGGAATGGTTTTAAAATTGCTTGCACAGCTCGCCATGTCATAGGCCAGTAGATAGAAAATAACGATGAAATGAAAGTGGTTGTAGATGTTAGTGAATATTCTGGCACTGACCCGGTTAGTATAATCTCGCTATAGGAGCAGGAGGCGGGCGACCACTCGCCTCCGTTGATGGGCCACAGCTTCTCGCTGAAGCCGGTCGCCTTCTTGTTGCCCTGCCGCCCCACTGAGTAGAACGCTGGGATCTGGAAGCGCAGAAGTAAAGACTCAGATCAAAAGACTAATACATAAACAAAAAATCAGAACAATAGAAACCAATTAGAACTAGTATTTACGATTTCAACAGCTAACTGCAGACTGTTCTATGTTTCTCTCTCTCTGGTTCCATCTTCTATCTAGAAGTAACTCTACTAATCCATAACACTAGTTTTTTGTTTGAGCCTGGGAGTTACGTACGATGTTCCAGATAGACACGTTAAACACTATCACACAAAAATGGTTGTTATACAAGTCTAATCGTGAATCAGAGGTCAAAAAGAAATGAAGAGTGGTTAAAAAGTAATCTTACCAAGTCTGAAGGACAGTCCGCGAAGTAGGAACAGCAGGTGACGGGGGACTCGTGGATGTCCATGGGGTAGGGGTTCTCGAAGCACGGGTAGCCGGGGGACTGCAGGTCGATCACCACCAGGTCGTTCTGCAGGAGCACCACTATCGCGTATGGCTCCTGGTAGTCTGAAACCAGAGAAGGGATTAGCGTAACATTATTTAATAGTTTATTCCAATCCAAATAAAAAATAATTTACTAAGGCGTTACATTATGTATACAAACCAACAAACATCACAAAAAAGAAAAAATACAGCTTACTGACTACTTGCCACACACACACACCTATTTAATACATCAGGAATAACATGATTCAGGATTGTCCATCCTACTACATAAAAGGATGTAACCTCTTTACTCCGTCTGATTTCAGATTAAATAACTTCAGGAAGGGTTTAGTTACTATAGTTTACATTACAATATAAGTAATTTAGCAACATTTCGACGACAAAAATATCGACTTCGACGGGACTTGAACCCGCGTCCTTCCGAGTCGAAAATCTCTAATCTTCTGCATAGTTTTAATAAACATTACCCATGAAGCATCTTTAACTCTCAGACCCGAGTTCACCAACAGACGATTAAATTTTAAACAGTCGTTTTGACGTGTTTCGACACAAGGTTTCATACATTAAACGCCAAAGAAAACTGATGCTTTAAAATATTTGGCGACTCTTGCCAAATTAAAATCGGTAACACTGTCGCATGTTTTGATTTGTTACGCCCACATGACAGTAATTCCTACCTGCGGTGTGAGGCGTTTCACACAAGGTGACGAAGTCAACCACACTGTGTTCCATCTCCAGCACCGTGGTGCTCTTCCCGTTCAGCACCGTGATGCTGTGCGTGCGGCCCGCCTTGTCCGACGGCAGACCTCCCGAGAATATCACCAGGCTTTCTCTGGAAATCACATGCAAAACATTTAATAACTCTCAAGTTTTTTTTTGTATTATACAATACTTCAAGTTTACAATATGAGCAATTTATAAGAAATCAAACAATAATATATCCCAAATCCCGACGGGAGTCCCAGAGATCTTCGACATCCACGGTACCCGACTTCGTGATGTAGTCTCGAATTAGTTTTTTTTAAATATAATTTGATTTATTTACTCCATCACTAAAAGATTCATCACGAAATCCGGATTAGTAAGTTGTCTCCCGTGACGTCACCTAACTAACCTATTAGAAGACTAGCGTTAGTCAAGCTAAGGTAGGGACCATTTCGTGATTTTAACACTTTTTTTACTGTTTTTCTTGTTTCTTTTAATATCCTTTGTGTAAGAAATATACCTATCCTATTCCGTCCCGTAACTAGGACCAAAAAGTCGTGGATATCTAAAAGCGTGGGACGGACAACATTGTGAAACATCGGACGCGAGCACAGGACAGACAATAGTGTGCTTTGAAGGCCTATACACAACTTGGAAGCTAAACGCTATGATGATTATGTTGAAATCAGTTCAAGCGTAAATGGAAACACAATCTCTGTACTAAATAAAATGGAAGTCGTTCGTTCGGAGTCCCATAAATCACATTCAAAACTCATCATTTACGCAAATCACGGGATAGAACCGTACCAAAGTGAATATAATCGGTGTATTGAGAGCGATCCTTCCAATCCATCGCGCAGATCCGATAACGCTAACGAGCGCGCAATCACCGCGACCGATGCAAACATTCCGACTACACTACCGACTGACTCACTCAGCCATTTATCGCTAAAACAAACAAACTTTCAAAGTCAGTTCACAATTTACTAGCCTCGGATTTAGATTGAATTTCGTGCCACTTTAAATATTGGATTGGATTAGTTTCCAACTCGTGGTTTATTTCCATCTGCTCCGAACGTTGAGTCGACACTTACCCCGTTCTCGGAGTTTTCCATTCCAGTCTGAGAATAGCTTTGCAGGGTTCTAGTTTTCCATCTTTGTTCGCTTTCGCTGAAACAAATATTGGGTTTGCAAACTTTCATATTCTTTGCAAAGTTTCATATTCGGCGGGGATCGTCGCTCACAAGTCAACAAGATGAACTCTGCTCTGTTTGTCGCAAAGTTTATTTCATTGAATATTCAAGTTGGAGTCTATTTTGCCAACTTCGGGTTTGTATTTGTTTGTAGTGACCTGCCAAAGTAGACAGTCCTGGTAATTGTCTGTCACAAAAAAGGAGACGTTTTGAGTGTATGACCCTGATAGCATTTACAACTTTAGAGTTCGTTCGGGTTTGAACAAGGAATGAAGTCTTAGTGCTTGCCAATTATCTGTTAAGTGGCCAAGACTCAAGCAGCTTCAGAAGCGTTCATAAGCTGCAGTCCAGCTACAGTCTTAGAGCCACTTTTATGAGCACTTTGCAAGGCCTTTGCGAGATTTTAACTAAAGCCTGTAAACTAGAGTACGTAACAGCAAAAAAAGAGCGAGATAAATCCATAAAGCCATGCCTACCGTGAGGGTAGGAGAGCGAGGTGGGCCTGGGCGCGCGCGTGGTCCAGGTGGCGAGCGCGCCGTCCACGTGCGCAGTCATGAGCTTGCCGTCGTGCTGCCAGGCGGCGGCGCGCACGCCCTCCCCCGGCCCCCCCGTGCCCAGGCAGCCGCGCCACTCCGCCGCCTTCGCGCGCAGGTCCCATACCACCACCAAGCCACTTTCGAACGCTATCAGTAACTGAAACACAATACATACTAGTCAGTTCTAAGACAACAACTTTAGGTGCAGCATAGTGATACTTTTTGTCTTTAGAAGAAGGTTTTAATCAGTTCAATGCTAGGTTCACTAGTTCACCAACTTTTTAAAGAGCGTATCGGTACATAAGGACAGGACTGTTGGAGAAAGGCGCCAATTCAATATTTCTTCATTTCGAATCAAGGGAATACGGACAGTGAATCACAACTTTATGCAGATGCTCAATCGGTTTTTTGATTTCCCAGCTTTTGAGGATCCTACAACCTACTAGGCACTAACGTGGCAGGTCTGACGTGTAAGACTGCTCTACTAAATACTGCATTTGAAACGTCCTTTACCTTGCTAGCGTCAAGGGGATTATCACTAATTTCGACCACCGCACCCGGGTGATTTGGCCTCGTTCTGCAACAAAATAAAAATCATTGTTAATCTAAAATCTCACATCTCCAAGTTTCCTGTTCGCACAACTGTAGTAAAGCCAAACATATACCGAATAGTTTCCGCTACATTTATTGCGTGAGCGTGTCGTAATGCGAGTGATGCGAATGTGCGATTTATTCCGTCCCCTAAAGCTCCCAATACAAGTCGTACACGTTGTGAGGTGTCAGCGTGTCAAGTCAGGAGGTGCCAATGTATCGAGGGGGGAGGGGGACCTTTCACGCTGGAAATACGCCTTTAATCCGAGATTAGGGTGAAGGCAGGGTGAGCTTACCGACCTAAATATTGTGGTTTAAATTGTTACATAATTTTTTGTCCTAGGTAATATTTTTAATCAACCCAGTCAGCACGTCAGTACCGAACAAAATGTTGTCAAGTTTATAAAATTAAAGGAATATAATGCCTGACCACAAAAGAGAGATCAATGAAATTAAATTTATTTTTAATTTAGTTTCCTATTCTAAAATATCTCACTTTAGAACATCAGTCTAAAAGCATCCTCCCTCCCAACAGAGCCATAAGCTCGTCCATCCTGAAGCGTATGGCGCATACATAATTACAATCCACAGTATCAATCAGCGAGCCGGCGCCACTTGTTGCTACCCCTCCCCCCGCGCTAAATGGCGGGGGAATAGAGTGCTCCCCCAGGGAGGCTGTCTTGCGGGAACCGTACAGTCGGTAATACAAGTAGGTATGGCAGCTTTTCATTGCTTTCACCAGAAAATCAAACTTAAAGAGGCGAAGCTAGGATAAAGAGCTTCGTAATCCGCGCTCGACACTTTCAAACAGAAAAGCTCAGAAGCAGAGCAGGGATTTCGTTTCTAATCTGTCAAATGGCCAATTTAAATGTAGGTTAGCTTAGTAATTTGCGAGATTACGTGTTTGAATTTCGCGCTTTTGCACTTTGTTCAAGTCAAGTCAGTCGATTTTCTATTTGCAACGCTACCTACCTACATAGTTTATTTGTAGAAATAGTAGAAATAGATAAATATATACAGACATCTTTACATATTCACAGCCCAGCCGACAGCTCCAGGAAGCAGAAAGACACATCACAATGTGTGTCATATATGCTATGAAAGTGTTAAACCGTGATCAGCATCCATTCAACTTGTTCACACTGTAGCCACTGTAGTATGTTGATTTACAACTAGGTACAATTGATTGGTTTAGCAGAGTTCCTCGTCTAAGTTAGAATTAGTTGGATCGGCTCCACCGACCGTAGTTCAGCGAGTGTTGCCGTCGGCTTATTGGGCCAGTTTGCAACTAGGGCGGGCAGCAAACACCTCAACTACCTCACAACCTCTCGCCTCTCCATTCATACAGGTACCGCTGGAGCTTTTAGCCTCACGTGGGTGCAAGTGGGTACACAGACGATAGCTTTTAAGCCCGGGTATCACGTAGAAGTTTTGTAGGTTGTTGGCTGATTGTCATATAGAGGCACATAATTATTCACATTATTGACTGTATAATTACGAATTAAATTAAATTATGTGTATGTATGTACCGGCACATACACAAAATAATATTTATTATAGATTATATTCAATTATAGATAATAAACAGATAAAAAAATATAAATTATTTAACTATCTGAAATAAATAAATATGTACAATACAATAATTGAAGCTCATACCTAATTTTGAATTAGGCAGCAAATAAATTGTCAAAACCAGGGTTTGCTGCAATTGCTTTTCTTTCGGCTTGTAAATCATTATATTAATAGATGTTTCATGTAAGATTATGTACCTATATATGTCGTATTTTACGTAATGTATTTAATAATATGTGACTTATTACGTGTACCTAATATGTTAGTTATCATTAACGAACTTGAATAAAATCTATATGTACCTTATTGGATTCTTAACTTCACTCATTAAATATACTTCTTTTAGACCATTGGTACTCTCGGCTGTCTACGTGAACAAATTAGGTATACATATATAATATTTATCTGAAACTAAGGTTTTGGATATTATAGGTAGTTTCCACTACGGGTAATTTATACTTAATTTTTTTGACTTTTATTGTTAAGAATTACAGTAGATTCAGAAACCTTCCCGAGGTTTCTGAATCTATTGTAATTCTTAACAACATGATGGCAATAGAAAAAGCTCTCGTAAAGTCGTAGCTCAAATAGTGATCCTCTGTTTGGAAATAGTTCATTATCTTCCTCTTCCAGCAGATAGTAAGTAAGCGATAAAGTTCTCTCACTCTGCACTAATGAAAGTCTGGAGATAGCTTGTAAGCTCGAGCAGGGACCTGATCTACCGGCGACACTGCATAAAGCACTCTTATCTTGTTAACTATTCATTTATAAACTATGCTATGGTACCCTGCTGCTATGGTAACTATGGTACCCAACTCACTTTTTAATTATACAGCACCTGTAAAACATATATATGTTTTTGGTCGGCAGGTAGAAAATGCCTCGGCATTATGCCCACTCTGTGAGCCTTAGTGCAATAAAGTTTTGAATAAAATAAATAAAATACAAGCAAGTTGTGCAAGTCTTATTTAAGCGGTCGAGTTGTACGGTAAAAAGTTTTGTACTTACGAATCCTTTCGTATAACAATCAGCATCGTCTCATAATATGGCTCTTACATCCGCGACCAAGAACGATGGTTGAATTAGTGTTCGTTTGTCAGCAAAAAACATAAGTAAAAAAATTTAAAAATCCCTACCAACCTCTTTTGAAAAGTAAAAGCATGATATGAGATGTAGGTCCGGATGCGGCACCCGGGCCGGACCGGATATTACATTAATTCCCCGGACAGCGGCTTTGTTTGCTCCGGCGGTAACCGGCTTCCGGCCGGCTGGTGCGATGGCAAAGCTCAAAGGACTTCTTGGCTCCACGCTACTGATAATGAAAATTTCATTTGCTTTACGCTTTCCCACATTTTACCCGCTTTTACGTTATTTTTAGCAGAGTATGAGATAATTTCTTTCCATTACTAAAGCTAATTGGTGTTTCTAACGTCTTCAGAAAATTTGTTACGGTAAAATTTAATACATTTCGGTCCCATCTCGTATATTTCATAAGGAAAATCATAGTCAGAATTATTTTGAGTTGAGGCTCCTTATTTTTTCGTTAAGTACGGAAGTATCATCATAACCATGACGGCGATGATACTTTCATTAAGGTGCATAGTTTTAATTAAAAGCTCAAGAGTATAAAACCGTCACGCATCGAAAACCTAGACCACGACCCAAGATATCAATATATCAAATCGCTCATGCATGATACACAACAAAACTGAAGAACAATACATCTTCCGAGTTAGCCCTCGTGAGACTAAGCAAGAAAAATACATCACAGTCCGCAGCACAGCGTACCAGCTGCCTGACAAAATTGCATAAGCTTCAAACGGTACCATGCAAAACTTCAAACAGATTACACATCGGCAATATCTGGCAGTGTCGCTACGGACGCCCTGTGACACGTGGACAACGTGACACGTCGTCTGCATGACGTGTGTCCCACTGGATCGCTCATCTGCAGGCTCGGGTACGGTCAGAACGTTCTCGCTAATATATTCTAGCGGCGAGTTTTTAACTTGCTCAAGCTAGAAGACAAAACCTGTCCGTTAAGTGAAGGCACAGACAGTCTGATATACATCGCGCGATAAGCTTACGTTATTCTCCATTAGAACAGGAGATTCAACAGCCGCCTGTTGCCTCGACAGTTTCCGAGCCGATAACCGGACAATAAGCATCCGGCCCCGCGCCGCGCCGGCCCGGATCGGCCTCGTATCGGCATCTGCGGCCATTGTGCGCCAGTACGCCGCCATCAGCGGAAATAATGCTGATACTGTACCGCCGCCGCCGATCTGATTCAATAAAGCCACGTAGGCACGTTCGGGGAACGAGTTGCGAACCAGACGCAACATCTCCCCGGATACCTACAGATCCGAGATTACTGCGCAGACTGTTACAATGTCACGTGAAAGGTTACATGTAATAACGAAGGCAATATTCCACCGTGTGGGGCGGCGTACACCCGCGGTACACAGATTAAACCTCAGCATTAAAGTGAATATGATAGCGAGCGTATTCAGACGCAAGACAGTTACGCAATTTTCCGGTTCCGAAGGCATTGCGAGATCCTTTATTACGTCCCCCGAGCCACCGGCGCTCCTTCCATAATTTATATCATTAAAGAGCTAACGAACAAACGAGCCTATTCATCGCGGAGCCTGCGATTTTTTAAATAAAATTTTCACGATACCTTTGTCCGACGTCTGCCGGCGACGCGACTTGAGCCGTTAAATAAATCCAGGATCAACAATAGGCGCTTGACAACCCTGGGCGCTTTAATTGTTGCGATAACGCCATTGGCGGAAATTCGTTACCACTCGCCAATGAGGGCGCGGTATTTGAATCGAGAACGTGACGCGAGGCAGCAGGGCTGCTGACGCGGCCCGAGGGCGTGTTATAACGACCTTCATTGTCTGTGAATTTAACGTTTACAGTAATGGTAGACCGGCGGCGGCGGTGGAGGTGCTTGAGAGCTTCTGCGGAAGAGAGGGAACTTCGGCAATAAAATTCATTGTTTATGGTACTGAGAGAGCATTACCCTAGCTTTACTACTGCTAGGTGTCCTCAGGGGGCCCAAAATATTAGTCACCCTAAAATACTTGCCACCCAAATCCTATGATTCACATACATAATGGTACATTTTAATATGCAATATAGTTTAAGTATTTATTTACTTTATACACAAATGATAAGTGCACATATTTACAAAGCTAAATTACATATTAATAATATAATTATATAACATAATAATAGTATAATGCATAATACTATGTCTGGGTCCCACGTTGCCCAGACTCTTATGAGACTGGTCCCTCGGGGGACCCTAGACATTCATCATCATCATATTTCATAGGCCTCTCCTAACAACACCCTAGATATTTACACACATATTTCACAAATCGCACACTCATATTAACATTACTCACACCACACCCATATTTCACAAATCGCACATTTTACCTTCCTTGTAATAAATAAACTAGACCATAATTAGATTTTAACAATTAAAATAGAACATTTAGATTTAAAAATAACTTTTGCTTTGTTTTTTACTTACTTGTAATCTGTAACGTTTGTTATAGAAGAGCGAGACCCTCTAACACAAGTTTTTATACTTAAATGAGGGTCTCAACCATAGAATTACTGATTGTAATATTGTTACAGAAATAAATATTATTATTATTATTATTATTATTATTTACCCTGCGGTGTAGCGTAGCGTTCAGACAATAAAATAACCGTTCAAACAATTACGAACCCTCGTTTTTGCTTTAATAATATTTCATTACATTTCATCTCGCGCTTCGCAGTAATGAACGATAAGAGAACATCTCCTCAATGCAACGAAGCTGTTTCGGCGCCAATTTCCAGTCATTTATAAAGTTTCCGATGGAGTTGAAAGTTTATTAATTTCATCTTTAAAGGAACTTCGTTCTGATATTAAATATTGGTACAAAGGCCGTGCCGGACTCAAAGAGAACTAGTTAACTAAACGGTTGTTACTACAATATTGACTTTTGTTACTTACTAAAGCTCATGGAATAATAAATTACTAAAGCTTCATGAAATCAATATTTCTGTTTACTCCACAAAAAATCATAAGGTACTATTGTTTTCAGATAAATCAAAATTCTATAAACAAAAAGTCTTTATTATTAGGAACATTTTTCGAACAGATGCCCCAAAAATCATCTAGTACCGGCTTCTAATACACGTAGCTGAAACAATATCACGGAGCGTATGAAAGCCGAGCAAACTCAATCACACGTGTCAATATTGGCCGAGATCCGGCCGCTAGCGACTACAACTAAGTTATTTGTGAACCTATTTATGATACTCGTACGTGGTCACCATGAAATAACACAGGAACCATGAAATAATAAGTTTACTCTAAATAAACTCGCATAATTGCCTACCTTTGTATACCTACATATTATGTATATTCATGGTTCCTGTGTTATTTCACACAAACTATAAAGAGGTACTTATAAAAAAATAGCTTATAATAGACACCACAAACTAAAATTTCCTGTTTTAAATGTAAATATGATAAAAGAGGTAAAATATTGGCTCTGGTATGCGCCATAAGTAGGTCGACAATTTGGGGGTACTTGACAATAAAAAACGATTTATGACCTATGGGCGGTACCACTGTGCATTATGGTCAATCTTAAAAATGCCGACTCTACAATATTGCTACGTCATACAACTACGACGTAGCAGCTACGGTTTATTTTTGAAGACTATGTATACCTGTCGAGATTTAAGTTCCAATTACAAATGTATTGCATCGCATAGGTAAGGCGAAGACGAGTTGCATACCCTTTGAAATTATTGAAAACATATTTTTAAATAAATAAATAAATAATGCTGGACAATTCACACAGCTTTATCTAGCCCCAAGCTAAGAAGAGCTTGTGTTATGGGTACTAGGTAACTGATATACATAATACACTACATAAATATATATTTTTATTATACTAATAAACATCAAGAACGTCCTGAACAAATGTCTGCAGATCGTACACACATAAAAATCATAAATCTTTCAATATAATAGTTAAACCATCCGTTCCCTTTATTATAAGTATCAGTTTATATAACTAATATTCGAATAACCTGGAGCCGGGTACCGAGCTAAACAAACTCCGGCCATGTGTTTATTTACAGGGAAATCAACCAGAGTACCCTAGAGCTAGAAATGACTCGCGAGTTGTTCACAATGTCAGCGTTCGTTTCAATATTTTCTTATGAATTGAGAAAGGAGATCTAACGAATCAGAAGGAGGGTAACTTTCGCGCCATATTTTGTCTCGAATTTGAACATTGAATAGGATTAATTTATTCCAGGAAAATTTGCACAGATTGTTTGATATTTACATTTAATACAGCCGCGAAGTTGCTTATTTTATTTTGTTTACTTTTGTCGATTTCACAACATTTAACGAGACACCATATTTTACATTCGTTATTAGAAGTGAAAAGCTAAATGCCGATTTATAAGCAAAAGTTAAAAAGACAATTCATCATTGCCGTCCGAAGCAAGCAAATACAATGTAATACACAGATCTTGAGATAGCTAACATGTATTTTTTAATTACCTATGCAATTTTTTATAGAGAAATAAATAAGTACCTATATGTCACATAAATTTCTCATTTGATCAAGGTTTGTATTGTAAACCATTTTTGTTGTAAACTAAAATAATAGAAATAAGTTAGAAGTAGTACAATTGAGCTAAATTCAGATAGTTGCAAACAATCAACAGGTGGCTCAACTGATCCATATCAACAAGGCGTCGCGTACCCAAGACGCGCTGGCTGCATTGCATTGCCCCTAATTCTAATTCTAATTCTGAGTAGGGGAACTAAGATCTGCACGGACATCTCGCATATGAGTGTATTGTGCATTGCATTGCCCCGCTGCTGTAGTTAGACGCACTCGAGATAAATATCCAAAGATGGGTCGAGCGGTTATCTCGAGATGGTTATCTCGTGATGAGAAGACCATCATTTTTAAAGTGGCCGAATATTTAAAGAAAAGAAGAAAGCTTTGAATTTAAAAGTGATCGCGATAGTCAATTTAATATTATTATCGATCCATTAATAGGTAATACATTTGCAGAACGACTCCGATTCAAGTTCCAATGGCGAAACGGAAGATGAAGTTGAAGCAGAATCTACGTCAGAATACTTGAAGATAATTTAGTTATAAAAATATAATCGTACATAAAATAATCATTTTGTTTATCTCGATATCCTAAGATCTATCCGACAATATCGATCTCATGTTTACTCTTGCTCTTTTTTTCCCTGCCGCCCACCTCGCCGCACTTTCCTAAGGAGCGGTACAGCGGTTGCGGTCGAACTTATAGCTGATAAAGTAAGTAAGTAGAGAGACACATTTCCAACTTGTCTTGTCTGTAACTTTTAATTCTTGAATCAGGTTTCTCTTTGCTTCGATTCTGTGAATGCGGTAGAACTATTAAACAAGAAGACGGTAGGATGCCCTCATGCCGTCACCGTCACTCCGTCTAATGTTGCTTAGAATCATTGATTTAAAAAGGGAAGATAGGTTACGTTCTCCCAGAGCTTACTCAAAAATTGGCATGTGTTACAACTACACGCAAACACATAAGCTCACGGTTATATTTCCAGTCCTGTGCAATACAAAGATGAACAAAGACGGAAAGACCTATCTAGGACCGAAGTGAGGCTGAGACAACAATATTTCACGCAAATCACGACCGCCCGTGCCGCCGGTCAGACGGTGACTGAGGTGGGAGAACACAATTTTACACAATTTGAGGTTGCCACTTTCGAGAAACCAGTACCTCATCTTCGTTTTTAATAAATCAATGCTTGGAACTCAGATATCGAACACTTTGTAATATATCAGCGGTTCACGTTACGTATATTTCAATTGATTTCTATATTGAATAAGTGAATTGTAGTCTATTCATATCGGAGTAGGTAGTACTCTGAGCCGCAAAACGCAGTCAATTGGACGCATTCATTGCGCTTTTCATCGAAAATTCCATTTACCTCCACTATAAAACATTTATTTGCCCAGAAAAACATAACAATACATGCTGATTCATCAATAATTGACTCGACGGACAATATATTGGGTTTTAGTGAAATAAATCATTAATCAAAAACGTTTGAATAGGTTGTAAATCGGATAAAATGAATTCTCGGTGGTGTGTGCGGCGTAAATCCAATCTGACGCCATCGAGCGAAACAAAACGCTTCATCAAGCCGCCGGCGGCTGTCCGTGACGTCCATCACATTATTGCTTACTTTTATTTATTCCCCTACTGATAAATTCAATTTTACCACCAACGATAAAATGCAAGTTTTTTTACAAATAAACCGTTGTTTTACCTATTGCTTCTGCAACAGACAGTACCTACATTAGGTATGTAGGTACTGTCTGTTGCAATATTTATACGTAGGCTACCTAGCCTACGTATAAATATTTGACACAATAATATAACAAGCACAGAACTTATTTGAATCAACGCATTGAGTTCAGATTATTATTATTTTATAGTAATTAATAATTCCCAGTCCACCCTTCATTACAAGCTTTTAATTGTTTTGCGTTTCGAATAGCCCCTGCTTTAATTATCTCGCAGCAATGAACAAACAAATCAAAGCCCTTTGAATGTCATGCACGACCGCCGCCACGAACACGGCGAACTTTACAATCGAAAATAGCTCTCCGCCACCTCGATTCAAAGTTTATAATTGTACAAACTGTTGGCGAGACATCATTAGCACGAGCGGGCAACACAGCCAGCTATGCATGAATCTGTGACCGGCCGGAATTATAAGCAAGTTGATGAATGAGTTGGCAACACAATTATCGGAGCGACTCCACACAGGCAGGACGGGCGCTGCTTTCGACAGTTGCTGTAAATACATGTTACTGTAAATATTAACAAACAATACTTATATTTTGTTTTGCGGATTAATTAATTTGTTCTGAACAAAATTTCCAGGAGTTTCTCCGTCCTGGTTTATTTATACTAGCCGCAGACACCAGTGTTATTTAAACTCGCGTATGAAGCCTAACTTTTCCTTCTATTTAATTAAGCGAATACATAAATCTACCTAGATTATATCTAAACCTTAAGTTATTTAACACTTCAAACGAGATATTTAGCAAAGCCATTTAAGAATCAACACAAATTATGATAAATATCCCGTTGTTAACTGAATTTATTTGTGATTAGGAACTCCATAACAGCTTCAAACTCCCTCATTTTGAGAACTGAACTGTACCTCAAAATCATTCTTGTACTAAATTAAACAATAAATTTAAATTTACATGTAAAGGATAAAGGAAGGTCATAATTATGTAAAGGACATGTACATATGCAGGAATCACCCTGCAAGAGTTTGCTTACACTTGAAATGAATTTAATGAATGGTGTCTCTGTACCTTACAACGAGTGTTGTGCTAAAAACTTACACAAAGCACAGAACAATGCATTGTATCTCGATACGCCCCGCCCGCCCCCGCGTGCCGCCCCCGGAACAAAGCACCTTTGTGCGCCCACTATTAACTGATTACAACCAAATAATGGAGTACTGTTTCGTACTGTTCTGTTTTGTACTGTGTAAGTGGCAAATAAATGATTGTCTATGTCTATGTCTATGTCTATGTTTCAGAAATGAGGCTTTGAGGTTATCGGATGGAAGGTTATGGTAGGATTGGCGAAATTGATTACTCATGTTCTGTTTGGATTATTCCGGAAATCCCCCGAGGCCATAACCCACGTAGGGATTTCCAGATTTCCCTCAAATCAATTCTAGCTCTAGTCTCGTAGGGGAATTCCGGAAAATAGGTTCCTGAAATCCCCCACATAGCGCGATCACGTTTTCGAATCAATTAAATTATCTATTAATTAATAGATCGCTGAGTAGGTACTGTTTGTACATACATACATTTAGCATGCGCTGTGTTGAATAAGTTTCAAATTTATAAATAAATAAATAATTCATCGTGTATACTACAAAATACCTGAAATAGGCAATATAGCTGTAGATAGAGTTGGTTGACGGCCGACCACGTGAGCACACTAGCCACACCCCCCCCTCTCGTGGCTAGGCGGTGCCCGCACATTCCCACCCGACCACGTGAGCACACTAGCCACACCCCCCCCTCTCGTGGCTAGGCGGTGCCCGCACATTCCCACCCGACCACGTGAGCACACTAGCCACACCCCCCCCTCTCGTGGCTAGGCGGTGCCCGCACATTCCCACCCGACCACGTGAGCACACTAGCCACACCCCCCCCTCTCGTGGCTAGGCGGTGCCCGCACATTCCCACCCGACCACGTGAGCACACTAGCCACACCCCCCCCCTCTCGTGGCTAGGCGGTGCCCGCACATTCCCACCCGACCACGTGAGCACACTAGCCACACCCCCCCCTCTCGTGGCTAGGCGGTGCCCGCACATTCCCACCCGACCACGTGAGCACACTAGCCACATCCCCCCCTCTCGTGGCTAGGCGGTGCCCGCACATTCCCACCCGACCACGTGAGCACACTAGCCACATCCCCCCCTCTCGTGGCTAGGCGGTGCCCGCACATTCCCACCCGACCACGTGAGCACACTAGCCACATCCCCCCCTCTCGTGGCTAGGCGGTGCCCGCACATTCCCACCCGACCACGTGAGCACACTAGCCACATCCCCCCCTCTCGTGGCTAGGCGGTGCCCGCACATTCCCACCCGACCACGTGAGCACACTAGCCACATCCCCCCCTCTCGTGGCTAGGCGGTGCCCGCACATTCCCACCCGACCACGTGAGCACACTAGCCACATCCCCCCCTCTCGTGGCTAGGCGGTGCCCGCACATTCCCACCCGACCACGTGAGCACACTAGCCACATCCCCCCCTCTCGTGGCTAGGCGGTGCCCGCACATTCCCACCCGACCACGTGAGCACACTAGCCACATCCCCCCCTCTCGTGGCTAGGCGGTGCCCGCACATTCCCACCCGACCACGTGAGCACACTAGCCACATCCCCCCCTCTCGTGGCTAGGCGGTGCCCGCACATTCCCACCCGACCACGTGAGCACACTAGCCACATCCCCCCCTCTCGTGGCTAGGCGGTGCCCGCACATTCCCACCCGACCACGTGAGCACACTAGCCACATCCCCCCCTCTCGTGGCTAGGCGGTGCCCGCACATTCCCACCCGACCACGTGAGCACACTAGCCACATCCCCCCCTCTCGTGGCTAGGCGGTGCCCGCACATTCCCACCCGACCACGTGAGCACACTAGCCACATCCCCCCTCTCGTGGCTAGGCGGTGCCCGCACATTCCCACCCGACCACGTGAGCACACTAGCCACATCCCCCCTCTCGTGGCTAGGCGGTGCCCGCACATTCCCACCCGACCACGTGAGCACACTAGCCACATCCCCCCTCTCGTGGCTAGGCGGTGCCCGCACATTCCCACCCGACCACGTGAGCACACTAGCCACATCCCCCCTCTCGTGGCTAGGCGGTGCCCGCACATTCCCACCCGACCACGTGAGCACACTAGCCACATCCCCCCTCTCGTGGCTAGGCGGTGCCCGCACATTCCCACCCGACCACGTGAGCACACTAGCCACATCCCCCCTCTCGTGGCTAGGCGGTGCCCGCACATTCCCACCCGACCACGTGAGCACACTAGCCACATCCCCCCTCTCGTGGCTAGGCGGTGCCCGCACATTCCCACCCGACCACGTGAGCACACTAGCCACATCCCCCCTCTCGTGGCTAGGCGGTGCCCGCACATTCCCACCCGACCACGTGAGCACACTAGCCACATCCCCCCTCTCGTGGCTAGGCGGTGCCCGCACATTCCCACCCGACCACGTGAGCACACTAGCCACATCCCCCCTCTCGTGGCTAGGCGGTGCCCGCACATTCCCACCCGACCACGTGAGCACACTAGCCACATCCCCCCTCTCGTGGCTAGGCGGTGCCCGCACATTCCCACCCGACCACGTGAGCACACTAGCCACATCCCCCCTCTCGTGGCTAGGCGGTGCCCGCACATTCCCACCCGACCACGTGAGCACACTAGCCACATCCCCCCTCTCGTGGCTAGGCGGTGCCCGCACATTCCCACCCGACCACGTGAGCACACTAGCCACATCCCCCCTCTCGTGGCTAGGCGGTGCCCGCACATTCCCACCCGACCACGTGAGCACACTAGCCACATCCCCCCTCTCGTGGCTAGGCGGTGCCCGCACATTCCCACCCGACCACGTGAGCACACTAGCCACATCCCCCCTCTCGTGGCTAGGCGGTGCCCGCACATTCCCACCCGACCACGTGAGCACACTAGCCACATCCCCCCTCTCGTGGCTAGGCGGTGCCCGCACATTCCCACCCGACCACGTGAGCACACTAGCCACATCCCCCCTCTCGTGGCTAGGCGGTGCCCGCACATTCCCACCCGACCACGTGAGCACACTAGCCACACCCCCCCCTCTCGTGGCTAGGCGGTGCCCGCACATTCCCACCCGACCACGTGAGCACACTAGCCACACCCCCCCCTCTCGTGGCTAGGCGGTGCCCGCACATTCCCACCCGACCACGTGAGCACACTAGCCACATCCCCCCTCTCGTGGCTAGGCGGTGCCCGCACATTCCCACCCGACCACGTGAGCACACTAGCCACACCCCCCCCTCTCGTGGCTAGGCGGTGCCCGCACATTCCCACCCGACCACGTGAGCACACTAGCCACATCCCCCCTCTCGTGGCTAGGCGGTGCCCGCACATTCCCACCCGACCACGTGAGCACACTAGCCACACCCCCCCCCTCTCGTGGCTAGGCGGTGCCCGCACATTCCCACCCGACCACGTGAGCACACTAGCCACATCCCCCCTCTCGTGGCTAGGCGGTGCCCGCACATTCCCACCCGACCACGTGAGCACACTAGCCACATCCCCCCTCTCGTGGCTAGGCGGTGCCCGCACATTCCCACCCGACCACGTGAGCACACTAGCCACATCCCCCCTCTCGTGGCTAGGCGGTGCCCGCACATTCCCACCCGACCACGTGAGCACACTAGCCACATCCCCCCCCCTCTCGTGGCTAGGCGGTGCCCGCACATTCCCACCCGACCACGTGAGCACACTAGCCACATCCCCCCTCTCGTGGCTAGGCGGTGCCCGCACATTCCCACCCGACCACGTGAGCACACTAGCCACATCCCCCCCTCTCGTGGCTAGGCGGTGCCCGCACATTCCCACTCGTTAACCACTAATGTTTGCGTTGCTGGAAACACCGTGAGCGTTATTTTTAGAGTTTACATTTGTTTTGATGGACAGGATATAAGAGCTAAAAGTAGGTCAGATTTGTAAAAATCTCTTCGCAAATTACAAGATTTACCAACTGAAGGATTCATAGACGTGTACCTAAATAAGTTTGATATTCTATGCATATAATTCTGTAAGGTATTTATTTATATGAACCTTAGAGTTAGTTCCGATGATCTGTACCTACTATTATAACGTTGCCTGATATAAATAATTATCAGTATTATTTACAATCGATGCACCATGCAACCATGCAATAATTTATGCAAGCAGCACCTTGTTCAGAGACAAAAAGACGAAGGCAGAGGTTGGACCTCTACAGAGGTTGGAGATATTACTCCAACATTCACAAGATAATCTTCAGCGCCTCAGTGTGCAGTGAATATTCTGTGCGCTGTGCGCTGGTTCGAGAGTGCAAGTTCCCGGCCGACAGTGAGTAACGGGCTCCGCCGCCCGGGACACCAGAATGTAATCAGCTCTAAGTGCGCAACTTTATACGTTCGCCCCATATCCCTGATAGAGCTCTTAAATGTCGCCATTGCAACATTATTAAGTTTTACACTTTAAGTTTTTCTCGGTCGGTTGTGTCTTGAGAGTAGTTCAACCTCGGTGTAACGACTGTCTCGCTTTCGCTTTAAAGATAAACTAAACACTTTATGTAGGGACTGAAAAAGTTTTATGTAACGTGGAAAAACTCGGACAGTAACGATATTTAGACATCGCTATGAACTTGCTACGAATCGCTACGCCGTAGAGGCTCTACGCTACGTTGGAACAAGTAACGTCTATTTAAATTTTATTATTACATCTTATGATACAATTGTATGATCTGCAGATATTTGTTCAGGGTATTCTGGATGTTTTCTATGAACAATAAAAAATAACTATCTATGTAGAGTATTGTATTAATTATATCAGTTATCTAGTACCCATAACCCAAGCACCGCTTAGCTTGGGGCTAGATATGCAATGTGAATTGTCCAACATGTTTTTTTATGATGGCGTCTAAGGTCAAACTGTCGAATTGAACACACATCGCAGAACCTATATAACGACCAGAATAGCCTTCTGTAACGACGCTGTATAAAGTTTTACGAGTCACGTGTTTGAGTACCGATGTCGAATTCAATATTTTCCTTAAGTGCGATACCGAGCGGTATAACAGTGTAAACGTATAAGGTATAACCCGGTGTGATGGCGTCCATCGAAACGATCGCTTTCCGTCGAGGCGACGAGATAATAAGGAAAGTTGGCCCTCGGAATGTGACACAAGTGAAGAGCGCGTGAGACACTTCATTGTAATTACGCGGCGAAAGTTTTACACAAGTTTTCGCGTAGGCGTGGAAACTTTGCGCTTTACGAAGAATTAATAGGCGAGTCTTTCAGCGGCAGTAATAACCGATATAATGTTCGATTAGGAGAGTTCCTGTTGGACTATATACCTATCTTCTTTTTACGAGTTAGGTACTTTCGCATTTATAATATTAAGTATTATATTATATACATGTATGTATATATGTATATGTATATACATATGCTATACACGGAACAATGCAGCCAGCGTTTTGGGCACGCTTCCGACTGGTAGATAGGGATATGGATCAGTTAAGCTACCTGTAGATTGTTTGCAACAGTCTGCAGTTACCATTATGAATGTAAGCGGGTTAACTACGAAACTTGTTTGTGTTGGAAGAACACCAACGTTAACCCGCTTACATTCATAATGAATTCGTCAAACTACGAAAGTTTCTATAGTCTGCAGTTACCTCAATTGTTTCAATTGTAAATACTAGTTTTAATTTGTTTCCATGATTAATTGTTACCGAATGTTTACTTTTGTTTGTCTTTACTTTACCTTTTGTAGGTTGGTTGTAATAAAAGAATTTAACGATTTAAATTTAAATATAACGGGTTTTTACGAGTACTATTTCGTAGGTTCTATAAGTAATTTTTTCAAACGTTTCTGCTTTGGCCAAAGTAAATCTTCATAAGTGTGGCACTAGGCCGCCGTTTCGGCAAGATTGCATACAATTACATAATTATTCCTGCCTGCCACCGGGACTTATAGAGGCTTTAATGCGAGGTTGCAAATAAAAATGAGACGGGGAAACTACTGCCTACATACAGACCTAGATTAAACTGGTTTTAGAGGCCTTGTTTAACTAAAGACGAAACTGTTCTGCTTACATACTATAATCGGAAAAGATTTGGATCTCCTAAAACTAATTAAACTAAATGGATAAACCATGAACTGGAATAAATTTTACCGTTATAATTGCTTTTTATCTCGTTAAATTTTAAGCTTTCATTATTCAAAGTTATCAAACTCATGTAAGGTTTCGATACTCTGTCTAAAAGCTCGCAGTAGAAAGCAAAACTTTAGTTATTATCGAAATATTCTAGACCAGCAGCGCCTCGCGGTTTCTCCCGCGTAGTTCCCGTCCTCGTGGGAATTCCGGGATAAAATACAGCTCCTTGAAAAGTTATGTCGGTCCAGTAGTCACGGAGCCTATTCAATACAAACAAACAAACAATCAAATCTTTCGTCTTTATGATATGAGTAGGTACAGAAGTATTAGTATAGTCTAGGTCGCGTAAGTATGTATAATACTTTCGTCTACGCTAGTGAAACAGCGCGCCCAGTCCCGTATCTACCGGCGGGCACCGGCTACCGGTCTCCGGACGACTTCCGGACGACTACTGGACGGCTATCGGACGGCTACTGGACTGATAGCACGAAGTTGTACAGAACTTACCGCAGTGTGCCGAACTAACTGCATGTACGAGCGGAGTGGAGGAACTTTGTATCCCTAGCGTGAAACCATGTCTAGTTTTGAGCTATAGGGAGTTAACTCATGCGATTCAAGAAAGTTTTTCACATTTATAATTCATTATAATATATTTAAATAATAAATCAAATTTAAGATAAAATAAGATTTTTGAAAATTAGAAATTATATATAATAGCTTTATTTGTAGCTAAAAATTAAACATTAATATGTATTTCTTTATTTCTATAAAAACAATAAATGCACTAGACACTTCGAAAAGGTGAAATTTATAAAATTATACACTGACATGGAAATAAAGTGGTATTTTTGATCTCTGTCGCTTCGGAACGGAACATAGACTAAAGTAAAGAAGCGACGAATATGAATAACTAGGTGCGCCCCGCGACTTCGCAAGCCTACCCCACGGGAACTGAATTATGGGATAAAAAGAATCTGTTATTCCAAGCCTAGCTAACCTGTATGAAAAATTTCAGCCCGATCCGTCCAGTGGTTTTTGCGATCTCAGACCCTTCTGACCCGCATGTTCTGACCCGCTTGCGTGGAAGAGCAACAAACATATGTACATGTTTACAAACATTCGCGTTTTTATTATTAGTAGGATAAAGATGATACAAGACATTCATTTTATTTTATGAGCAAATCTTGGGTACAGTCAGCTACAAGAATGTCTATCCACACTAGTTTTATAAATTATCTTTATATCTAAAACTATTTTAGGGTTAAGCTCGCCAGTATTTGTTTTTTTTATGTATGACAATAGGGTACTTTTTTTTTATCGATTATTTAGGTTTTTATTGATTATTTAGGTTAATACATAAACGAAAAAATAACTAAAAGTAAAACTACACTCAGTTTCGGGTGATTTTGCTGTTGAGACTTAAAATATCTACTTTTCAATGATTAAACTTCACCATTAAATACAAAAATAAATATACAGATATATTTCTATATCAATAGAGAAAACGTAAAAAAATATTAACTTTTTTGAAGTCACATGCATAATGCATATACCCTATTGTGTGCATTATAAGAATTTAAGAATAATGACACCTTGTCACTTCCAAGCTGACTCAGTCCACTGCGCTGTAGTTACACTGATGCTTGTCAAGCCTCTAGACGTCAAAAGCCATTATGGTCAACCACAAGTGTATCAGTAATAGTCGGAGTACATTCAAGATTAGAGTGAACACTCCCTATCTGCGCCGGCCACGGCCCGGACAGTAATCGTCTTATTCAAATGTAACGCGTGATCCGGCGTCGAGGCGTCGACTGATAACACGCGTCCGGCTTATCAACCCGTCAGGGGACGTGACCGGACATCATCTGGACCCTAAGGCCCTGTTTATGGAAAGGCGGCGCGTCGAGCGGCGCGTTGTGCGTGCAGCGGCCCCGTCATCGCAAACATATCACATTGTACGATGATGTTTATGGAGAGGTTGGGCGTGAAGAGTGGCGGTGTCCGTCGCGGTGTCCGCCGCGTGCGACGCGCCCAATCAAACAATAGATAATTATTATTTTTTTTAAACTATAAACCGACTTAAATTTTTATAGCTTTTTCATGAATTTTCATGGATTCCACTGTCAGAACTGAACAAATTTAAATGGGACCACACGGGAAGCACCAGTTTTCATATAAAATACTCATGAAAATCGGACCACCCAGTCAAAAGCTCTAAGGTAAGAAACATAAAAAAAGAAATATTCGTATTGAGAACCTCCTCCTTTTTTTGAAGTCGGTTAAAAAAATCTCCTCTATTATCGCACTCTACCAACACCATATGTTTGAATTCAGTTCTGGAAGCGCTTACGCACGCGCCGCGTCTCCGTAAACCGGGCCTTATTTGGGGTGTCATTTGATCAGGGCTAAGCTGCCTAGAGCTAGCGCTAAGCGGTTGATGTGTCAAACGGAACCAATAGACTTTTAGATTTTCATAGGCGAGGGACTTTGTTACTTTGTCGTTTTAATATTTTTTTATGAATCTAATAAAACGTACCAACGCACCTAACACCCGGCAGACTGATTGCGGTACAATCCTCCATCCAATATTTGACATTAGAAGGCCCTTTTGGTGGCCTTAAAAGCCATTACAATGGCTTCCGCCATACTATTGCATATTACGAAGGTCATTCACACGGGCTTTCAAATGTCATTATCGGATGGCTCGTTGTGCGTGATTTTACTGCAGGTCCCGAGTTGTGATTCTAGTTGTAATTGCTGTACAACACAGAGCTAGTAGGAACAAACGGAAACTTTATTCGTTTATATCAGTTATCTAGAACCCACAACGGCCACAACACAAGCTATGCTTAGCTATTGTGAGACTTATGAAAATAAAATACCACTGTATTTTATTTTCTCATATTTTTTATTTTCATAATTCCATGTTTTTTGTAAGTAAGCGATTAAGTAGCAGTAATTAGTTAAGTTAGAGGTTTATTTAAGTTAATTTAATTATCAGGGTGCCTTATTCGCTTTAGCGAACAAACCCTTTGTAAATAAATGATTATAAAAAAATTATGTAACCGAAGTAACGATGTCTTTGTTTTTATTTGCTGATGTTTGTCTTAACATTCCTTTTATTTTACGAATTTTAGTCCTGTTATGTTGTTGTAATTTTATTTTCACTAGCGAGTAGATTTCATAAATGTAACGCATTGGAGTGTACTCTGTAATGTTATGTCAGGTTTTAAATAAGGAATTGAATTGAATTGGGGTTAGATGTGTGAATTGTCTGACATTATTAATAAAATATTTATTAGGTCTATACTATTCACGTATTTGGACATTCTTATTTTTTTCATTTCGTAATGGAAGACCAAAGCATTTTTTAAAATCAGAGCCAAGATTATCATCATAAAAAAATATTGCTTATGTTATGAGTGAAGTAACATGAATATACGTAACGCCATAGAAGAGCGTGCTCTTTGCCTAATAGCATACCATGCCATGGCACAAATTAACTATAACCTCGTTTTATGTGCGGCACCCCAACATTGGGCCACATCGTTCACGTGCCGATTACTATGCAAAGTGCCATTGCCGGGTACTTTACCCGACTGCGCCGCTAAAGGGTGTCATTACATTGTCGATGACATTTCCTGTAATTACATGTCATGGAATAACGGGTGGGTCGTTATGACAGTTGATCAGGGCAATGACAGCTTAATGTTATAGGGTTAAGGATGACTCACGGTACGCCGGGCCGGGTGCGAGCCGAGTGTCAGCCGTGGCACGGTCAACTTATATAACTTATATTTTGTATGTACATACTCTACGCTACTTAATCTGAAGCGTGACAAACTCCAACAAATCATCAACATTGTCACAGGACATCAAGCTGTTTATATAGTAAAAAAATTGACCTGTCTAAGTGCTTATTTTGCAAGTCTAAAGAAATAAACGATTTGACTCTGACTCTTACTTTGTAGTGGGTTACTGTCACGTGACATTACTACTAACTGGTGCATGGGTAATACCTCTACGTTATATTATATCCAACTATTTATTGTATTAAAATGACTGAAACTTTCACCAAAGACATTGACGTGGTTAAGAACTTTTTGATTCCTTTTTTCATTAGAAGACCTATGTCCGCAGCTGTGGAATAATATAGATTGATAATGATGATGATTCTATTACCGAATCCTACAATAAATCTAAATAATTATATTTCACGTTTTGTTACATTTGAATGGATATACGTTTAATCGTTTATACAGAACTCCTTTTGAAAGCAAAGAAACAACCTGATTCTAAACCCACTACATTGATTATTTTATAGGATCGTTATTATTTTTTCATTTTCTTCTCAGTTTTCCTTAAAGGACCTAATTATTTCAAATTTTGTTATATTCAAACGTTGTTTTATTGCGGTATGGGTGAGTATGAAGAAGTCGTACGAAATACGTACGTACGTACACGTAATCACGTGATTACGTGTACGTACGTATTTCGTACGACTTTACGATTACGTAATCGACCTTATACTTTAACTAATACTTCGCAATTTGCTGATACACTGAAAATTATGTGTCGGCTAATAAAAGTTGGAATAAAATCATTATTTTAAATATTTATTTATTGTATTTAATGAATAAACACGTCACATACGTGTACAACTGTAACGTATCCATGTCAAGTCTGTCTTGAAGATGGAATGGTCTGAGAGATCGCTCTTAGCGACAAGGCCGCCCTTTGTGCAACTCTGTTATCTCTCTTTTAGTATATTTTTTGTATTTTCTTAGTGTGTAATTCTAAGTGTATCGTATTATATAATATATTTTATTATACTTGTGTCAATGAGTTTTGTATGTTTTATTACTTATAATGTATTGTATAATATTGTTATTTCCAGTTTAATATTTATAAATATATATTTAGTTTCTCCTGTTTTTTAAGTATTCATAATTTTATCAATAATTATCTAAGATATATATTTCGTACACCCCTGCCTTTCTTTAATTCACAAATACTATCCATCCCAAGGTTGCCTAGAAGTGATCCCTTCTATGTGATTAGGCCGTCCATTGTACTTTTGTTTTATGTAATTTCTTTTGTACTGTATTTTTGTTTATGTACAATAAAGTATTTTGAATTGTATTGTATATAAAGCAGACATCCAACACAAAACATGAGATCACTTCGACAATACCACGTTACAAGTTAATTCGAACATGAAATCAAGTCGTCACACTTTGTGGAGCCCACTGACCTATTCAAACCCGCAGCGATCTAGACGACCACCCTTAACCCAGTCCGAGTGCCGTGGTCACGCACCTGTGGGGTAGGTAAGTGGTCGACGGGGGCTATTAACGACGCTTACCCCCCACCCCCATCCCCCCGCCCTGGTAATTGAATGTGCTCGCAATGAATCGCTTCTATTAAGTAAAACTATTCGGAAGTGAATATTTTCTATTGGAGCTATCAATCTGAGGAGGTGATAAATGTCGGTCGGAACAGTGCGGGTTGCTTTTGTGTGGTGGTGTTCTATTGGTTTTTCTGTTCAATGTATTGTTTGTTGTGGGAAACCAGGCTATTTTACGAAGCGGCTCGATTTGGTTTCGTGGTTTTTTGTTTGGTATCGTAGGTCTATTAATACTCGAAATTTTTCGCCCTTCAAAGCGTCTTTAAACCCTATGACCAGCAGTGGACTTGCGAAGTCGCGGGGCGCACCTAGAATAGAATCAGGTATATCTTTAGCTGTAGCTAAACTACAATATTACAAAGCTCAGGTTATGGCTTTAAAAGATATTAGAAAAGAGGCAAGGCTGGTATTTTAGGTCGGGTAGTCCATATAGCAGATATTAGTTATTGCTACAACAGGGAATTTCATACAAAAAACTGACCAGCTCAAGTTGAGGTTATTTAATCCGTTCCCAATAAGTTCAATCCAGAAAACTCTAGTTTTATGAGTGTCGTTGTCTCTCAATTACAGACACATGAGACCACTTTATTTCGGGTCGAGGAGCGCGGGGCAGTCCGTGCCTGCGAGATATAGTCATGGGCGCCCAGCAGTGGACTAATGCAGACTGTTGAGAAGTCATGCTACATCACTTATCAGGTGTGTTATTTGCTTTGAATAGAGATTTCTTTGATTTCATAAAAGGTGGACCTGCAGGTCATAGCGATCTGGAATGACCTGTAGGATGCTGTTGGAATAGTTTATAGACAAGTTTAATATAAATAGTTTGATGGATTTGTTTATGTTATAGTATAGTGAGTA
Organism: Eupithecia tripunctaria; assembly: GCA_955876795.1. Lineage (NCBI taxonomy): Eukaryota > Metazoa > Arthropoda > Insecta > Lepidoptera > Geometridae > Eupithecia > Eupithecia tripunctaria. The sequence goes on along the minus strand of OY041611.1, from coordinate 15,937,908 downwards.
GGTAAGGTACTCACACTTCGATGGCCTTGTTCCAGTTGATGACGTAACCGCTGAGGGAGAAGGTGTCGATGTTGACGACGTGCACGTTCCCGCGCTCCGTGCCCACGTGGATCCACTTGGAGGCCAGCGGCAGGTGCAGGCACGTGATCCTGCAATGTACGACACGCATTACACGGTGCTCTCTCACACCTCGACTCACACTCAGAGTTTATTTCTTTACACTTACAAAATAAGTACTCAAACATGTCAAATTTTTACTTTTTTCAAACAGTCTCAAATAGCTACTTAAACAGCTGCTAGATAGTAATTACTGTCAAATAAGAAATAAGGTGCAATTGACTCTAATTCTAGCAGAAGAAATGAAAAAGAAACCAATAATCGTGTTACTTTACGAAATATAAGGATTTGTACATTAACTGAGCGTAGATTTGAATCACGATAGTTATATGATAAACTATTGCTTATCAAAAGTTATGAAGACGCGCATACTTCTTTGGAGGAAAGACTGTCATGAAACTGTCATAACTACATTATGCGTTCAGTCTAAGTTTGACTTTTATCAAATACTATGATGAGAAATATTTTTTTGCTAATAAATAAAAAATCTAAAATGATTGGTTTCTATTGCAACAAAAACCTTCTATAGACGTGGTTCGAAACAATTTTTTCGGTATATTTTATTTCAAGATTCACAGTTACCTTTTGGGTTGACAGTTGTAAAAAATAAACAATGAGAAGTTACTGTAGCGATTATAATTCTTTGCCTACGAGAAAAAAACTGGAGCAGATTTTCTCTGTTCTAGTCATGGTTTTACAATTCTAGTTTTGCAATAACAACACAGATATATTATATTTGACCTGCTAACCTTGAACGGATTCCCTAAGAGGGCAAACATTATAATCTCACCACCATTTTCTTTTCTTTTCGAAGGTCTCGCGTTAAAATACCACTGCATCTTAACTTACCATCTGCTGACATCAAAACTACCTACCCACTAACGAACGCAAAGCTGGCAAAGCTTTACAAACATAAACTAGTTTAGAAAACCAGTCATATAACGTAGAAACTAGAAACTAGAGCAGCAACAAAGTAAAACTACCGCAGGCTACAGGTAGACACATAAGCGTTGGTTGCCGACGGATGACAATGCGGGGACGTACAACGGACAACGGAAGAAAAGCTGATTCAATACAAATACAATACTGAGCAGGTTCACTATTGGTTTGAATAGGTTTACTCGGCTTTGTCACAGAAGCTGATGTTAGGTATATACATTGGTTCGAGGTTCAATTTTCAGGATGTAGGACGAATACGGATCAAATAGCTTGGTCCTAGATGATGATGAGTGGATGAACATTATTATTATACTAGCTGCGCCCTGCGGCTTTGCACGCCTATGCCACGGTAACTGATTTATGGCCTATTCCAGGCCTAGAACTACCTGTATGTAAAATTTCAGCCTTAGCTTTAGATACATAGATAATAAGTAATAAGTTCTTCCTTACAAATAAATCACACTTATAAAAATATTAATATATCGATGTGTTTGCATTCTTCACGCCCAAAACTACTGAACAGATCGGGATAAAAACTTTCATCCCATAAATCAGTTTCCATAGAATATAAATAACCTAAAACGTTTCCATAGAAACAACCCGAGGGTTCGCTCGGGCAGAAACTAGAACTCAATAATATACAGATTTATTTCAAACCGTTGCTTGTGACTATAAAACAATTCATAACTAAGCTCAGACGTAGAGATATATTTTAGTTGTAACAGATTTAAATAAAACTTGAACGAATGTAATGCTGGCTCGTGTACGCTTGGCTGCCACTTGGGAGTGGAGAGTACGTCCCTCGTACAGCTCGGCCTAGAGGAGATTGCCTTTTCTTGGCACGCGGACCCACCAGCTGCGCCCAAGCTGGCCACAGCCGTCTGACAATTGTACTTAGCGCTTTTATGGACAACTTTCAACTGTGCTTTGTTTAACCGCATAATGTTACTCAGATTCAAGTTTATTTGACAGCCAGATACTAATAATTGAACCAGTAGTATCTCATCTGGTTGATTTCTTGTTTGATCTTATTACAAAAATGCTGAGCGATAGAATGTTTTTATTGATCGAACTAGCACGATGGCCTATTTTCAGCGACACATAAAAACAGAGGTTTAAATTAATTAAACTTATTTTTGGTAGGTAATGATCATATCGGGTTCAGGTCACAGAACTATATCAAAATATAAATGTAATGTACATAGCTATAACTAGCTGTTAGATTTGATGAACTATACCGAGATATAGTTCTGTGGTTCAGCCGGTACATAGAACGCCACTGTTTGGTAAACACATCATGCTGCAAAACATCGATACAACGTCCAACAACAACACCGTGGACCTACTGTCACACGGTCTCTGTAACGTCGAGACACAAGGTGTTCGATACTGGACCATTCTATTGTCACCGCCGGGTGCTTTGTCCTACAGAGCGTTTCCTGCCGACTCACAACTGGCTCGATACCTAGTTGTTTCACGGGAGAAGTCAATTTATCCGAGACACTATAGATAGTTTGTAATGGGAGAATATTTTCTATGACACTACAGGTATGTAGTAAGCTGCTATCACAAGTTACACCGTCAATCGACTGTGGATAAAAGGACATTCGGGATGAAGCAGTCACGCCATCGAGGTCACTCACACTTTTATTTGATTCGTGGACTTATAGTAAAGGCGGACGTTATATCTTTCAACTCTGGAACAAATAGCAGATAGCACTAAGCCCCACACACCATTTACGTACATCGTAGAAGCAAGCTCTCGTGAGGATATACAAGAGTTTAGAGTGACATCGCTTTCAGCTTTCATGTCAGATTAACACATAATCGAAATGATGAAGACGACCAAGAAGGTGCTCACTTGGTGACGCATCAAAAATTTTAAACGAATAGAATAAAGCAGTGATTCTTTAACTTCTTGCAGTCAATAACTAGTTTTATAAGTAGTAATTACTTATATTTTAAGAGTGAGTTTAGGTTGTAGCTGTGGAACCCGCTGTATGTGAAAGTATTTGTCAAGCAAACTGGCTGCGATGCATCAGGTAAAGTGACTTTGTGACAAATTGCCATAGTCTGGACTGGAAGGCTCCTCCATGTTCCATTGCAAGTAACGAGGACCTTTAAGTTTCCATCAGGGTGTCGTGTGTACTCAGCATTAAAACCTACTGTACCGCAAACAGGATGTTTTTCTTGTTCTTAAACGAAAAACTCACGTGCAGATATAACTGTTTTTATTATCAAACTATTTTATCTCCTAGTTAGTGAACCTTACCAATCTATCTCATCTTTTAGTAAATATTTAATTAAACAAACGCAGTCACGCGTACACATTAATGAACTGTATTCTTTCGCGTACACATTAATGATCTGGTACAGTTGCTGAAGCTCATGATCGAGTTAGAATGTAGGAGCAGTCATCCGAGATCATCGCTAATTAACCATTATTGTACGACATTATGTAGATTGTAGCTACAGCCTGCTATCTGCATATTGCATGGGGCGGGGGTGGACTTCCTTCATTAACAATTATATTGGAAGACCTGTCCTGCGGCTTGCCGAATCACTTGTCAAGATACAAGTTCTAAATCAAATGAATACAAACATTCTATATTTCCATAAATACAACCTAAATAAAAACTTAGAAAAGGCCAAATTTAAAATATAATAATAAAAAATTTAACACTGACACGGATATAAAGTGATATTTTAGATTTTTGTCGCTTAGGTATGTCTAGGTTAGACTAAAGTAAAGAAGCGACGAAGAAACCTGTAGCATGTTGTTATTTTTGAGTTGGAGCAAACTCCGTCCCAAGTTCTTTTATTCTTTACATAATCTGATATTTTATAGTAAGCCTTTTTGCAAGATTCTGTCGACAATTGGTGTCTAAACTGAAACTGTCTTGGTTCAATCGATCCAACAACTGATAAAAACTCGATGAGCCAGGTTGGAGTCGTTAGGAGTTTATAATTAAGGCACAGTTTGTCTAGTTGTCATTTCGTTAATGTTCGTAAAAAGTCTAATACATACAATACCTAGTTCAATTTTCACCTGGTCCAATTATCTAATTGAACCAATTCGCATATTCACTGGTTCAATATCCCTTACTTGAACAGGCCTCAGATCCATTCGTCATGGCTAACAGACTGAGTTTGTTTACATTAAGTTACAAATGCAATTCCCCTAGATGGATGGATGGATCAGGCTCCGATAGCGACCTCTATTAATATCTGCTCACTCCATCGCTGGCAGCTATTAATGGCTGCACACGACTTGGTGCTCCCAGGGGACTACAGCTGGGTCACTCGACTGGACCGAAACAGTACCTAACTTCATAAAAATAGAACAATAATCAAGAAACTGAATGACTGACTACAATTTAGAATTCCCTAAGTTTAAAAATTAAATAATGTCTTTACCAAAAAGAAACAAAACTTCTTGGCCCCTTGATCAATGTTGATATTGCTGCAAATAAATATATTTTATGTTTATGTATATACACATATACAGTTTTAATAATGTGTTATGGAGTATTAATTACTAATAATAATGTCCAAAATAAAATAGATTAGAGACCCAAATGCTCGAACACCTGGAGTTAGCCAGCTATTCTGCCTGCCTTTACGAAATGCGCATATAAGCTGCAAGTAGGCTGTAGTCGCAGTACGTGTCGTATATACATTATTATTATTAGGTACTTGCTTTAAGGCGCATACAAAAGTGAAAGTGGCGCCCCCACTTATTTTATCTTATTAATACCTTATATACAGGTAGTTTTAAACATCCATCGTATAGTTTGTGGTATCTATTATAAGTTATTTTTTTATGCTTCTGTAATAGTTTCATTTGGTAAAGCTTAGGCAGAGATACGAAGTTGCGCTTTTCGGCCACCAAACTCTATTTTCACATCTCTTTTAAACTATTTATGATAAAACTGTTAAAGAGGTATAAAAAAATAGCTTAAGGCAAACTGTGTTTTTTTAATATTTAATAGATATCACAAACTGTACGATGGATTTTTCAAATTTGCTATGTTAAACGTACTACTATGATAATATTAGCTGATATATTGGCGTGATAGGCCTGTTGTGATCTCCAAATGGTATATTCTACATACCCACTGCGTACATGTGGTAGATAAATGATATTGTGATGAGCCTTAATTACTGGCCGGACTAGATTTATCGGAGTAATTAACAGGTTTAGAGTTCCGCGAACTAGCGACGTACGGTGTAGTATATATCGCCACTTAATGACCTGCTGAAACGTTTCGAAGTTACGATAGACAACGTGTAACCGTTTTAAAAATCTTCTTTTAAAAAGGTTACAACTTTTTCCCACATTCATTGAGTAGGTTCGTAGGTACGCCTCGTAGTTGACTATATATTATAATTAAATTCATTTGTACTACTTTTTGACATGTAACAATCTGAATCTCGTCGAATATAAGTCTTGGTTTGAGATTAGAACGAGTTGTAGTTGTACCCTGTGCAAAAGTGAAGGGGACATCTCATGCGAATCTCTTCGTTATTTTTTAATAGTTTCTATAATAAACTTTTTCTTAGTTTATTATATTTATGGAAATAAAGAACTTTTAATTAGATTTGAAACTATAGCCACAAATGCTGCCAAAATTCTAAAGGTATATTATAGTAGGTACTCGTCGGTAGCCTGCCCCCAAGACCGAAGTAAGATCGGCAATATGATGCGACAATATAAAAAATCCTCGAGTTCTGGTCTCGAAAGTGTTCATCTTAAAATAGGATCGCTTTGTTCGCGACGTTTCCCACAATCCCCTGTGTATCCCACCTGATTAGATCACCGTGACGTCACCAGCACGGCTCCGCTGCTAATTACACCGCAGCCTGTAGCACCGTGCTCACAGCCTTAAGGTTGGTCGTTTTGTGTTGGCAAAGACTTGAATTATGTTTAAGTTACTATTTTTCAATCAAAACTACGGGGAAAATGATTTGCCGCAAATTGTCTAATTGTGTATTTATGGTGAATTTGAGCAAGATGAAAGATGAGAAGACATTCGCAAATGCTCACATATGTACCATATATATGAATCGAAGAGCCAGATTTAATTAATCGAAGTTGGTTTTATTATGAGTTTATAAAAAATTACAAACATAAAAAAGTTTATCTCGCACCAACACGAATCGATCCACCTTAAGCTCGTACATCCAAGACTTGTAATTAATCATGGAGGATGAATCGCTCTTTTATTGCTTGAAGAATAATTTCTTCGAGAGTAAAGAAACAGTAATACTGCAAATTAAAATGGAATAACGACCGAAACCGCTTTCAGGGCACGGGGCGTTTGATTTAGTGTGTCGTCAGCCACTGTACACGCATGCCCTCGGCTAATTATAATTGGCTACAAACGAACCACCCACCACCACCGTGTAATTCAAACAAAGCACGGCGCGAAGTTACAAATTAATACAAATCAATTCAAATTGCAAATGGGATTCTCATTACAGTAGCTGAATGTAGTCACAAAGGATCCAGTTCCTCCAAATAGATGACATCGTCTGAGCCGCATTATTATTTTCGGAGTAGGGTAACTGTAGGAACCTACTCGTACCTGTATCTCAAAGGGGCTGAGTTCACGTTCTACAGAAGGATCGAATATCGTCTGGATGAGTGAGTCTGAATGTCGCCGCCGAAGCAGCTACGGATTGTAATATCGCTTTGACGAGGAAATCAAATATTTGAAACGTCGGATACATTTCATTTCCCTCCGAGAATTTCGTATTCAACATCAAAATTCAACGCGGGAAATATGCAAATGGTTATGATAATGAAAACCGTAGCCATTAATTAAGAAAGCTCGCCCCGCACCCCTGCCCCGCGCTTACGTGATGAATGAACAACAACAATTGCTCCTTCATTTACTGACCCTCGATTTATTGTCCTCGGAATCCCTAAAACATCTCTGAATTCGAAGTGGTCCGAAAGTGAAATTATGTAAATTGTACGAAACAAAACCTTGAGCCCTATCCTACTTTCCAGAGTTTTCATCCAGCTCTGTCCAGGCGCGGGCGAGATGAATTCGAAGCATTGTTGCACGCAAAGTGTTTAACGACAAGAGATTTATAACCTCCAGAATAAAAGGTCTGAATTTTATGAACTGTGCTTTCAACAATAACACTGAACGGAATCAGACATTCTGTACATTTAAATGAAAAAATATATCGTTCTAACTTCCAACATAACGGAGGACCTTAAAGGTCCTCCGTTATGTTGGAAGTTCAGGGTGTTCTTCACAGCTTCTGCTCTGTAAATTAAATAGAATCTCTAAGCTCTTGTGATGTTTCTTGTAATCCTTCGAAGCGCATTGCTTCTGTCATCCAATATGGCAAATCATTGGCACGGAGTTGCGGAGCCGGTATTTGTATACAAATAGCTGATCACAGCTGACTCCCCGGGGCCGCCAGAATCACAATTTTAATTTGCTTAAATGAAATTGCCGAGCGATTGCCTACATTACAGCGGTGAACGGTGCTGATTGCTTGACAGATTGTTTCAGCGTTTATTGGAAAATTTATTGCTTAAATCAAAGTGAGAAAATAGAGGGATTAAATGGGAATTCCAGGTATTTATTGTTTATACCGGAAGAATAGATATTTATACATATAACATTACTCTCTGCAAATGTTACGAAGCACATAACGCATCAAACATTACAGAAAGAGTTATTACAATTTCATATAGATTAGGGAAATAGACGAGAGAGGAGAGCAAATGATCTAAATTAAAATTATGATTCATGCTGGCAATTTTCAAGCTATTATATCAAATCATTTCGTTAAGGAAATTGGAGGGACTGTTGTTGATTGATGGCGAAGGAAGCCGGGCGCTCATCACCGACCTGCTGTGAATAATATTCAATGTTTTCCATCCGCCATCCGGCTACCTGAGGGCCGGCGTCGGGCGGCTTCTCAATAACACTTAATGGCATCGTGTTACAATCTATTACGAAGAAGGATTTATGAAGGGAGAGGTATTGTGAATACCATAGCAGTAAGATGTATAATTTTGTAATTGCGAGAAATGTGCCGACTTCTTAAATAACTTCACTTTTTTTTCTGTGGAAACATATAATTAGCCTTTAGTTAACCATTTCTGTTATACTTACCTGTTAGTTTTCGACAAATTGTAAAATAAATATATAAATAAATTCTCTTTTCTCTTCTCTTAATGGAAGTCAAGAAAGACTACAGATCAACGATCCATAAAAGTAAGTAAATAGTACGTATTGAAGCTGAGAATTCCTAAACGAATAAAGAGGTTTTTGCATACTTGGTACATGGTAACGTAGGGCATTGTAGATTGGTACAATGTATACAAACTAGATATGTGTGAAGGTATAGGAGGTCCTCGTTATCGAGAGGAATACAAAGCAAAAATCCTAGCCAAGTAATTTAGAGAAAATAAACTTATGTTTAACTTTGCCAAATTGTAACTTCACACTTTCAATTTAGGCGCCCGGCCAGCGAACTTAAACTAAATTAGAGCTGTTTGTAAATTATTTCCACTGTCCAAAGGAAATTAGTAAAATTACGAGTGCAGCGAACACAGAACAGTGATCATACTTCATGCCATATTAAAAAAAACAGCAGATTCAACTGTGTTATTCAGCGCCACCTGTGTCGTGAATACTTACGTAACTCACGCGTTTTACTATGGCCTCCACGGAAGACCAGCGCTCTGGCAGGACACATCCTGCCATAGCATTTGCTGAGTGTTGGTCATTTTTTGTAACCTTTATCTTGTGTACCCATCTTTTTCTACGTCTAATTATGTGTAATGGTTACAAAATAAACACCTTTTTACTTTACTTTTACTTTAAAGAGGCTTGCTCGAAGTGAACGCTTCCTCTTCCAAATCTATTCACTAATACCTACCTATTAGGAAATTTACCAACCTTTCTGGCCAACAAAGCAAGGCAACCCGCACATGATTAGGAATTTGTGTCGAGTAAGAGAATCGCTTCAACAAAAGGGCTTTTTCTATATGATTTTTGGGAAGAACAAAGTCAGACGGGTCCGCTAAAGGCTATAACGCATGCCGGTTTGAGCGCTCCCACCCCTTGAGTACTTGCCCTCCTAAAAAAGTTCATCTCCGCAACTAACGGGGACTTGTTCTTTGACCAAATTGCACCGTTTAGTGCTCACATTTCTTAATTGCACTTTTGCACTTTTTGACATGTATGTAATTGCTAATATTTTGACTAGAATTTTATTTTAATTTTTATTGTGACATGTCCATATTTTAGATTTTATATTTGACATTATTATAAAAATCTGTCTGTGACTTAGTAATTATTTAGCAAATACTCATAATTCAATTTTTATTAGTAACTGATGCTCTGTTTAATACCTTATTTTTAATGTTTTAATTTATATAATTACCTACTTTAGATATCATTATAATGCTTGACGTTTTGGATGTAATTCTGTTAGTCAAGATTGAATAAATAAATAAAAAAATAAATTATACACGGACTGCACGTATACAATCACAGACGGCAAGTTGACGGACGACCGCCGGGTACGGCAGTCGTTGACTGCAATCGCCTGCAGTCGGCGACATAACGTCCGTGTATTTGAGAAGTGCACTCCGTGTATAAGGGCGGTAAGTGGTAAGTATTGTAGAACAGTTACCTCTCTCGCGGGAGCTTGAGGCTTATTTTAGAACAGTTACCTCTCTCGCTGGAACTTGAGGCTGTGCAGCCGCATGGGGCTCTTGACCGCCTTGAAGACCCAGAGATGCAGCTGGTCGTCGGCGGTGGCGGTGACGAGCGCGCCCTCGTTGACGCGGAACTTGAGCTGCAGCACAGCCTCGCCTGCCTCGTGCCGCACGTGCGCGTCCACGCCCGGCCCGCCTAGACTGAGCACGGGTTAAGGAATCATTGCATCTTTATATTCATTCATTGTGCTGACACATTCACGTATTTAGTTATAAAGCATAGCATTGGACCACTTCAACTCTTCCCGCAAGCGTCGTAAGAGGCGACTAAGGTACAGGAAGCAGCGTCGGAGCAGAACAATTATACTACTGAACTTATGATCCACAACCCGCATGCCCGGAGTGGGAATTTTGTTCCCCACCCCGCCTTGAGATAACCCTCAGCAGAACAATTCTACCATCGAACTGCGATCTCAAACAACCCGGAGTGGATATTATGGTCATTACCCATCCCCCATGAGATAAAAGTCAATAAGGCACTTATTAGGGGGAGGCCTCATCGCACGCAAACAATACAATACAATACAATATAAAATACTTTATTGCACACCAACAAAAATACAATACAAAAGAAAATTACATAAAACAAAAGTACAATGGGCGGCCTTATCGCTTAGAAGCGATCTCTTCCAGGCAACCTTGGGATGGATAGTATTTTAAGAATTTAAGAAAGGCAGGGGTGTACCAAATATATCTTAGATAAATATTGACAAAATTATAAATACATAAAAACAGGAGCAAGTAATACATATGTATATAGAATAAATATCAGACTATAAGATAACAATATAATACCTGCATTATAAGTAACAGAACATACATAAATATATATATAATATAAAAATACATAGATACATAACAAAGATAATACAACATTCACTTTTCTGACAGAAGAAACTCCTTGACACAAGTTTTAAAAACTGGTAAGGATACAGCTTTTCTAATGGATTCTGGTAGTGCATTCCACAACCTTATGGCTTGGATAGAGAAGGACTTATCGTAGAAACTGGTTCGGTGAGATAAAACAAACACATCACTTAACAGTTTCCCACACCACCATAGTTACATGGTATGTAACTAGAACCGCAGAGTCGCCGCACAGCGACATTCTAAGCCGTGAACTACGCCTACTAAGCCGTTGCACCGTGGCTCGTGTAAATGTGAGGCTGTCGCGGCATCACGACATTCATCTGTGCAAATGGATCTCATGTCGAAAGCACCATGCAAGTATACCTATAGCTAATAACTTTGACAGAGTTTAGTATAGCTCTTACATTTGGAATAGCTATCAAATTTATGTCCACCCACCTAGTATAGGTACTGATATTTTTATCTACCTAAAAAAATATCGTTATGGAATAAGAAAAGCAAGTCGCTATCTAAATTGTAAAGCTTAAACCAGTACTTTCTACCTTTATCGTGTTATTCTAATAGAATTATAGCTTAATTTTCATTGTAAACTTGCAAAATGGATTCATCTAAGTCATCTCGTAAACAAATCCATCTTGTCGGCTGGCAGCTGATGGAATTAATCCGAATCTTCGTCATAACAAGCCGGTTATTTGCTAACCGAGATGGCATGGCGGGTGAACTTATTGTTATTATTTCGAAGAGTCTGTACAATAGCAACCACGAGGTAACTAGTTATCTAGAGTAACTTGATCTACCATCTACCCCTTCAGTTAACTATTAATTCGTGACTGTGTTTTGCTGCAAAAAATAACATATTTGATTTTTGAAGATGAACAGAAATAGTTATACAGAGGATGTTCTGATTGGCAACAGTATTGGTGGATGGGAATAGAAATTAATTTAATTAGTAATTGAGATGAGGGATTATGTCATTTTTGACATTAGCTATCATTTTTGACATTTGCAAAATAATATTATTCATAAAGAAAGATTAAGATTTGTCGGGATTCCATGCGTCTGTCTATTGAACTATTGAACACCCAAAAACCCGCTACGAAAATTACCGAGTGTATCACGAAATTATGTGTTTACTATAACCCTGTTAGATATGAATGTAAAGTATTCCATACAACTACATTATTCATTATGAATGTAAGCGGGTTAACTACGATCCTTGTTTATATTGAAAAAAAACTACATTATTATTAATAGATAAATATATAAAAACTTGAAAACACTATTCCCGTAATAAAATGTTGCATAAATGAGTAGGCATCCAGCCGCCTGTCATCGTTACGCTGAGCGCGAAAGTGTTGCCGCCTCCACGTGCAGCCATATTGAATGAAAATAACATTTTATCAATTGGAGAAAAATGTAGACGGAAAAATAAAAACAGAAATAGTTGATTTTATAAAATAATAGCTCTCATTTATAAAGATTTCGTTATTTATTAGAAGCTGTCAGTTTGTTAATAAGGAGAATTTTCTTTGTGTTTGGCATTCGCGTTTCAAAGACATTGTAAAGTTAACTTAGTAAGACCAAGACCTTGCTTGTTAGTGTTTGTTGGGTAAGTTTATTTGCTAGTTGATATTAAACATGTCTGAGAGATGAAGAAACTTCCATGTAAAGCGTCTTGCATTCAAATGTAATCAGGAGCGCCAGGTAGTGGCGGCCACGTCTGTTTGTTTCAACTGCTGCGTAAACACGAGACGAGTAAATTAACAAATGTACCCATTTCATTAGCGTACGTACGGCACGGCTGCGGGACGAAACGCTTTCAGATGTCGCGATTTAATGTACAAATGTTTTATGGAAATAAAAAATCTCTCCCGGGATGCTGTAAAAATGTACAACGTCTTACTAAAACATGAATATTTTAATGTACATTAATAAAACGATGTTATTTCAGACTCCAGCTGTGCTTTAGAAATATGTTTTAGACATTTACGGTTTTATGCGAGCTTTGCATGGATACGTTTTTAGTGGCCACCTATGTATGTATACGTATTTATGAGGTACCTTTGTCGGCGTAAGGTCAGCCGGATGAAAGGGTGAGGTTATCAAGTTCTAAGCCTGTTGGAGACCTGTTGGAAACCCAAGTGGCCATTTTAAAATACAATGCTCTTTTATATGCGAAAATATTAGTCTGAAGGTCCTTTGAAGAACCACGTTCAGTCAAGTGTGGCCGTCTCGAGCTCACCTCAACTATTATTAGCTCCCAAAAACCCTCAGACTTCGTCGGTGTTGCCAACTAAACAAAGGGTTAGGTCAAAAGTTTCGCGCTCTGAATACAATACAAATATCGGATATAAACTTGTCTCCTGGGTCAAGCTGATGAGAAGTAGTTTTCCCCGGGGTTGATACAGCAGGGTACCTGGGAGCTCTCATCTCAAAAACTTTGAGAAGGCGAAATTAACTTCATATTTCTAAATAACTTGAAGTTGCAAAAGTGTTCAGAATACTGCGATTAATATATATTTTTATTTTCATTATGCTGCAATGCAATTTTTTTTATTTGTGACAAAGGTTTTTTTTTCGGAAGATGTCGATTCTCAGAAAAAAGACCACGTTTCTCTATATAATAGTTATGTTTTTCGAAGTAATTTTATGTAATAATATACTTGTAGCAATGAATTTATTAAAATTGGAGCAGGTATTATAACCCATTTAATTAAATTTAAGCTTAGGCAAATATCTCTCAATTAAGGTAAATACCAAGGTTCATAAATAGTAGAAAAATAGCTTCAAAACTCGCATTAGGGGGAGCCTTCAACAAGCCTCGGTATCGCATCTTATACCGATCGAGAAAGGTCCGTCGGGTAATTTAATAACATTGAACAGAACCTTCATTTTCTTATGTAAATATCCCAAATCTACGGGATAACCGGCGCGGGGGAAGGGGGATGGGGATGATTGGAACGGTAAATGAATACCTTTTGACTGTGCTAACATTTATCTTTTTAGCTATTAAAACAGCTTTCAGTAATATAAGTTTTTTCTTAATTTTAAAACCGCGATGTTACGAGGGTATAGGAGAAATTACGAAATGGTAACTCTCGTACCTACTTGATAAAACTTTAATTTATTGAAAAAGAAAATTAGAATCAAATAATAGAAATAAATTAAAAGTAGTATTTATAATTGAGCTAACTAGACTGTTACAACCAATCTACAGGTAACTCAACTAAATTTATTCATTCTTTCAATAACAGACCTATCTAGCATAGACTAGATGACAATTGTGATGATGAAATAATAATTAAAAGTTTTTGGCGGAGTTTACTATACCCACTTAAAATCAAAAGTTTTAACGAACATCGTACTACCTCTCGAAACAAGCCTCGAAATGATGAAACTAATGAATGTGAGAACTCCTTCTAACAACTTATGAGTAAAATAAAATACGAGATACTTTTCTGAACGAGCACTTTCAAACTATCTGCTCAACTTGGGGTTTTAACGCGATTATTTTGCGAACTTTAGGAAAACGGTAAGAGAACTATTATTTGAACAAAAATTATTAAAAAAATACGATAATGTATTTGGTTAGGTAGTAGGTGGAGAACCTTGCCGAGTTACAATGAAATATTAAAGCTTTACTAATTGGTTTCATTAATAGAGATTTACTAACATAATATTAAGGTCTATCTTCTCTAGACTAAAAGATAATAGAAATTCACAACTAACAAAGATCCAATTAAATTTCGAACTTAAGTACGCTAAAGTTGTATTACATTTTAGCCCGATGTAAAACTCCGAATCAGTAAATAATGCGTCCCGCCCCCGCCCCGTGCCCGGAGGCATCATCGAGTGAAACTTTTTAATTAAATAACGCGAATACGGAACCCTCTAATAACAATTTCCGGAGTAAACTCAATGAAAGAACAATTTTTCCTTTGTCCATAAATCAGTAAGTTGAGACGTAACCCGAGAGACCTGGGCCCCAACTCTGGGTCGCGATGTATCACGACTAAATTGTGCCGAGCTCCTACGAACTTCGAGTTATAAAACTAGGATCTGTCTTCACAGTCATCTTCGTGTAATGTACGGAAGCCAGTTTAGCAGAGTCGGGGCCGTGGTGCTTGCTAGTTATTCTGTGGATCCACCCCGGACTCGGTCAGGCGCGAGACGGATTACCGACATCGAGCCTGACTTACACAACTTTGGGCAACTTTTGTATGTTGACGACGAACTTGATTGAATTGTTAGAATACGCTTTTCTACGAAACTCAGCCGACCTGCGACCTGACAAATTCGTTAATTCCCCCGGATTCGCTTGCGGCTGTTACATAGATCGTTAAAAAACATTACTCACAGCCCCAGAGCTATCGTACAAGAAAAACATGTTCCAAGAAAATTCACAATCTAGCTCCAATCAAAATATGCAAATGAGTGTCATTCTTTCAGTTTGCGGAGCGAGCCACGCGACCGGCGGCGCGGCGACTCGGAATGTTCGCCGCGAAATAATGTCGCCCATCGATCGACTAATGTATAGAAAAGCTAGGAAGAAAGTTATAGACTTTCTTCCGGTCTTCGCAAAAAAATATCGACATTAAATAGAGTTAATTCGTGATCTTGGCGTATACTCAGTACTACTCAGATAACACAAAAATAATATTAACGTACTACTGTACCGAAATATGGAAAACTTGAAACAACACAAATCATAGTAGTTAATGTACTCTGCATTCGCAAGTTATTTTACATGGGAATTAAAATACGCGTGTTCAGTGAGAAAAGACTCGGTAAGAAAAAACCGTGGAACTACAACCATTTGCTAATTGCTTTTACAGTGTTCGAGCTAACATAAAATACGCGAACGTAATCTGATGTTGGTACAATAGCCTCCACAAGTTTGCGGATAGCCGAGACTTTTCGGGGAAAATATTTAATGGCCATATTTGAATATTGAAAGTAAAATATTATAAAAGTTTTCCCTTTACGAGGCCGTGAGGCGTGTGATTGGTTCCGAACTCTGATTTTATTTGGAGCCAAGTTTTTAACAAAGTGTTTTTGCTCTAATAAGCAGATATAATTAATTGGAAATGGCGGAGCTCACGTTTGGAAGATTTACCCAGAATCAGTTCAAAGATTCTTCATTGACAAACAAATCCAAAACATATTGTGGTTGAAGTACTAAAAGCCTGGTATCTAAAGAGTCTTGTAGACAAAATTGATACGGCTAGCGAAGAGAACAAGGTGGAGTGCACAAGATTCAGGAGTCGTATACCTGCCTATACCGTTCAGAGAGTAAAATCCACTAAAAAATTACCTGCAGATGTTACTTATCTACTCTCTACTTGTATTTGTGTCTATGTACGTAAATGTACCCCCTACTTAAAACTATTTTTTTTGCCATTCCTAGTCAAACCTGTTGTACCTGGAAGCCTGGAAGAGATCGCATAGGCCGCCCATTGTGCAACGTCATCTGTATTTGTCTATTGTCCTGCCCGGTCCCGCCCTGTTCTGTGTTTCTGTTTTTATTTGGTGTGCAATAAATAATGTTTGTATTGTATTGTATTGTACCTTTTCTGGCCAAATAAATATATCTTTATCTTTTGACGATAATGACGATGGTAGTAAAGCCATTTACAACGGGAACCAATAACCATTTTGGATTTAAAAGTTTTATGACGATGGTAAACGAGATAACCTAGTTAATCAATACCTCTATCATCCTAGCTTTGAACTCTATTCTCTCTCCACAAGACTCCACTGATATGATCTACCCTCCAATCTCCTCTCCCTATGAATATCTACTTAGCAAGTATGTTATGAAATACAAAGATCACTGAGCTTTTGGAAGCGATGCAATTTAAATTAAACATCGATTTATTAATATATGATTTTAGACACCCACAAATTGAACACCAACATAAAACAAACAGAACAAGATATGGCAATTGAATATATAGTTAACATCAAAGTCGTTAAACACTGTCAACTGATTACGACCTCAGCGAGACGTGTACCACAGTTGTTGTAAGCAGTCAGGATTTTCTTCGTAGACTGCTGCAATTGCACTGAGAAGTGGTTTAAGAAATCAGTGTTTCTAATTAACGTTTAATTATTTCTTCGTTCCTAAACGTGACAGTCGACAGAAGCAATCAGTCGACACCGTCTCAGACCTCAGTGCCAGTCACAAGTCGACTCCGAACCCTGGCGCGAACGGCTTACTAACTGCAGGAGCAAGTCGTGGTGGAATGGCTCACAAAATGCAGTGGCTGGTGGCTGACAGCGCGCCAAAGAGTGGCAGACGGCAATCACCAGAGGGCTACTAATTGCTGGAGACTGCTGGTTCTTCAGATGCTTATACCAAGTGAGACGGCTGGATGTTCCCTAACGTAAAAACGGTTAACTGCATCCGCACCGAAGCAACATTTTGTAGAAAGTTTTACATCAAAATAACTTCTCTGAACACTGTTTTATCCCATGTTGCCTAAATTTTATAGAAAAAGACTTCAGTGTGGATGCACCTATCGATACAACACAATTTTTCTATTGAGACAGAGACTAAGCCCGAATAATGTATTTGCATATCGTACCGATCAGCACTGAAGTCCATTGGTGACGTGGTCCAAAAAAGGGTATGGGATATATATGGATGATATGGGATATAAGGGTAAGGGGATGGGTAGTGAGGTGTTCAAAATACGCAGAATCAAGCAAACGATACGATACTAGTCTAATAGTCTACACATCAATCTGATCAGCCTGATTAAACAATTTCCCTGCTGTGAAATAGTTATTCTTAATTGGTGGTGACTTCCTATGTCTCTTCCAGTGAGCTGAGTTCAACCCAGAAGCGATGTCTGGCAGACCGCCAATCGAGTTAGTTTAGATTCACGCTGATTAATCGAATGGTTTGCAAATTAAACCTGACTAGCTTTCGTTCCCTACTTCGCGAGAACTTTGGCCCTATCCCACAGTCGAGAACTTCCAGGGAAAAGATGGTACAATACCTACCTGAATTGTTGTGGTTTTATAGTATCGGAACGAGAGTCACTTTTGCAAGATTCTCGTTTTCGTGCTAAAATTATAAAACGAGTCTCAAGAATGATGACACGTTTCTGAGATTTCCCGCTTTGAGTATAAAATTCATAAAATCTAGGTAAGTATCGATTCCTCGTGCGCAAAAAGTAACGAACAAATTCAATACCGTTTCACATTTATGTCACAAGCACTAAGAGCTTCTGTTAGCTCACATACAGATAGAAATTTACGCAGAGATGAATTATTAAACACGCGTACATCTGCAAACATGCTACAGCGCGCGGCTCGACTCGCTAAGCCCTTGCACACAAAGCATACAGAACATAAGCCGGTTACGGGAGGTTGGATGTTTGCCAAGCAGGCTTTGACGGAGCTATTAACTTGACTACAGTTACCACTAGCTTCCTACTACTTTACTACAGTTACGTATAGAGTGTAAATACTTGTGGATCAAAACGTCGCAGGCACGCGAAGAAATACAGCGTGGAGGAATTTATGGCTTGCATGTAGGATGTAGGTATTCGTCGGTATTCCATAATGCAGGAAACGTTGAGGTGAAACCAGACCGGTGGTAGAGTTCATAATTAACAAATAGTTGCGTTTAGTAAAAAAATTTAACAATTAACAAATAGTCTTATTCTAGTATTATTAAAATTTTACTGATTGACTATATTTAGTAGGAGGCTGTCTAAGCAATCTAAGGAAGCGATAATATGAGTTAGGCCTCTCCCACAAATCTACAAGCATCATACAGCGTACTGTCCACAACCACCCACAGGAAAAGCTTGTTCCAAGACAAAACAAACCATCCCCAAAGTTCCAAAAGGAATGTATCCAATTTGCCCTGAGCCACCTGCAATAAATCAACTTCGCCTCCGGTAATCGGTTAGAGCGAGCCAAGAAGGTATCGGTTAACGCGAGCCAAGAGGAACCGGTCCGTTTGGGCCCGAGCCAGGTGGGCTACTCTTGAGCTCCCGAACGACACGCCCACGATTCTATTGAGAATGAATGGTCTTATTGCAATGATATGCCTGGTATTTTACACGCAGGGTGCTAAGGGTGTGATGATGATGATGTCCACCTAGCCGAATTTCGGCTACAGTGGCCAGTCTCATCTAGACTAGTCAGAAGCGCAGGACACATTATATAGTGCACATGTGTGTACGCAAACACATATGGTATCAACCGACTACCGCAGGGCAGAGGGGGATAATAATGGATAGGTATGTATTGTATTGATGTCCAGCTGTGTAGTTCGTATGTTATTAGATAAAAAGGTATTTGTAAAATATAATTTACCTTTAGATTATAATTTACCCTTCGAACCGGTTGTCACCAGATTGTTGTATGATGAAAGTGCAATAAAAATTGCATGCTTTGTTTATCGTGCATAACAACAGCCGATGATGAATCACTGGGCAACAATGCAAAACACAAATAACTTGTATGCAGCAAAATGTTTTCAAAAGTTGTTTCTTTAACCTTCAAAGCCTGAAAAATACAAAGAGTGAAATAAACCATTTTTATTTAACCCCTACCCGGCAGGTACGGTTCCCCAACAAAGTAGCAGGGGAAGTGTAGAGGCTAATAAACCCGGGTCTGGTTAATGTTGAGGCCGGATATCCGGCCGCCGGGGAACTAGCTCCGCAAATGGACTGCGCAAATATTCATAAAAACAACATCCGGCTTTTTGGCCGTCTGAGGAAGAGCAGATGGCGATAATAGCTTTATAAGGAGGGTGCTCGCTCTGCCCAGTTGATTTTATGTCTTTCGAGAAGCTTTTCCGTGTTTTTACATCACTTATTCAGCTTCATAGTTTTCGATAACTTTGGCAGTGCCAGATTAAGCCAGCGCGTGCAGAGCGAGGCCCATAGCAAATGTAAACTGGGGGCAGTATTAGATATTTTTTTCTGTGGTAGAAAAAACGGACTTAAACACGAACCGAACTGGAGACAAAAGAATCGGTCTACAGGAGTCGTACATTTTATCGGCGAGTGGAGTGAGCTGCGCCTGATTTACGTGTTTTTTACGGTAAATATTTGGTGGTTAACTTAAAGCTTGTCAAGCAATGGCGAGCGAAGCGAGCTGCACTCATATCTAAGACTAAGCTCATCAAACTACACACATGGATCAGAATTTAACATAACGGCTAACTGAGCATGCCGCAAAATTTTGTTATTTTAGCGTCAAGCGCGGGGCCTGTAGCATTTTCTACTTCTGCTATATGGCTAATCCGCCACTGAACTTTAGTAATATTCTAGTTACTATTTGGTAAGATCCCAAGTGTACAAGTTGACGTCTAATAACTGAAATTCTCCAATAACGTAGTTAACATCAAATAACACAGACACAGCGTAATTGACTTGGTTCAGGCGGATTCTTGCTGAAGTTCTTAAGTTAATTACGTGAGTTATCTTCATTGATAGTTGAGCTTCAAGATGATCTTCATAACTAATATTCACGTGGAAATTCAAAGCAAGTTGAATAACTTCCCATACTATATTGGTACCTGCTCGTTTGAACTCACAACCGTTTGAGTTTATTTTTCGAATTGTATTTACGGTGAAGTTGTTTGATTTAGGGTCTCACCGCAAACACCGATAGATGGTAGAGTGACGTTGGATCTAACTTTAGTTGGTGGTTCGCGCCGTTTTATAGTATAACTGTATTATAATCTTGTGGGCATAAAGACAAAAATGGCAAAATTTAAAAAACAAGAAGTTATTTATTTATAATTTAAGAAAAGGCCAACAATACACATAGTTTAACGTGCTAATAAAACAATTAAAAAGTATCTTAGTAGAATTAAAAGAACATCTAAAGCGTTTAGTTGTAGAAGTTGTTATAACTTCAGGGTTATTTTTGTAGCTGTTCTTTGTACATGTTGTGCATCGTGCATGCCTGTTAGAAGCACATATTCTATAATATGAGTTTCCACAACGCTTTTAGATTTTCTTATAATCCGCTTTTGCAATTTTGTCGATAAGCACATGGTCGCGAGGTGCAAAAACACGAGACTGTTCTCAGACCCTGTGTGGTGCGTCCTCCAGTTCAAATTTCGTATATACCTTATTAAGTCATGTGTCACAAGTGCCGTTGTTCCTTTGAGGCGCCCCTTTGAGCACGTACCTCTGCCGTGCACCAGTAGGTACCTGATGGGGACTTCGCTTACAAATTGGCTCCGAGCCCGGACGCCTATTGGACGGTCGGAATAACACGCGTTTCATATTAGCTGAACATGAAAGGGAGCATACCTTATCTTGGTACAATTGGATCAAAGCATGTGGTACGAATGGCTCCAGTCTAAAGTCCCGTTTGATGTCGATTTGTTAAAATAATTCGAGCGTAACAATGATTGAATGGGTAACGACAGTTATTGTTTGTAAAAGCGTGCCTGATTCTATGAATTGAATAGCTTTAATAAAGATACTAACTTTGAGTTATACCTGAGAGAAATTTGTATACAAGGAATCCCGAATGATTTAATTTCCCATGCAAACATACATTTAATTTACAAACAACAATCCGAAGGCTTTAAAAGCTAAACAGAACGTACGAGCAATTACAGAATTAATTACACACAACAGTAATCACAATAAAAGAAACAAACGACAAATAAATACGCGAGGAGTGGGGAATCAGGCAGCGCCGAGCGAAACTGCGTTATGTTTGAAATTTAAACAACGATGCCCAACGGCCAATTGAGTCGCCGGACAAAATGGCCGACTTTCGAACATCCAGGCCAATGACACGGGTAATGAATGTAGTAATGGGTAATCGAGGGTTAAACGGAATTGATCTCATTGTACAAAGAGCCCGATAAATTCGTGAGACAAAAAGCTGTCGTTTGGCTCGAGTATTTTTCGTATTTTCATCGGAAACTCCCACTCTGACCCACCTTTGGCCGGGTACCTCCTTTTTAATTAGTAAAACCTTATCGGCCAATTCGTACCTTTATTAGAGCTGTAAGCTGACGTGCGCACACCCGTGGCTATACAATCTGATTGTTATTGAAAGGCGCTGCAATATCGGCTGAAAAGTAATGCGAGCACTAATGCCCTGAAAGGGCCCTCGCCCCTAATTGAACGCAAGGGCTGCCTTTTGTATCGGGCCGTTACATGTTGTTCATTTTAATTTGATACCTCAATGGCGATGTTATGAAACAAATTGATATTAAATCCCTTAGAAAGGGTTCTGCTGAAGTATACAAATACAGGATAGGAAACATTTTTGCATTTCAAATTGGTTATTTAGAAAGCAGAGATTGATCATTTTGCATTCTTAGAATGAATCCCAAAAATTAAAAACAGTTTTAGTATACTAATTTGTATGAACATTTTCAGCTTACTAGTTAAACATTTTGAACACACAGACAAGATAAACACACGGCAACCAAAACCATTCAGCAAACTAATTGGAATGAAGGGTTTCGACGCATGTGTCCAAAAACGCAAAATACCAATCCACAATTTTTGAGCCAAATGCTACTACAGAATTGCTTTCCCAAATTGGTTACCTACTCGAGCTACAACCACCCACACTACAGAACTACAGCCTTTGCAAGTAGTGTACGTGGGTAAACCTTTTGAGAGCAACCCGCGCAGAGGTGCGGCGTCTCAGCGGCCGACCACTCGCTACTTCATTAGGAAACTGTTTGCAAGTGAGGTATTCGGGGTCAGTGTCTCTAATGTTGCCGATATTTAGAATGACTCACGAAATTTATATTAGAATAATTGAGTTTGTTTTAAAGAACTATAAACCGACTTCAATTATATGGTTTTCTCATGCATGGATGACATTATCAGAATTGGACCAGATTGAAATGGGACAACACGGGAAGCACCAGCTTTCAAATAGAAAAATAATCATCGAAATCGGATCATCCAGTCAAAAGTTCTGAGGTAACAGTCATAAAAATACAGGTCGAATTGAGAATCTACTCCTTTTTTTGAAGTCGGTTAAAAAGAGTTTAAACGGCATATGTTATGGGACTCGTTGAGGACTTAGACTTATCATTAAGCAACTCACTTTTAAAAATTAGCTTAACAGTTATAAACAGAACAAAGTAAAAATAAACTTTTCGGGAGGCGATCTAAGGAATTTTCGAGGCAACTCGTGCACTATTTATATAAAATAAAAGATAAAAACCATTTATTACTTACACTAAAATGGTTTTTTATTTTATATAAATAAGGCATATCAAAGGAATGGAGTACTTTGGAAACAACCCTTTTCTCGCTAGATATGTATCTATATACTCGTACATATGTAGGTATAGGAATATACTACTCGTATTGTAAGTTCTGTTATTTTCTTTGCCTTAGGTACGACCGTCATACCTGAAGTTTCGTGCAATAATGAATGTAAAACGAATAGTATCTAGAAGCAGCTAGATAGCAGCTGACGGCTGCCCCAGGGGGTGCATCGATCTCGGAGCAAAAACCTCAAGCTGTTTGTTCAAAACATCGAACGATATTATCTTTAGAGCAACAATAATGTTAACCTAATGATATTCATAATATTTATACGATTTTCAACAAAGGACATTAACTTTTTCACTCTCAATTCATCTCAATTCGTCGCTTATGTTTTATGTATGTATGTTAGCTCAGCCAATGGGAACCTATTTTGCTGATTCTTTCACTATTGTTTATCCTATTCCGAAGTGGTCCCATAAATGTATCCCCGAGGGATTAGTGTTTATCCCGTAAAACGTAAAGAGCCAATCATTTTGCTGTTTCAGGTTGCATAAAACGAAGGAAGACCGTTCTTTCATTGACCCTTCCATGAAAATGATTCTGACTTTTATTTCATAGAGATTACTTATTGATTTTGTTTAAAAAACTATAAACCCACTTCATGTATAAAGTTTTTTTCATGGATTTTCGTGAATCCCACTGTCAGAACTGGACCAAATTAAAATGGGACCACACGGGAAGCACCAGCTTTCATACAAAAAAAGAATCATGATACAGAAAAAAAAACATAAAAGATTATACAGTTGAATTGAGACCCTCCTCCTTTTTTAGTGACGCGCCCGAAGCGACGTACGTTTGCACGCTAAGCAGTAAGGTTGTTCGTTTTGTACGAACGTCAACCGAAACTTCGTATTTCGTGTTTCAAAGTATTTCTTTGATTCGTCACATCAAACAAATTAAACTAACTGCTAACCTTTACAAAATCGTGCATAATAAATTTGACTGTTTAGAACTCGTCAGAAAGCTATGCTACGCAGTCCCGAGAACTTGCACCCCGCGAGCTACGCGCTCGCGTTCTCTGTTGGCCCTTTCCTCCTGCCGCACAAATTCCGGACTTCGTGCCCCCATCCGTCGTATGGTTGAGTCCTATAATAATAACTTTATAGACATAGATAAATTTATTTGCAATTGACATAAATTTAAAAAGTTGTTACATAGTTTACTTTTTCAAGTAAGAGTAAATTTGAGTAATAACCCAACATAAAATAGTATTGTAATTTTCAGTCAGAATCTTTTAAGTACCTTCTAGCATTTCCTTTTTTCTCTAAACTTAGTTGTTGATTTGGAGCCCAGCTCTCGCTTAGCTTAGTTTTCGTTAGGCCTTTTTGTTGCATGTTTTTTTTTATTCTGTATGTATTAAAAAAATATGTGGATAGCGCTGTGGGCTACATTATGAATAAAACTCTTATCTTTACCTACAAAGTAAAGTACTAACACAAATGTATTATAAGTTTAATGTAGTCGTTAGTTATTCCTTAATAAATAAATAAATAAATAAACTCGAATTCTAACTAGATGTCCCGTCTTGAAAAGTTTGCAGGCGGTTTATAGTTTTTTAAAAGAAACCCAATTATGTTAATCTTGTAAAAAAAAAAAAAAAAACTTGTATATCCGAAATCTCCATTTTGCATATTTTAATAAACGTATTCTTAAGTTTTCGTGTTCTTGAGTGGAGACCGCGACTCGGCAAACGTGAGGGGGACGCCCTCCGGCCAAGTGAGTTGATGTACAGCGAAAGTTTGGAGACAGATGCTGGATGCGGAAAGCTGAAGACAGGCAGACGCTATGACGATCATAAGGGGAGGAGAGGACTATTATAAGCCGATGATGATGATGACAACAATAAATCATGGATAAGTAGTAGTTGCTATGGAATATAACACGCCTGATCGCAGCAGACGAGTTATTACTTTAACTTATCACACGCAGCGTTGTTTGTAAACAAAAAGGTACGAATATTACAATAATACGATAATTAGCCGGCGATAGGAAGGTTATTTACTGTCTGTTTTATTGTTTTAAGGTCCAAGTTTACATTCGCATGGAATAAACATATTTTTTTATTTATCGTAGAGATAACAGGATATATCCAGATTGGAAAGATTAATAAATCCGTTATGAAATGCAAGCCAAGTTTAAAAAAAAAAAACTGGACATAGCGCTTAAGAAAAAAAACGGTAAAAATACGATTTTGTTTCTTGACTTGACTTCATTATTGGGTCTGTCATCAAAGAGACCTAAATCTAATTTGACGAGCCCGACTAGTGAACATTAACGGAATTCGCGAAAGGCCGAACTGCTATGTTCAATAAATATGTATTTTAGCCCTCCTTCTACCTTCTACTCCAATTAAAACAAATTTTGGTATTTTTGGCAGCATTTGAGCTCATTTTATACTGTAAGTAAAAATAACATACGAGTATAAAAGTGATTATAAATGCTTGACGTCATCAACTAAAACGTACCTGTAGTAGAGTACTAACGAGGTACCTAAGCATTGTTACAACTGTGTGTCTTCGACTTCTTGTGACCAGCTTCTGAGCCGGAGTATGTGGCTGTGGAGATAGGCCTCTCGTATCGCAGCCGCCGGGGGCGCTCGTAAAAACAACGGAAGGGATTATGTTATTCTCTTATGAAAACCCATAAAACATCACGGCAAGAAGAAAGATAAACTGACCCTTTGTTTATAGATACTGCTTTGACGACCGATTTGGCAGACGGGGCAAATGTTTGTATTATCTGCAGATATTAGTTACGGGAACTCAAAGTATATCTGTGATCTAGAACTACACATAACACAAGCTCTGCTTAACTTAGGGCTAAAAAATGTTGTGTGAAATGCTAGCAGTATTTAATGCTTATTACTTAATTTTTGTCTTTCAAAAGTAGTTTCTGGTGCCTTGATAGACTTTGGGTAGGCAATGATTAGGTCACCGCATTCCAATCACGTAATAAATGACTTCGCCATAATCTCCTCATCAAAGAATCTACGAACTAATCAGGGGCAGAGGCGTATGTTGGCTCAGCCAGGGGTTCGGTAAACTGACTCGGAGAAAAGAAAGTATAGCCTAAATAAACTTACGAAAGTAGGTCGCATTGGACAATGAGGACTCTTTGCTTGTCTAAAATAAATAAAAAATAATAAATAAAATTTTATTCAAAAACTCGTAAAAAGATAAAACAGAGAACATTAAACTATTAAATATAGCTAAGTATAACAATTTAGCCTGAACTAGGTAATCCTGTGTTTCAGGCAATATGTGTGCTAATTATTAAATACAATAATAACTTACTATTACGTTGAGGGCATTTAGCTAAACAATGTTGTTAACAAACAATTTGTGAATATTATTATATAATGTATATAATAAGGTACTAAGCTTACACTGTGTAAAACTAGATTATTCACTATTCTAACTAGATTAAACTTAATGTGTAAAAAGTAATAATAATAACTTACTTGATAATATCTAATAGCTTCTCTGTATCATCGTAGGATAGATTTTGAAGTGTTAATTTAATCGTTTTTTTACAATTATTATAGTTAAGTGCGTAAATATTAGACATTAAATTTAGTCTATTGTATAGAAAGGGACCAAGGAATAGATAAAATTTATTTACAAAGGTGAATTTTAGGGTTGTTGGTTGAGGGCAAACTTTAGCAATCCGTCTTTTATTAGTAAATTTAGTGCTGTAGGGAAGAGCTGCGTGCTGTCTTAAAACTGTGTTCATGATAAATAGCTGCCTGACTGTTAGACTTACCATAGCACATCACAGGACTCATATAGGAGATTAGTGGGAAAGATGAAAGGACGGGAAGTTGACACTTGTATTGCTCTTTGTGCTCTTTCTACTGTTAGTAACAATGTTTTCCCCGCTCCACCCCATGTGGTAATGCAATAAGTTAAAATTGATTGACATAGTGCAAAGTAAACTTGTCTAATTATATAATGATCTGCAATATGGCGTAGCTTTTTAAATATAAATATTAACTTTCGCACTCTACTACATAAGGTTTTTATGTGGGGCTTAAATGAAAGATTTTCGTCTAAAATTATACCTAAGTATTTTATCTGATATGTCTAAGGAAGCACGGCGCCGATATCTGCCATCATTCAGCTTTTCTTGTTTCAGTGTTTCAATATAGGCGCATGGTTTCATTAACTAACGAAAAAACGGAGGAGGTTTTGTTTTCAAGTCGACGCGTATATATTTTTTTATGTATGGCGCTTAACTTTTTACAGTCCGATTTCGATTATTCTTTTTTTACATGTTATATTTTAACTATATGTAAATATGTAGTATCGTATAATATTTATCGTGTTTGTTTCCGATTCTGCGTAGGTTTAAATTACTCTATTTACATCTCACATGATGACCGAGCATAGACAATTCAAAAAGTTCGCTTAAATTGTCCAAGTGGCCGAGTCATCATAAGATTTGGCAACCTGTAGATGCGTTATGAGACTTACCATACTACCAATGGGTACGCCGAACGTTCGTAAGTTCGAAACTCCTACAATGACGATCTTCTATCATAGGATCGTTGTGGATGTGTACTTGTAAGAGTGGAGTCGTGTTTGCACTCCTTAAGGAGGCTACTTCCTGCAGTACTACTTGAGGCTGAGGCTCGGAAGGTGTAAGTAAAGGATACATTCTGATGTTCCCGCCCTTGTCGCCGACAGCCAGCAGTTTCTGCACGGGGTCCCAGGCCAGCGCCGTCGGCGAGAACGGGAAGCCGTGCCGGAATGTCTGCAACAAGAAACAAATAACTATGAGAACTTTATAATACAGGTAAAGCTAACGTCACTGAACTCCGTATAAAATCCCAAAGATTTTCGACATCTACGATACTTGAGTTCATGGTGTAGATGGTTATCATTCCCGTAGCGAGGGGACGTGGGTTCAAGTCTCGTCGAAGTCCAGATTTTTTGGGATATTATTTGATTTTTTTGTAAAACGATTCATATATTTACTAGCTTTGTGAATTCACGTAGAAACTAAAAATTCATTGGGTTACTTTTTTGCGTTGAATTGTTATTAATTTTCTAAATAGAAATACCGTAAGTTACCCCGCCATGACGACATGAGCTATCTGCCACTGAAATTCAGATTCATCAGATTTAGCTTGGAGACAGTCACATTTAAATACCTACGCGCGTATCTAGATTGTAGCTACGGATCAGGGATCACCTCAATGTCGTCGGTATTGTTGTCGAGTGCTAGTTTTGGTAATGTAACAAAACAACTTACATTGTTGCACTGTAGGTAAACACATTACGACTGTATCTACTTTCGTTTTATAAACTAGTTCTTCCCCGCAGTTTCATCTGCTTAGATTGTTGTGTGGTAGTTCTTGGGAATTAGATGCTGAAATCTAGTTAAACCAATTTAGAGTCGAGTACTCAGAAGTAGTTGCTGAGTTGGAATCTGCTAACTTTCAGCATGGTAGCTTATTTGGCTTCATAACAAGACCCAAACTGGATTAAATTGAAATTAGTTGAACAAATATTGTATAGAAGCTTTACCCTGTCCACCTGGATACAGTTTAGTGTACCTAGTTTGTCCTCAGGGATAATGCAGATACCTATTAATAAAACGTAGCCGTAGAAAGTTTTTACAATGGTTCTCTTTAGAAACCTCTGATCAATAACCGTAAATACACTTACTTTACTGTTTCATTACCAAACTAGTTTCTGCCCGTGGCTTTGTGAGTGTTTTTTTCTATGGAAACGTTTATTATCCCATGGGAACTGATTTATGTGTTAACAAGTAGCCTATGTTTAATTCCAGGATTAGAATTACCTGTATACAAAATTTCACCCCGATCCGTCCCGTAGTTTTGTCGTGAAGAGGTAACAAACATCCATCCATCCAAAAATTTGCATTTATACACTTTTTTAAGCCGAGGCATAGACAATAGGTAGGTATTGCGAGTGGCTGGCGACACTGTCCCTTCGTATCTTCCTAACGGCTGAAGCAATTTTCATAAATGAGGTACCCAAATACGAGTGATTCCCAACGCCTCACGGGAGACCGTGAGACGTTCTATATTCTCATCGTCTCACAGAAAGTCAGAGAGCTTCTTATTATAATCTACAACATCCTCGTCTATAGACTCGCTTATGTTTTTTTTTACACTATGTGGGCTTTTCCCCCGAGATAGTTTTTATAGTTTTCAACTAATTGCACTTTATGTTAAATGACTTGATAGTTGTGTGTGTATGTCGTTAATGATGAAAGAATCCCACCACCGCCATCATCCCTCGCTTTAATAACTGATTACATTCTGACCTCAACTATTCTCATAGCATTTTTAAAGGTTCAGCTCGGCCGCTGAATCATTAATTACACGAACCCTAAATAGGGTCGCAGCATTAATATTACAGGGCGGATCAATCCGGGGCACTCATTTATATCCATTGGGCGGGCGGCGCGTCACGCGTCGTCGGCATCAAGAATTATTATTCATTTTCAATATGGTGACAGAATCAGACACTTTTTTCATGCATAAAACAAGATGTGAATGAAGTTCTTACATTTATGATATTGAGTGAGTAACTCGTTTAGACTATTTTCTACGATCATTAGGTTTTTCAGAAAGTTTTAAATATTCGATTTTTTTATATTTATAAAGCAGCTTATCCGGTCGTTTGCTGATATGAAAAGTAGAGCCTATATACATAACTACCATAGGTTTCATGTCAATGACTGAGATGATGATAATGATGAATAAAATATAAATCGTATATTAGTGAGACTACTGATATTCAAAACCAATGTAAAGAACAGAGTATCTCTCACATTGTAGTTCCCGCCCACCTTTAGAAGACAACAATTAATTGTGAGGTTATCGCATTCAACCCCTCCGATAACAATAGCACGGTGAATATCTCGACAATACTGATTATTCCATAACCTGTACACAGAGCTGAACTTTCTCTTACATACTCATACATCATCTGTATCCCCAGCAACAGATAACCCTGCCATACAGACTGTTACTGCATCTGGGGAAGGGAGCTGATAATCCCCAGAGCTGTACTAACTGGTACATGGCCTGTGGCACAGGGTTGGTATAAAAGCTGAGGAGAGAGCAGAGGAAAGCACAGTCCAGCGGCAGAGCTGCTCAGGTCATCATGAAGTTGTTACTGGTAGCGGCGTGTCTCGTCGCGGCTTCGGCCACCGTCATCAAGGATGACAACCTTATCAACGTTGTCATTGGCAAGGGATCCATGGGTAAGAAGGCTCCTTTTTCAAACTCTCAAAGTACCTACTCAAAATAATTCTTAGAATAATAGGCTGTTGTAGCTGTTTTTTCTTTTTGCGATACTTTGTCATTAATATTTTTTATTAATATTTAACTTCACTCTAGATGTAAACTTCTCTTAAAAAAAAAAGATTTTATATTTTATATATGCTTTATATCATTTTACGGTAGTGAATTCATCTAAACTTTATTTGCATCTCTTTGACTACATAAATTGTTCCCTAAACTATTCTAACCAGCATTTTATGTGTAGTGAACGTGGATGTTAAGACCAAGGAGCTATGCATCTTGAAGCTGCTGAACCACATCCTCCAGCCGACCATGTACGAGGACATCCGCGAGGTGGCGCGGGAGTACCGCCTCGAGGACAACGTCGACAAATACCTGGTACTTACCACTTCACTCTATATTTTTATTCTATTGAAGAAGGTACCAAAAGGGTGCCAACGGCACCTTACTGAGCTCTAGATATTAGTTGGTAATTTCTTTATTTTGTGATTGCAGAAGGTCGACGTCGTCAAGAATTTCATCGCTACGTTCAAACTGGGCATGCTGCCGCGAGGCGAGGTGTTCGTCCACACAGACGAGCTGCACCTGGACCAGGCCATCAAGTGCTTCAAGCTCCTTTACTTCGCTAAGGACTTTGACACTCTCCTCAAGACGGCCTGCTGGCTCCGCGAGCGCATCAACGGAGGCATGTTCGTCTACGCCCTGACCTGCGCCTGTTTCCACCGCATCGACTGCGTCGGCATTACCCTCCCCGCGCCCTATGAAATCTACCCCTACTTCTTCGTCGACAGCCACGTCATCAACAAGGCTATGATGATGAAGATGACGAAGGCGGTCACCGACCCCATCCTCATGGACTACTATGGCATCAAGGTCACTGACAAGAACCTCTGCGTCATCGATTGGCGCAAGGGCGTGCGTCGCGCACTCACGGAGTCCGACAGAATCGGCTATTTCACGGAAGACGTCGACCTCAACACTTACATGTACTATCTGCACATGAACTATCCTTTCTGGATGACCGATGACGTGTACAACCTAAACAAGGAACGCCGTGGAGAGATCCTCATGTACGCTAACATGCAGTTGCTAGCAAGGCACCGCCTGGAACGCCTGTCACGCGGCATGTGCGACATCAAACCACTCACGCTTTCCGAGACCCTAAAGGTTGGCTACTGGCCCAAGATTCGCATGCACACCGGAGACGAGATGCCCGTCCGTCAAAAGAACACTGTCATCGTCAATCAAGATAACATCAAGTACAAGCGCCAGTTGGACGACGTTGAGATGCTCATCCGCAACGGCATCCTGACCGGCAGAATTGAACTTGTAGGTATCTTACAGTAATTTTCATAGCTGATCTTCTATCAGTATTCTATTTATATCACTAATGTTATGTGTGTACCTGTAGCGCGACGGAACCCTCATCAACCTTAAGAAGCCCGAAGATATTGAAAACCTAGCCCGCATGGTGCTCGGCGGCATCGGAATCATCAGGGACGACGCCAAGGTCTTGCTCATCACTAACCTGCTTCGCAAACTGCTCGGATACGGCGTGTACAACAGAAACAAGTACGTATTGTCCATTTTCTTTTCATTTATGATAACTAGGTATCAATAAATCTCAATTTTATTCTTTCATTTCGTTGAAATTTTATTTTAATAACTTATGTTTTTTTCTTTGTTTTAGATACACATACGTGCCCACAGCCCTGGATACGTACTGCACGTGCCTGCGCGACCCTGTCTTCTGGATGATGATGAAGCGCGTCACTGATACCTTCGATCTGTTTAAGAGGACCCTGCCCGCCTACACACGAGAGGAGCTTGACTTCCCCGGCGTCAAAGTGGAACACATCAGCACGGACAAACTGGTCACCTTCATGGACGAGTACGATATCGACATTACCAATGCCATGTACCTCGACAAGAGCGAGATGCAGAAGAAGCGCTCCGACATGGTGATGGTCGCCCGCATGCGCCGCCTCAACCACCACCCCTTCAAGGTATCCGTCGATGTCGTCTCCGACAAGGCCGTCGACGCCGTCGTTCGCATCTTCCTCGGACCTAAATACGACTGCATGGGCCGTCTGCTATCTGTCAACGACAAACGCATGGACATGGTCGAGATCGACAGCTTCATCCACAAACTGGACACCGGCAAGAACACCATCGTGCGCGACTCGATGGAGATGCACGGAGTCATCGAGGACAGGCCTTGGACGCGCAGCATCCTGAACCGCGATATGGACACCGCTGGATCAGGCATGAGGACCGTTGAGAACTGGTGGTACAAGACTAGGCGCGGGTTCCCTCAACGCCTGCTGCTGCCTCTGGGTCGCCGCGGTGGTATGCCCCTGCAGATGTTCGTCATCGTGACTCCTGTCCGCACCGGCCTTCTCCTCCCCAGCATCGACCTCGACACGATGCGTCAGCGCCGCGCCTGCCGCTGGACTTCTTGCATCGACACTATGCCTCTCGGTTTCCCCTTCGACCGCATGATCAAGCTGACCCGCTTCCACACCACCAACATGAAGTTCTGCGACGTGCTGGTGTACCGCAAGGACATGGATACCTCCAACACCGTCAAGGACATGGACACATCCGACATGATCATGAAGCGCGACGACCTCACGTGCCTGGACACAGACATGCTCGTGCGCAGGTCTTACAAGGACGTCATGCTCATGTCAGTTGACAACATGATGCGCAACTAAATTATCACAATAGATATTTATTTTAGTTTTAATACAGGCATTTTTAAAACGAAAATTCTCTTTTTTACTTTTACCTTTACATCCGTCAGGATAGGTATATTAGATCACATTGGGTATGCTTTGTAAGCATTCAAAAGGTAAAATATAATTAATATTCGAAACTGAAAACATTAACAAAGTTTTACTTTTCTTTAGCAAGAAGTGAGTTTGTGTGTGAGTTTAGATGAAATGTCGTTGAAGTTTAATAACCGTACTTTCAGAAATCCAGCAGAAGTGACCAAGTTTTGGATGTTTGAATCCTAAATAAACAAAGTTACCGTCTTTGAGCCTCCCGAACCTTTCCATTCAGAAGTTTTCTTCCACGTCACTTTACTTTTACTGAAATGTGTTTTATAACAAAGCCAGAGAAAGAAACGCACTGGAATTAAAATTTTCCGAACAGATTGATCAGGTAGAAGAGTAATTTAAAAGGTGCGCTATGAAATAACGGAATACCAGCATCGGTATTCGCAATAACGCTGGATGAAGCGATGCACTAGCGGAGCTCAGGTACGCCCTTTAGCGAGACTCGCAGGAATTTCAATTCGATACTCGCGTTTGATTTTTTTCGAGCTTTCGATCGAAATGCCTCTGAAGCTGAACAAGATTACTAATGTGCATGTGATTGAAATACACTAATTAAGTTCGGATAGAAGACTGATTTTGTAAAGAAGTTATAGGCCTCTGTC
Organism: Eupithecia tripunctaria; assembly: GCA_955876795.1. Classification (NCBI taxonomy): domain Eukaryota; kingdom Metazoa; phylum Arthropoda; class Insecta; order Lepidoptera; family Geometridae; genus Eupithecia; species Eupithecia tripunctaria. Next base: position 15,904,210 of record OY041611.1, on the reverse strand, counting down.
ATCATAATGCAGATCCTTTTTACCCGCGACGGAACGGAGACGGTATATGCGTTTAGGGTGTGATGTTGTTTGTATGTATGTATGTATGTATGTATGTATGTATGTATGTTTGTATGTATGTATGTATGTATGTATGTGCAATTTGCAATGTTCCCAATTATCTCCCAAACGGCTTGACCGATTACGGTGCGGTTTTCAGCTTCGGGTTCGAAATTAGGTGGCGATGATTCTTAGCTAGTTTTTATTGTCTTCACTCACCAGGGGGCGCTGTTATATGTGTGTTTAGTGAAAACCAATGTTGCCATTTATCTCCAGAACGGTTTGTTCGATTGAGACACAGTTTTCAGTATAAGGTATGGGGTTCATTGGCGATGGTTCTTAGCAAAGTTTTATGGTGTTTGCTCACCAGGGGGCGCTGCAATCGACGTTTTAAAAATATATTTTTGTACAATACAATACAAATACTCTTTATTGCACACCAAGAAACAGAAATACAGAAAAGAAAACACAAACACAAAAACAGTTGCACAATGGGCGGCCTTATCGCTAAGAGCGATTTCTTCCAGGCAACCTTTGTACCTTTATAGACGTGTTTGCCAACACACTCCGTTGCTAGGCAACGCGGTGCGTTGCTATTTTAATAATAACATAATAATTAAAATAAAATAAATACAAAAAGGGCGTGCCTCTGTCGTCGGTATACTACTAATGTAATGTTCACTCAGCTTGCTTTACTAAGGTCCGTATTGTATAGGCTTCCCCATGCTTTACTTATGCAGTCATTTCGTGAGTTCTACTCAAGCTTAGAATCTCTGCTCAAGTAAATCTTTATTATAGAACGTAACTCTGACGCTACTTGGCTAGTTGCACTACCTAAATCTCTACTTAAGTGAGTTTAATTTTGTCTATGGTCTACACATTTATCTAGGCGAAAAGCGTTCCTTTACCTTATCAACCTGACTATCATAATTTTTCTTTTTTTGTTGTTGTGACGGTTATTGTGAAACGAAACGCAACGATTTCAAAACTTAATAAAAAGAAAGCCTATTTGACGATAGTAACGAGACATGATCGTAACGTCTCATATTTGTATGGGATTTACGTAGTTCCCAGTCCGCACGATACGGGGAGATGGGGCGCTATACTAAAATCTATGGGAAACTGAGACGTCTCGATATTGTCGTCAAACTCACCCCTCAGTTCAGTTTCCGAAAGTTAAACTTACGAGTATTCAAACACAACTGAAAATCATGACGTGTTTAATTCTGACTTGTTAAAAATTAAATACACTTGATTAAAGAGTTGACCATTGATTAATTAATGAAAAGGATGATCTGCGTTCGAAAAATCGGCTGTAAGTAAAGTAGAAAATCTCTAAAAAGTTTCAAATAAAATCAAAATAAAATTTTGAAAAACCCACGACGGATATAATAAATAGTATGTACTTAATCGAAAAAGGAAGAAATAATTTTTGCAAAACCCCCGACTAAATGGAATTGAAAAAGACAATTATAGCTTCCTAAATTTTTTCACCTATCCATTACTACAAAGCCAAAAAAATCCGTCGGGGGGGGCTGCCATTTCCGATTGCCAATTGCCATCTGAATTTTCCGGTACCCAGTGTGGCGCTGGCTTAGAATTTGCACCACCACCTCCATCTCTTCCTGTAAGTGTCGTAAGAGGCGACTAAGGGATATCCACCGATGGCGGGCAGCAGCGCCCCGTACAGAACAATTCTACCACCGAACTGCGATCCCCAACTCGCATGCCCACCGTGGGGATTATGGCCACTACCCCCATGAGATAAACGTCAATAAGGCGTTTATCAGTGGTCAGTACAGCAGTGGACTAATCCGGGCTGTTGAGGTTGAGGTTCCTGAATTTAAATGACTAGGTATAAAGATTATCTCATACAGTCAATGAATAGATACAAATGTGAACTATAATAAATGTTGAATTTACAATTGAAAAAACGTTTAGATTATCTGTTGTCTGCAGCCACCCGACGGATTTTTTTGGCTTTGTAGTAATGGATAGGTGAAAAAATTTAGGAAGCTATAATTGTAACTAAAGGTAATTTAATTGTCTTTTTCAATTCCATTTAGTCGGGGGTTTTGCAAAAATTATTTCTTCCTTTTTCGATTAAGTACATACTATTTATTATATCCGTCGTGGGTTTTTCAAAATTTTATTTTGATTTTATTTGATTCCTGGAACAATAATTTACAAACAAAAGCCTAAATGAACTCGGAATAAATCTTCAATAGCCTCTTGCTAGTTGGATGAAAATAAACTGATAAATTCTACACTGATATACAATAAAATCTGTAGATTAATGTATTTCGCGCATAATTATCCGCGCATTTAACAGCATACAAATGAATTCAGCGATGCATGGAGTAGTCAGCGCTACAGCGCTCGGTAAAGCGCTCGGTGAAACGTTGTGCAGCTTAATAGCTTCGTGTGAATCCTTCAGCTTAGCGGATGTGAATTAGAGAGCATTTGTTTATCACTTTCATATGCTTAGGGATTCTAATCGCTTTTGAAGTCTAGGATTCAGTCCCTCATCTACGTTATTATGTTTATTTTTAGGAACTTTTTTCATATACATATTTCTCAAAGTCAGAGCTGTTATTTTTTTGGTATTCTTATTATTTGGTATATTCTCATTGATTCTAGAAGATAAACAATCCCTCTGTATCCACCAATAAATCATCTAAGAAATAACAGTTCAAGTCGGTATTTTTGGTAGGATTTCAGAGCAAACTGTTAAAAATCACCACTCAAACAGACGTGCCTGAATCTGAATAACGGATGAGTCTCCAGGGATAAGATTTCTTTCAATAGATACACTACTTTTTGTTAGAAAACTCAACTCCTAGTAATCCTTACGGCTAGAATAACAGGCATCCGTGCCCGAGAAAATATTGTAAAAGAATTTCCTTTCCTGTAATATTACTCTACAAAACGTGGAGTAAATCCCTGGGTTTGTAACTCCCCGAGTGCCGACGGAAAATCACGTTTCCAAATAAAAACAGGAAGGTGGAACGAAACCATGATGTTTCCTTTTATCTTTTTCTAATAAAAGTTGGTATTTCGAAATAAATAATATGGACATAGAGTTTATTTTCATTAGCTAAACTACAAACCAAGTTTGTGTTAGTGAATGAATTCGATATTTTACAATCTGTAAAAAACTCAATCAAACTACGATGGTTCTTTACAGTAAATTCATCTGATTTCATACGTTTAATAGTTTGAAAACAGCGTGCCCTTTACGTTGGTAAATATGCAAAGCTCGCCTGACAAAGCCACCCAAGGACTCTACAAACTTGCAGTTGAATAAACATGAATGCGTCCTGCTATTTGCCTTGCATTTCACAAGTAAATAGGTTCATTTGGCAGCGAATGAAAAGGAGGATTAGTTGCTCTCGACCGAGCCACTGAACCGCTGGATTTTAACTAATTAAATTCTCTATTTTACTTACTAGAATATGTGATATTTCATGAAATGCGAAAAGGAAATTAATTTGATTGTTTATAAATTTGTTGAATTAGTTTACAGGCAAACCACTGGAGCATGGCTTTGTTACAAATAATCGCTACCGGGATCAAAGTGACCAGTAACAAAGTCGTGGGCGAATGCTTGTTGTTCAGTACCCAAGCTGTGCAGCATCTCATATGCGCATAATAAAACACATCGCCTCACACTTGACTGCACAACGAGGAGCAACATTGACCTTGCCTTTGTTTACAATGTCAGGACGTCAAAACAGGTTTAATATACAGCAGTGTGACTTCTAAGGTCTTTCAATAACTAAACTAACTACTGTTTAACCCGTGGAAGCGACGGGCACTTTTGCCACTCCTAAATGGATCTATTATAAAAGTAATACTTTTGCGTCCAAGTTAGATTTACTTATTCAACTCCATGATAAGACCGTAAATACGACACCTCTTTACAAACAAAACTTCGTTTTCGTTTTCAAGGGTTGTTGTACATTTGCCACTAAGTAAAATCGTTACATGTCACATTTCATAAATTGAAAGAAAATTCGTCACATGCGTTAGTAAATATGTGTCGTTATTATAAATTTGTACTCGTAGATACAGACTAAGCTAAGCATCTTGGAGCTAGATGTTGCTGTGTGGATTGGTTATCCAGCATTACTTATTTATCGTAAACGTCAAGGTTTTATTTTTTGTCTATTTATTTTAGGATGAACAGATACATAATGTATGTAGCTGAAATTCAATGGAACACTCAAAGTTGACGAGCGTAGCTACTAATTGCCTGATTATTTTTAAACTTAGCTCAGAACAAGTTTCAACATGACAGTAGGACTTCAAGTTACCATGACGAATGACAATGAACCGGTCCACCCTGTATTTACTTCCACAATTAGCAAACTTCCCAACCAGCCACGGATGTGGGAATGGTTCCCAGGGAGGTCCTCTCGTTAAATAACGGCCCGCACGGCTATAATTCCAGGGACGAGCTATTGTGCTGCAAACCCTCAGGCCCTCTGCTCCCCGCCAGGTACTTATGGCTAGAGAATACTATCTGCCTCTTTGTTCCTGCACATTCAGAAACGACGGGGGTAGGAGAACAAGCTGTGGTGGACGTATGAACGATCAATTTAATTTGATCAATGGGAAAAAGGTATGGTTTTAGAAATATATGCATTTTTATCTGGACATTCCGAATAGTCCCCTGAATAAGTAACAATATTAGTTATTGGGAGGATTGATTCGAGTTATTCTGTTAGCAGTTTTATGGTATGAAATAAGAAGTAATAATTGTGATCTTTATATGCAAATTCTAGTATCCATAACACAAGCTCTGCTTAGATTGGGGGCTTTAATGCTGTTTAAATTTTTCATCATTATACTCGTATTTATTTGTCAGTGTAACATTCAGCTACCAACGCTACTCACAAAGAGATTCAATTACCTCGACGACATCATGATTTATGAAATTTACAACAAAGTCAAAGAGCTCTCTGGCTTGATACTTGTTTAAATTCTCTGTTGTGTTCATAAATAGGTTAACACGCCTCTGCGAGTCCGGACGAGCTTAGTGTGTATTTAATAATGGCGGGTACCGGCGGACCTTGATACAATAATGTACGAGAGTCCTTTGTGTACGAGTTATTGTCTAGGTGTAACAGACACGAGATGCTTCATAGAAAAGTAATTAACACACGAGAGAGTTAGGCACCAAGCTTTTAATTAAGCTTTCGCTAGTTCCACTTTAACATGTAATATTTGTACCTAAACCCTTTAGTATTTATTCTCTTTGAAGGTAACCCTTGATTGGAGTCCGTGCGCAAACTCTCAAAGTCTTTGAAGCTTAATATTCAGTCGTTATTTTGTTAACTTTGGGAGTTATTATGAGCTTACGATATTTGGTCTTTATGTTGTTAACTTTGGGACTTTGTTTAAGCGGTATTAATTTTTCTTTGACTGTTTATTTAATTTCACCTCACCTAATTCTAATTCTAAGTGGGGGAACTAAGATCTGCACGGACGTCTCGCATAGGAGTGTATTGTGCATTATCCCCCTGCCTAAGCAGGCCCTAACTAGCCCAGCTCCTTGAAGTATCGGAGAAGGACTTTAGGTGACTGACAGCTTCGCCTTCACCTCACCTCACCAGCCTATATTGGTTCACCGGGCCTCCCCCTGCACTTTACTGGTTTTTATATCATGAAGGTAATGCTGTTAATCTCCACGCTGGGCAAACTGGTTGGGGATTTCAGTTCGGTGGTAGAAATGTTCTGCAGGAAGCACTGCTGCCCGCTCCCAAGTCGATATCCCTTAGTCGCCTCTTACCACACCCGCGGGAAGAGTTGGAGTGATGCAAATCCTAAGCCAGCACACCGCTGCTTTATTTATTATAATTTGTTGAATTGTGTAGGAATCATAAATCTTATACCAATAAATGAATCTGAATCTGAAGCAAGGTAATCTTCTTAGCCTAGCCTGAAGGCAGCTTCCATCAACTACGCCTACAATTTCGTAGCCAAGCCTGTCAAAGGATGACAAGCCAATCTTCAACCGACATTGCAAACATGGCGCAGGAATCTAATAACCGGACGCACAAGGACGTGCAACATAAATGTCTCTCAATTACAATCTGTTCCGCCCCTCTGTGTGTCGGCCAGCTCGGCTAATTTAGACGAGGTTGGTGCGGCTGGCTAGTTGCTATGGCGATTTGATTGGGGAGTGAGCATTTGATGTCTGCCCCATAATTGGACGTGATCTATCAATATATAAGATTACTGTAGGCATACGATGAAAGCAAAGCGAGCAACTAACCCAATGAGGCACGCAGAACCCTCCCATATTTGAAGTTTACTCAGGTACCTACTTTTATTAATATGTGGATCGAACGAAACGTGAATCAACAAGCACCATAAACAGGAAAAAAAAATCTTCTGATGAAAAATAAGTAAGTAAATAGTTAAAAGCCTCTCTCTTTTTTTCGAAGCAAATGGCAATGTCTCCGAAGTTCTTTTAGGTGCGCAATCCCCCAGTCGTCCGTGATGCATTGCAATCTAATTCACGACCCTGCCCCGGTCTTGCGATGGATCGGAAATTGATAGAACCGTCTGTCGGCTACATGCTATTTTCAATCTATCAGTAAGTAGCTTATATCTGCCGTGTGTAAACATGTTACTTACTCATTATCATTCGTCAATTACGCCACCGTCAGCTTCTAAACGTACCGATCCTATCCATCCAAAGGTTGCCTGGAAGAGATCGCTAATAGCGATAAGGCCGCCGATTGTGCCTCTCTAGATTAGTTAGCAGTAATTTCCTTGTTTGTTTTTGTTATGTATTGATGGTGCAATAAAGTTATAATCTATCTATCTATCTATCTATCATCATCATCAACCAATATTTCTCCGCTGCTGGACATAGGCCTCCCCTGATGAGCACCATAGCGCCCTGCTTTTGCTTGATGCATCCTCATCCCACCTAATCCTACCTGACCGGAGGGCATCCTACACTACGTTTAGCGAGTCGCGGTCTCCAGTCAAGAACACTTTTACCCCAGCGGTCGCCGGTGCTTCCTAATTCTTTGAGCTATATCGATAACTTTAGTTCTGTGTCGAATGTATTCGCTACAAATCCTATCCTTCAGAGAGACTGCTACTTACTAGTTGAGATATATTTTACGAAGGAAACCTACCTCTAGATGTCAGTTTCCATTCAGGTAATGGTCATATTAGTGTGTCCGAACCTGCGTCCAAACTGAAGGTATTATCAAAAGTTAAACAATATAATACGTGTTTGTCGTAAATCTCCATCGCAACTCCGTGTACGTACAGACGCAACATTCATCACTAACTGAAACAGATAGTTACCTACAATGTTAGAACGTGCGCAGTTCATTATTCTCACTCAACGACGAAGAACTACTAAAGGATTTGGCGGGTTTAGACGGTTTCTGGCGGTAGAGAGCAGGAAATAAAATAATCCTTTAATGTGGCTTCGGGGTAACATTAGTAGTGATGCAGTGGCTCGCAGCGCGGCGCCATGTCGTGATACTGAAGATAAATGGAGTCGCAAGTGATCGATGGCTGCACTGCTTTACCTGAACCTCTAATGACGCTGGGACAATCGCTGGGGTAATCGTGTAGACCGCGACTCTGTGAACATAGTGTAGTGCACCCTGTAGCTACATGGAAAAACGATCAGAGAAGGACTAATAGCTAGCCTACGCACGGATTTGCCCGTTAGGCGAGACTCTGATCTAAGATTTCGCCACACACGTTCGGGCATCAGTTCAAATCTTGATTCCAGCGTAGACGGTTGTCTGTATAAATGACTCTTACAAAGCCTAGTACACATGCACAGTTGGGTGCGGATCTAACTGCCCCATGCCCGATCTGGTGAATTTGTCCACGGGCAGCGAGTGGACAGATAGCAGGCAAACCCGTGTCTGTTTTCACCGTATACCAGCAGTTTTGGCTGCCAGGTACGTCTGTCAGGTAGAACCGAGGGGAAAATCCGTGCGTGTATGGCTAGCTATTGACAGATATTAGATGCGGCAAGCTGAAAAGAGCTATAACGATTCCAACGATATTAGTAATACATATAGCTCCCTATAAAATTTTAGATATATCGTAATTTTAAACACATTCGACGACGCGGCTCGACACCGAACAAAAAAACTCGACAGATGCGGCCATTGTTTTTAAAATGGCCGACAGCTGGAGAGGGCTTGACAGATGACTGGAGCGCTCATTATAGCACAGCATGGCAGGCCACCGTTCAGCAGTGGAGTCGTATAAGAACTGCAAAGTCTTTGGCATAAAAGCCCATAAACCATAAGATGAAGCCCGGTTGCTAAATATAATGATCATAAGATTTTCTGTGGGTTACTGTTAAATACCCGCCTCGCGCAAATAAACAAGACCTACTCATATACCCAGGGATTCCATTGTCGGGCAACAGCGGCTCGATCAACGGATCTTCCGGCTGACCGGGCGCGCGCTCGGCTGTTCATCTCTTCTTTATTGGACGTTTATTGTGTGCCCAAACAAGTCCGATCAAAGGAACACTGAAAAAAAACATTGGTTGGATTAACCAGATTCCGCGTTGATTTTACCAAAGTCGCAGGTTGAATACGGTCCTATCGCGAATTATTGTTGATTTTACCAACCTATTATGGTTGGTTAAATACTAAACCGGTTTAATAAAATTAACTATTTGATTAAGTTGAATATACCTAAGTTATTTTTTTTAACCATTGTCAGTAAGAAACAATTACAAAAGCTATTCGGTAAAATCTGCCAAATTGTTTCTACTATACAAATGCTATTTAGTATTTTCTACCAAATTAGTTTAGTGACATATACCAGACCTAACTTAGTCATGTAACAAATAACTTTCACAGTATATATTAAAGGGGTTTAGTATATTGTACTAAACTCATTCTAGTAGAATGTAGGTACCTACGTCCTTCACGAGTACTTTGGTAGATAATATCAAACTTAGTTTGGTTATTCATGCCATAGGGGTTCCGTACATTGTATCAGACTTAGTTTAGTATTATCACCCGAAGGGGTATTGTAAATTTTACTAAACGAAGTCTGTAACTCCTACAAAAGGGGTTTAGTTTATTCAACCGGACAGAATCTGGTAATTTTTACCAAATAGCTTTGTAATCTTTATTAAACGAGTTTTGTAAATAGTACCAGATTTCGTTTGGTGATTTCTAAGCTCAGTTAGGTATTTTTTTTACCAAATAGCTCTTGTTTATTCTTCCTGACTTGTTTAGTACTTTCTACTAAATAGCTATTGTAGCTTAAACTAGTGTTGGTTGGTGTTGTATGCTAAACTTGCACTGGCAAAACTCACAAAAGCTATTTAGTAGGAACTACCATAGAACAAGTACACAGGTTGAATAATTAGGAGCTATTTAGAAAATGGAGGTCTATAAAAACAATTGAAGAATATTTTAAGTACTTTATTTATTCACCGAAAATTCAAACACATTTTACTAGTAGAAAGTGAAAACATTACACAATGATGATGTCATGCTTACATTATTTTAGTAAATTTTAAATATGCTGTCCATACGTAGAATAGGTAGGCCTCAAATTATGGCTTTATGCTTACCGAAGACTTAGGCATACGCATTTTATTATTAGCACTGAAGTCGATAATAACTGTAATAAGTCGTAGGCTACTTATCTAGATATCTAACGACATATTCCCGAATTCAATACATATTATTGATTAAACAAGAATGTGTAAGAGGCCGTCGGCAAGCATAAAGACATTGTGCTTAGGTAGGTAAGGTACCTATTCTACCTATAGATAATTTTAACAAACGGATACAGAATAATCAATAAGCCAATATGACAAAGTTTAAAAGTAATTAAATCAACAATATGATTCGCCTGATGCAATAACATGAACATTAGTAGGAGCAATTATTAAATTGTCTGGTTTTAACAATTCCATGGTACCATTTTCACTGTCATATTTTTCGGGAACTTTTACACAGAATGTACTTTCACTACACTACACTGTAATATTCACACACTTTCTCTAGTTCACCAGCATTAACAAATTAATAATAGTTTAATCAGATCAGTTAATTAATATTAAATAAATCCACCGACAGCGACCTGCGATACGACTTCCAATGCCTGGCGGAGCGAATTAAATAAACCGCCCGCGTGGCGCGGGTGGTATTTATACAATGCGCAGGAGCCGCTTCTGCGGGGGGTGGAAAACACTGACGTGTGTACGTACAGCACAGAAACTATTCTGTTTGGTAAATTTTATGATTATATTTTGTAACTTCAATGTTTGCAATAAGTTGAATCTGCTAGAGTATTTTGTTGAAACTACAAGATTATTTTGGTAGAATTAGGTAGGTACAAAGGTAAAATGGTTGTTATACCGTTAGCAAAGTTATGGTTAAAACCACAAAAGAGTATCGTTGATTTTACTTAACCATACTCCGGCCAAATTCCATGTAAAATTAAGGAACAACGGGGGCTAAGCCTCGGAGCGCAGCTAGTTATCATTATAATTCTATGAACCTAATAAATTCATAATAAAGCCCCCCGCCGGTCGCCCCGTTCTTATAATTATAACCAATTGTTTACAAATCTATGGAATAAAAAGCCAAGGCAACTACTGAAATGGATTTTACCAATCAATGATGTGTTACTAAAGATGATGTAAGTATCTATTATTCATACTGCGCGGTGCAGCGGTGCTCAGATTTAGTTCCTCTACGAATAATTTTACCCTACCACCAACGGAGGAGTACTATGAAAGTCTACAAAAACAGAGATAGCTTTTTGAAAAGGTGTGATATTCACAATAAAAATACAAGAAACGAAACAAGATCAAATTACACATTAGTTCATCATTGAACGCTTGTTTACGACTTTTACGTAGTCAGGTTTTAGTTTTTAACTTTATTTTATAAACTACTAACTCACTTATATAAGTAATTATGCCATGATGAAATGTGTCGTGATTTTTAATTTATCAACGATACTCTTTTGTGGCTTAAACTATATCTTTGGTAACGGTTTATCAACCATTTTACCTTTATAATTCTACCAAAATAATCTTGTAGTTTCAACAAAATACTCTAGCAGATTCAACATAATTCAAACGTTGAAGTTACAAAATAATATCATAAAATTTACCAAACAGAATAGTTTCTGTTGGTTAAGTAAAATCAACGATACTCTTTTGTGGTTTTAACCATAACTTTGGTAACGGACATCAACAATTTTCTTTTCTGATTCTACCAAAATAGTCTGGTAGTTTCAACAAAACACTCTAGCAGATTCAATATAATACAAACGTTGAAATTACATAATAACACCATAAAATTTACCAAACAGAATAGTTTCAGTTGGTTAAGTAAAATCAACAATACTCTTTCGTAGTTTTAACCATATCTTTGGTAAAGGAAATCAACCATTTTACTTTCGTAAATTCAACATATGAGTTTCATAATACTCACTTAATTTTCCTGGTAAAATGCTCAACTATTCAAGTTTGGTAAATTCAGACAAACCATTTTTTTCAGTGAAAATATTTGAATAAGTAAAACTTTTACTTATTGTTATTACTTTTTTAATAGAGAAGACAGGAATGCTAGTTTCCTGTAAAAAAAATTTTGAGTTTTTGTCTTATATCGGACGGAAGTTTGTTTCTAACATAATGCTTTCTTTAAATAAATTAATTCTACTGACATATTTACCATGTTAGTTTGTTTTTGTACCTATCCTAAATTTCTTTATTTTGTATTCAGTTGCATACCTGTGCCCAATAAATGATTTCAGCGTGAACCGTGATAGTTTCAGAAATAATTATTATCATTGTTATGATATTTTTTGCGCCTGTTTGTGTGAAATAGTAGCACAAAAGTAATGTTCTTTATATTGTTCAGAGACAAACAGACCGTGTACGAATAAGCCGGGTTTTAAAACCACTTATTCTGTATGTAGAGCACGGAAAGCATAACGACACTATAACGCGTTCTTTACGGATGGAATAAAAAGTTTAAATAATTATGCTGTTCTTCCTACTTTTATGAAAATTATCGCAGACCTTTGAACAAACAAACGCATTGGAGAACTCTGCAATGTTAGGTCTGGTTTTAATAAACGAATTGAATTGAATTTAAATAGAAAGAGATGCGTCGCATACACAACTCCGTGCCTTTTCATCCAAAGAAACTAGTTTAACATGCCAACAATCAGAGAATGTATCATTCTTCGCGGCACAAAGAGCTGCCTCACAATATCAACGGGGAGTAGACCCTGGCCTACATCCGGCCAGCGCCGCCGCCGCCGCCGCCGCCGCCCGCCCAGCCGGCCGAGGGCGGCGAGCATTCATCTGCGCCACTTGTTGTCAATGGACAGTATCAATTCCCTCGTTTCATTTGTACCACAATGGCGCTGGCTGTGTACCTTTCTGTTTTATCTACTCTTTGTTTTGTTCAAGCGATGATTGGAAGATGTTAATCGGCAGCGGTGTTTCATTCAACAGATATTTCATTGTGACCAAGTTTTGAATTGCTTTCGTAAAAGATATTGATATCGATCTCTCGGCAAGTGAATTTGGTTCTTCATTCTATGGTATAACGTTTACTTATTTACGGTGCCACAAAACATATGTTTATACATATATAATATCTCCCCATTCCAGATTTGTAATGTGTTACGTATGTGACACCCTTTATAGTGGTCTAGAGAATGACGTCATCTCTCAGGTTGTCCTGCTGGGACCTGGTGGGACCGCATAAGAGTTGACTCAAACTCAAAACTCAAACTCAAAAATGCTTTATTTCCATAAATACAATAAATGTACACTTAGAAAAGGTCAAATCATATTAAAAAATACACTGACACGGAAATAAAGTGGTATTTTTGATTTCGATCGCTTCGGTATGTAGACTAAAGTAAAGAAACGACGAAGAAACCTTTAGCCTGTTAGTTGTTATTTTTCGAGTTGGAGCAAAATCCGTCCCAAGCTTTTTTATCCTCTAGATACTTCATTCCCAATCCCATTTTGTACGTAGGTGATAATAAATGTTCATAAAACAATAACTTCAATAAACATAAAGACCCCAAAGAAAATAAACTTGCGGCATTCCAAACCATAAACCTTAGCGGTAGCTTAAGTATGTTTCAAAGCCGAAAGACGTCTCCAACTTCTAAATACCATCAAACGTTTCTCAGGAGGATACTTCAATCCTTCAGCCAACATACTTATTCATTCACAGCACACATAATAGCCCGTATTCCCGAGCAGTAAGGTTCAGGGCAGGTGTACACGCAACGTGGTGGAAGGGACCTTCGAAGCGAACAATTGTGTAAGTTAGCGAAGCTTAGCCGCGATTGTGAGAGAAATGATTGTTGTTCTAACAAAGTGGAAACTCTCCGTCTGCAGATAGCTATTATGAATGTGATTATTAATTTAACTTACTGCTGAGTTTGGTAATTAATTTCAAGCTTGTATTGTGCCTCTACAATTTAGAACCAGGTACCTACAGGTATAACTACGATCTTCATGTATGACATGGCTTCTTTATAGGCCATAACAGAATTAAGTCAGTCTTGAATATTTTTTGTTTGTTTGAATATAACCCGTGGCCGTGTGCCGGCTTAGAATTTGTACCATCCCAACTTTACCCTCGGGTGTCGTAAGAGGCGACTATGGGATATCAACCGATGCGCAGGCAGCAGCACCTCCTGCAAAACAATTTTATCAGCAAACTGCGATTCGTATAAGTTTTTCAAGCCGTATGCCAGCGTGGAGTGTAGTAGGTACACATACTGGTCCACTGCTGGACGATAGGTGAATAGAACCAACATAAACAGTATTATCGGGTCTCAGTTGGTCTTTAATTACCTTAATTCAACTACGTATAGTATAACCATATGAAAATATTAATATTTGGACGACCAATTTGTATTTTTAGCATCGCATGTTTCAGCTCGCGTGGGCGATGCCTTGATCCCTTTTATTACTCATTTTACAAGAAAATTAGTTCGTTAATATTTAATCTGTAAGTACCTAGCCTATTGCTAGCCTATTGCTGCTACTATCATAGAATATATATTAGAAGAAAAGAAATTCAAAGAATAGACAAGCAGGTAACTGGATATTCGGCGAATAGACATACCTTACTTTTTTGGGGGCAAGAATTGTACCAAATAAACTAAACCCCATATAGAGTCTGTTCAAAAAGAGAAGAGTCGTGGGAATTGAGGGCGCGCGTGTGCCAATTGACAACTTTTGTTTCGGTAACAACACTGCTCTGTCATTGCAGTACGACTAAAAGTGTTAGTTCACCGAAACGCCACGACTCTTCTGTGTTTGAACAGACACTAACATACAAATTTTCGACGGATGACCCGAGAGCTGGTGATTATCAGGCGCAACGGTGCAACGCACGCATCAGCATTACTTTTAAAGAACTTTATTATCATACAAACACAGGGTTTACTTGTGATACATAACAGAATTAATCTAGGTTTTACAATATTTTAACTAAACAACATTGCTTTATAGATCAGATTTACAATTGAAACAATTGATTGAAATTTTATTTTTTAATTCACTTTTATGCGCCCTCATTCTAAAGCTAGCAGATCCTACGACTTGCTGAGTTGCCCTCGGCAAATTCTTCTCAACCCTTGCCCTTATCTTCTGTGACAAATGATAACTCTTTAGCCACGAGCCCTCGGCAACCCTTGGCAGCTCTCGGCAACCCTCGGCAGCTCTCGGGCCTATCTGCGATCTGAATGGCCCGTTTGTTACTACAATTACGCCGTTTCAATGCCAGATTATCTGTTTTACGATTTGCGATATTAATAAAATTTGTTTGGTATTCATGATTAAGACTAATTATTAAGCTTATTTGTAACTTTTTCTATAGAAGTTGATATTTATGGATTTATTTTCAGCTAGAACTTTAAAATTAATGTATAAATATACATTTCAACGTAGATTTTATATTTTGTACATAACTAGGTTACAAGTACTCGATGTCGACCGAAGCGACTGCCCTTCGCAGTAGTCCAGTTCAGTTGACTGAACTTAAAACACTAGGTACCACTAGATCTGCAGGCGTCTTACTTTTTCACAAATTGCTAAGACTTGTTTTATCTGTAACTATACAGGGTGGGTTGTTTGAGAAGCGAGTGGATGGCCAAATTCGTGACCATGGGAGTTAGAGAAAAGTGAAGAAAAAATTGAAACAGTACCTACCTATGCAATTTTCATTTTCTCCTTTAATTAAGCCCATCAGTCTTCGCGTTTTTTCTCTAACTCTCATAGCTTCAGATTTGACCATCCACTCTCATTCCTCTAACTATCATAGTTTCTGGTTTGGCCATCGTCTCGTTTCATAAAGCCACCTTGTGGCTTTTCTGCAGTTCTGCGGCCTTCACAGAGATGGCTCGGCCCCACGGGAGGCTTTCACGAAACCTCAAACACGGTCCGAACACAAGACCTGTTTTAGGCAAAGTTCAAGAGGCTATTTTAATCTCGGTTATAATAAACTCTTTGAATGTGAACCACCACCCACCATTATGAGCGTTTTTAGCCGTGATTGTATAACCTAATGTGATGCTATTGGTTTAACCATCACACTCACACTATCACACTAATATTATACACTCGAATGTTTGCATGTAGATGGAATGTTTGTATGGATGTTTGTTACCTATTATTTCGTTTCAAGTTGACTGTACTTCGGCATATCGCTAAAGGACGGGAAAGATGCGCTTAAAATCTTGTATGGAACAAAATAACTACGAAAGTTCCCACTAATGCTATACAAGCTAAATCGACTGAACGAAATTTTACAAATCTGTAGATCTATCTCGAGAGTAAAACGTATGCTTCTTTTTTATCCCATAAATCAATCCCAAGAAATATAGAAATAACGTTTTCATAGAAAAAAGGCGTGCGAAGCCACGGGCAGAAACTAGTTACCTATAAGGGGAGTTCGAAGCTATACGGTAAACCGGTGGTGACAGAGAATCGGCCTAAATCTCTGTCAATCTGTTTGATACCTATCAAAGGGTTTCTCAAGAATGGGTATTAAAAACGCGAAGACTGTATCATAACCTAAGAATGTAAACATGCATCTCTAAACCTGTGGAAACGTGGTGGGCCTAATATGCCTATAATCACGGGTCACGGGTCACGGGTCATCAGGAATTCATTTTGATTTAACGTACTTTTTGGCTTTGCTAGTTAATGTTCCCTTACCATAACCCTCGCTTATAAGCCATAAATGATTGTGTACCCCTTCGGCTCATCAACTGTAAACAGAAGAAGCGTCGAGTCATCAACTGTAATCGCGAGCCCATCACAGTCGGTTAGCAGCCGCACGGTGACCGCGCAGCCGCCGCCGGCTAACCGGACATTTATCACTGCGGTCGAGTCGACCCCACTCAAGGTACTGGAGGGCTGACCGTTACTAGTTACTGATATTTAGATACTTTATGTTTATAATTCTAAGGCAATCATTTTATTTTACTATAAAAACTTTTATAGTTTGAAGAATCTATTAACGAATGTGGCGAAGGAGTGTTACACAGGTGGGTTAACTACGAACCTAGTTGGTAGGAAGAACCCCAACGTTTCATCCCTAACCGTGTGGTGCCTACACCACCCCAACTCTTCCCGCGGACGTTGTAAGAGGTGACTAAGGGATATCTACTGGGATCGTTAAATGATCGAAAAGTACGAAATTCCTTCTAGTTTCTGCAACCGCTCGCTCACACGCGGGGGGCGATGCGATACAGGGGGAAAAATTCCGAAATATGGCGAACGCCGCCGAATGGCCAAAACGATGCGATTCTAACAACAACAAATCCGCACGAACCGGCCGCTGAAATTTGGGAGAGCTTCGTAGCCTTCTCAAATATATCACAGGATTAATTGCGCGTCTTATAGCGCAGGTCATCGGACCTCAACCTAGCATTAAAATTCATCGCGTAAGTAACGAGAAAACTTCTCAAGTACATTAAGCTGTAGCTTAGTAAGTGCCGGAGTTAAGTTCGCCTTAGATGAACGTTCACTTGCAGATATGCAAATACTTACATGAAGAGGTTAGCGATAGTGGTTTCCATTTAAGGAAGATGTATAGGGGTTGGGATACTCCAGCATGACCGCGTGGATTTTGTTAAGCTTATCGATAAGATGTAACTAATGTAACTGTCCGTTAGGAAAGTGGAGTTGTACTATACTGTATTGCACACCAATTTGTACATGGGCGAGAATAATGCTAGACTGCATTCTCTACCTGCTACATAGGTAATCCTGGGAAAAATTAAAGGTTGAGCGTTTCGTGTTAGCACGAGATTCGATTTTTATTTATGTGTGTGTTTTTTTTGTTTTAGCAAAAATCTATGTTCTTCAAGAAAAAAACTAACGCTGAAGTAATTTGCCGCAAACCGTAAACCATTTTCTGCGAACTCATGATAAAACCACCTTCTATTCAATCGTATTCGGGAGCATTTGTTAATATGTTGATTTTAGCCTAAATCTCTTATTATCCTAAATGCTCCGAAAATAATACCTATTGTATACCAATAAATAGAAGTAAGTTTATTCATAAGTTAATTAATTAATAGATTGTTAACGATTTGAGGAAAAATCCCTTTTCGTTAATTTTACCTAATCTTTAATTAATCTCGTGCCTTAAAATCCAAAATATGTGTAAGTAGTAAATTGTCAAAACTTATGACAAAGGGAGCGCCTCCCACGCCTGGGCCCTCTCGCGCCGCCAATTCCAGCCCAACAAAGAATCCTCCGGAATACATTACGTGTTATCATTTAAATGGCCGCCACACACTTCCTTAAAGCTCCAGGGTCCCTTATCTATGCCATAACTTACAAAAAATACATCTCACGAAAAATTCCGACGAGCTAATTTTACGGAATCTTTCTTCCCCCCGGAGAGGCTGGAGCGCCGAGTATTGTGCCTCAGATTGGCAGATATTCAACGATTTTCAACGCCCTTTCAATGTT
This sequence comes from Eupithecia tripunctaria, assembly GCA_955876795.1. NCBI lineage: Eukaryota > Metazoa > Arthropoda > Insecta > Lepidoptera > Geometridae > Eupithecia > Eupithecia tripunctaria. Next base: position 15,886,167 of record OY041611.1, on the reverse strand, counting down.
ATTGTCACTGAATTTTAAGTTTTTTCGCCATTCAGAGGGAAAACGGCACAGAAATTTAAATAAGTTTATAGACTTGCTTTTATCTTCCTTCTTATATAGATCGCGGAGTAACTCGATCGGTCTATGAATGCTTCATTGCCAAATGTCTTCAAAGTCTGAAGTAATTTTAATCTTTATAGAAAAAGAAAATTACAATCAGTTATTAGAAAATGAATTATACACGAAAATAAATATATTTACAAGTGAAACAATTCAGCTAACTGCAAACAATCTACAGGTAGCTCAACTGCTTGTGTTATGAATCAGACGTCGGACGCACCAGTCGACAGCGTACCCAAGACACTGGCTGCATTGTCTCGCGTATGCTCTCGGATCACGCGTTGCTTCGACCAGAAACTCAGAGAATTTTTGAAAACAAGAAATGCCCCGACATCAAACCGACCTAGGGTCTGGCCTCCGAGAGGAGCAATTTTTTTGCGATCCTCGCCCAAATCTCTCGCCGCAGCCTCACGCATGTCCTCGGAAGAGGGAAGGAATTTGAAGTAATTGAAGTAGTTTAGATCAAAAGTATCAGCAGAAGTTTAAATTCCAACGGTACATTAAAACGCTTGTACCTACATGCGAAGTGAAGCTTGTCGGTACAGAGGCCAGCCTCGGCATAAATATTAGCGCCTCGCTTGAATCCTACATTTTAAATCGCCGTCTATTTAAAGTCGACATGTGTAGAAGATCTCATTTCCTATGCCCGCAGCCGCAGCGCGGAATATTATATTTTAAGCGAGAATTTCATTTAGATCCGCTTTTCCATGAGTGTTACGTAAATCATAAAATTTTTTTTGCATTCACATCTGCTTTTGTTATCATTCGTATGGTTATAAAAAAGGGTTAGTTTTGTTGTTTTTGACTACCTAAACTAAAGTATTGCAGGAAATTAAAAGAACATAAGTACTTCTGAGCTCCAAATTGAACTATTATACAATAAAATGAATATGTCGGCGATCTAAATACACATAATTTCACATGCGCAAAATCTGTTTTATTATTTTATATTATTTGATTGTTATTTCCATGTTAGGTATTTAGACCTACTTCTTTAAATAGTATCAAAAAAGAAAAGAAATATAATTTATATACATCTATAGCTGGTTCAGGAGGCTATGGACTTATACTGTCTGTTACACTAGTTATTATGTCAAAAAATAACATATTTACTTTACTAGCTTTCCTTCTGTTAGAATATAAAATTAGTTCGTCAGCAGTAACAATAATTGAGTTATTGTTATAATAATTATCACTGTACTGACATTTTAATTAATTCGAATAAGTCCTACGTTTACCAACAGTACCTATATGCTCGGCGGGTACACATGATGGTAATACATTATCCAAAGTATCTTCACATTATTTGTAATCGCAGGTAATCTTGTAAACAGCTGAGTGTGGTGCCTTTAAAATATGGACCGTAAGAGCGATATTAGCATAATATAATATAATGTAGCCTGTGCCACCTGAGAGGAGACATCGGCTGCCAGGGTTAAACGACCAGCCCTGAATTATGGACCTTGGGAACGCTACTTTCAGCGGTCATATAAACCTACCCTTTTAATTTTTAGTAACACCTAACAAGCGGAATTAATAAAAAAGTAGCTAATTCAAATACGGGTTTTACCTATACGAGTATACATAATATATAGACATTAACGCACAGTTTGAAATGTTTGGCACTTATTTCCAAACACGAGACAAGTGTGGCAAACAAAACAGCAGGATCTCATATTCCGAGCATGTGATATTAATTTGTTCGCGGCGAAAGCTTCTGAAGGTTCAAAGAAACAGCAGCTAATGTACCTGCCAAGATTCATCTTGGGCGGATGTGCGTGGGCGGCGGATTTATTGTCTCCGCGTGCTGAGATGAAATATTACGTATTCAGTAAGAAGGAACCCATTATTGCTAATTTCCGAGAGATATGCCTCTATTTGAAATAAGGATCATATTTTATGTTAATTCTGTCGTAAAAGCTACCGAGAATTTCATAGAGGCATAAAATATCACGTTTCATTGGAAGTGTAAGTGGTCTGTTCTGATGGTAAAATAACTTAAGACTTGTAATTGTTCGACTGTTTATTTTGATCCCAATGATTTACACAGATTTTACAAATCGTTTCACGTTCGGTCCCGGTTTCAACTTACACAACTCTTCGTTCAGCAGTATTGACAGGAGTGTTTTTTACCTGAAACAACAAAAAACACAATAAATATCATAGTTGAGATTTAGCAGTCTTATTCTTGTTTTTGATCTTGCCTTGTTGAGCATATTTCCATTAAGTAGTATTTACTTTAAGGCATACAGACACACAAACTGTGTGCTGAGTAAACCGTCTGCTTAACTAGCAAAGAACAACTGCAATAAAGTTTCAAACTTATAAGCGCCTTTAAAATGATAAAGAGCATTCAAAACAAAAACTTGCTCCGATAAAATACGGGAGCAGTAAATCCGAGCGGCACTTTGCATTAAAATGTGAGGCGAGCGATAAATCGCCAAGTTTCATGCACAAAACCTGTTTTCACAAGCTGAATACCCTATATTGAATGGGGAATGAAAGTTGGATGGTTTCCGTTGACCGCGGCGCCACACAGCGGGAAAAAGTAAAGTTGTGTAAAGTTGTGTAGTAAAGTGACTTGTGGGCGAGTTGCGAGTTGGGGGAACTTACAAAGGATTACGGGCTGAATACTTCCAATCGCATAAACGTGCTTTGTTGAGTTCCCCGTTTGAGAGTTTCAAGCTTCCTGATTAAACTTTGCTTTGGATGTTATCATTTGGAGAGTTTACTTTATTAGTTTTGTCGCGCGATTTGAACAACCAGTTCTGAGAGGAACGTGACGTCTCCTTTTCCATACGAGTTGGTTGATTTATTTATTTCGAGATGCGCTATGCGCTAATAGAGAATAGTGCATCGCGCAGCCCCTCTATCATGCGGACAAGGAACTACGCCAGGTCGATCACGTCTCGCTACTAACTTCAAATAGACTCGCCCCTCTGATGACAGCGTAAAATAACAAAATGTAACTCAACACGATGAGATAAGTTTTCTGAAATCTTTATATTGTTAAAGAATTATTTCTAAAACCTCAGCGAAATTCGTCTCCCAGTAATAAGGTCACAGTTTGCGTCAGCTCCGACCCTCGTCAGTCCGAATGGACGGAACCCGCGCTCGCTGCCGTTCTGGGCACTTCACCGCTTAACTCCGTTTTTGCTGACTACAACTCTCAATACGAATTCAATTTGTGAGATGTTGAATAAGTACTTTTTATTTTAGTAGAATTTTGAAAATATATTTTTCTTTTTACTGCGAGTTGCTAAAAGGCTCTTAGTATAAATTGATAGGAATTTATATGGTTTGATAGAACTTAGCATATTATACATTCTCCTACCTATATGCTTTCAAATCTACGATTAAAGATGAACTTGTTAAACTTCAGATCTTCTTTTACCATTGTCGAAGTATGTTCTTATAAAGTCGTCAACACAAGCGTGGCTTATGTTGCTCTTGTACCAAATATGATACATGTCTTTTAAACTTACGCGATCAGAACACATTATTATAAATATTCACGGGTATTTATCGCGTTTATTTACCTATTTTTCCCGACGTTTCAACAGGTTTACACTCTGTCGTGGTCACGGGATGACTGGAGTACTGGACGGTTTCAGACTCTCTGCCTCGTGGAATCCAGTAGTAGCTAAGTGTACTCGTAGACCGGTTTCTCAGTGCATCGCGGACACGGTTAGTGTAGTGTGTCGTCCGAGTGTACAGATGGACATCCCTATTTTAGAAGATCAAGTGAGGGTAGTTGCAAAAAATGCAGTCCCCGCTTCGCAAAGGCGGTAGCTCCAGTACTCCAGTCATCCCGTGACCACGACAGAGTGTAAACCTGTTGAAACGTCGGGAAAAATAGGTAAATAAACGCGATAAATACCCGTGAATATTTATAATAATGATACATGTCTCCTCAAATGATACCTACAATAAAAGTCAACATAAATATTCATTTCCGTGCAAACATCCCGTTCCAGCACACACACACACACACACATCCATACACATACACACAGGTGAGTTTACAGCTGATAACCCAGTTCCGGCGGCGCGGCGCGGCGCCCCCTGGCGGTGGATGCGGCACATCTTGACGGACAAGGTCACGGTCTCACGGCGGAAACGGAAACACAAGGCTATAGCTATGTTACAATGCTTCAGATCTAGTGAGAAACGATATAAAACTTTTCATTAAGATGTTTTGAGGAGACAAGGAACTGCGCTTATTTATAAGTGTTTCTATGGATGCAAAGGATAAGTATTTTGTATTTGTATTGTATTTTTTCTTTATCAATAATAAAAAGACACTTTAAACCACATAAGGTTTGTCTAGTCCCCGGCATACCTTGTCTTAATATAACTTTTTTACTTGTGGTTATCAGTAGACGTAACGTCGATACGTACGTTTATTGTATTTATGGAAATAAAGCATTTTTGAGTTTGATATATTTGGCTGACATCCATACGCAAAACAAATTAAATGTTTCGGTCACATTGGTAAACATAGGGAAGTATACGAATGTGGTGTGTACAAACAAGTGTACAAACGAGAATATGGAAATTAAATTTCAGAAATCTAATTGAATGGTTCTTTTTTACCAATCTCTCTGTTGTTGATTATCTTCCACGCAACCAAGCTGTTCTGCAGTTATTAATACCTCATTCGCATATATTAGTTTGTAAACATGTATGTATGTTTGTTACTCTTTTACGCAAAAACTACTCAACGGATCGGGCTGAAATTTAGCATACAGGTAGTTCTAGGCCTGGAATAACACATAGGCTTTTTATACCATAAATCAGTTCCCGTGGGATAGGCGTGCGAAGCCGCGGGGCGCAGCTAGTACCTCATAAATCTCATAATATAAAATTTGAAATCAGTTACCGCGTCCCGGCAGAACCGAGCCTCGGTAAAAGATTAGCGCGGCTGTTGATTTCCCGAGGGCCACCGGTGCTGAAGTAGGGCTTTCGGTTTCTACCTGCTCTAGGCACAAGGTCGGTAAACCGACTTTTGTGGCTTTTCTTGCATAAAGCTTTCAGCTTTCTTCGAGCGACGCAGAAGTATACTCAAAAGCTAAATATTGATCACAAGCTTCGCGCTCGAAGCTTCTCATGGTACCTGAATAGTTGAAGTATGTTATGTTTGACACTGTCAAACGAACTTGGGAGGCCTATAACCACAAGCAGTGAAAAAAATTTTACGGATTTAAACTACCTATTACAAATAAAGTAAAGATTAATGATTAAAGATGTTTATTTGCCAGAATATATGTTACAATGTAGGTCTTAAAACTATACGAGTATTATGTCCAGTTATATTCTACCTAACATAGGCATGCAAATATTATTTTCTTATTTACACAATACTAAAATACAATTACTATTTCTAATACAAAATTTATTAATAAAATAAATAACATATTAAAAAAAAAAAGTAAAATGTATCTAAGGATATAAAATTTATAAGACAATATCTTCAATACAAAAGCAAATGAGTTAATAATTCTGTATGTGATTGTGCCAAAAAGGTTCCATCATTTCATGTTACTATAACTTTTGATTTTACTAAGAGTCTGGTCAAGAAGAGAAGAGTCTTGGCGTTCTGGTGAACTAACCATTTTAGTCGTACTGCGATGACAGAGCAGTGTTGTCAACGGAACGTCAAATTGGCACACGAGCGCACTCACTTCCCACGGCTCTCTTTTTGAACAGACTCTAATTTATTTGACGCTGTTAATATTTATCAACGGCATAGATTTGGTCTGCTGGTTTTTAATTTAGTAAAAACGTTCAGTGTACAATAGTAGATCTTAAATTATTGTATAAAGAAAGCACTCGAGAAAATGAAAATTAAAGGTAAACCAAAAGCCTACTATGGAGATTGTATAATTTGTAACCGTAAATTCGTAGCTTCTACGGTATTCTCGTAGCGGTTATTTCGTAGCACGTAGCAAATTCGTAGACATCACGTTCGATAAAATATCTACTCATTCGACATTTAAAACCGTCACTATTTTGAATTCAGACTATATTATATTAGATGTGATATTGTTGGTATTGTAATTTGAGGGGTTTTGGACATCGGTTTTTTAACTGTAGATTCTCGTATTTTGACTTTAATATTCTAATACGGACCCGTCTCAGAGTCAGAGTCAGAGTCAAATCGTTTATTTCTTTAGACTTACAAAATAAGCACTTAGACAAGTCAAATTTTTACTATACAAACAAAAAATAAGGTGCAATTGACTCTAATTTACTTCAATTTTTTGTCCACTAGCGGAAGAAGTGAAAAAGAAACCACTAGCAAGTTTATCGCTTATCAACTAATACAATCTTAGCATAACTAAGTCTTCTTCTTCTTACATACTATTGTCTGTGTGGAACTGGGCGACATCCGGCCAAGCATTAACATCATTAACGTAATCATCGAAGGAGTAATAGGTTTTCTTGATAAGATTTCGCTCAGTTGCTTCAGATGGAAGCTTATTATAGAATCTTACGCAATTGCCCACAAATGATTTGCCTACCTTTCGTAATCTATATGATGGGATGTGTAATTTGTTCTTGTTTCTTGTATTTTTATTGTGAACATCACACCTTTTCTTAAAGTTATCTCTGTTTCTGTCTGCTAACTAGCTTTGTCGTTTTAGTTTTATTTTCAAATAAGCCATTACCATAGACGTATAATCATAGACTACAAATAAAAAAAAATATCAGATAAATGAGTGTAAAATTTAAACACAAATAAATTCGTGAATTTTAATATTCCCTCAGGTGATGTAAAATTCTCTTTGTATAGTATCGCTGTCACCGAAATGCAGTATTTGCGACGTACGTGTTTGAAAAGCTGTGTCAATTTAGATCTAGACCACAATCAATATACCCGGAAGACTGTAATATACTCAGATGGGTTGGGTGCTGGCATGGGTTTAATACTGAGTGGCTTGCTGGTTCAAAATGTAGTTAAAAATTGCTATCCAAATGCCAACATAAATATAATTACCGATAGCATTCAGCAAGATGACTCTCTGAATAAGAGTACAACTTTAATTGTTCAGCTTGGTGAAAGTTGTGTGAAACGGTCACAGTTGATTAGGCTAGTTGAAGTACTTCTGGGAAAGGTACAGAATGGACTAGGGAAACTTATTATTTGCTCCTTCCCTTACTCAAAGTCATTGACATCAATTAAAAATGACAATGTATGTAAAAATAACATGCTGATGTACAACATGACATGTCGTCATAGTGATGTATTATTTTTTGATACTAATAAGTTTATTAGTAATACTTTTTTGAATAAGGATACAATGTACCTAAGCAAAAAAAACAAACTGAACATTGCTAAATTGTTAGCATATAATATTTTTGATCCCGTTATAAATAGTATAACGCAGTTACCTGACGAGCCTGTCTATGTAGTTAGTAGCAGTACTAATGAGGGCATTAAAGCGATTGTGTCAGTAAATACAAATTTAAACTGACCACATCGACAACGGGAAAGCAAAATTCATTTCATATAGTCCATCAGAACATACAAGGCTTACCCAGCAAAATCCTAGAATTAGAATTATTTTTGAATTATTTGAATGTAGATGTTATGTGCTTATCAGAACACTGGATTGTAAAAAATGAGTTACTGCCATTTTATAACAACTATTCTTTTGCAAGTTCCTATAAAAGAAAAGCTGCAATACGTGGTGGCTCTTTGATTATAGTTAAAAATAGTCTTAAATGTAAAGAACGGAAAGATATTGTAAACCTCACTATTGAGAGGACAATTGAACTTTCTTGTGTGGAACTGGAGCAACACATCATAGTGTGCGTGTACCGCCCTCCTGACGCAAATCAGGTAGCTTTTGAATGTACTATGGAAGAGGTTTTGCTGAAATTATTTTCATGTAAAAGGATCTCATTGTTTGTGGCGACTTCAATATAGATATTTTAGCGAATCCCCTCGCCGATAGGCTGCTTAATTTATTCAAATGCTTTAGTTTACGACATCTTTTTCATGATCCTACTAGGGTAACCCTCACATCTGCCACTTGTTTAGATAATATTTATTGCAGTCTATCTCCAACCAACAAAACAGTAATCAAACATTTCAAATCAGACCACTATGGTCAGAGTGTTAATTTTAGTTATAATCATAACGATAAAAACAAAGTTGAGAAATATACCTACAGGCCTATTACAGAGAGCCGTATTAAGAACTATCAAAGTCAAGTGGAACTAGCAGTAGCCAATATATCTTGCTCCGATAACCCTAATGATCTTTTTGCCAAACTTTTAAGTGTTATAAACAAAGAACACAGCGAAGTATTTAAACATAAAACATGCATAGTTAGGGACAGGGTCGGATTTACTGATTGGGCCACTCCCGGTATTTATAGAAGTAGGAATAGACTATTATGATCTTTATGGTGCTAGAGAAGCTATGTTAAATGATCCTGCGTTTCTTTCGTATTTAACAAACTACTCAAAAACATTTAAAAAAGTCTGTAACACAGCGAAATGCCTGTTTTTGAGGAAAAAAAATTTAAACTCATCAGATAAAATCAAAGCAACATGGAGACTTATAAATAACGAAACTTGTAAAACAAAATCACGAAAAAGAGAAATAAGGTTAAAAATTAATAATTCAATACTGATACAAGATAAAGATATTGCCGATGCTTTTGATTCATTCTTTTCTGACATTCCTAAAGTTGTTACCCGGTCTCTAAACTCTTCACCTTCAATCGCGGTTAAATTATTAGAATCATCTGTAGATAAATGTACCGAGGTTTTTATATTTAGTCATGTAAACGCTAATTATATTGTGAAAACATTCAAGTCTATTAATATCAAAAATACTGAGGATCTTTGGGGTATTTCAACCAAAGTACTGAGTTCTATTATTAAGGAAGTTGCTCCATACTTGGCCTACATTTTCAATAGTTGTGTTGATGCAGGAGTCTTCCCTGATCTCATGAAATATAGTAAACTGGTTCCTCTTTATAAATCTGGTAGCCACACTGATCCGGCCAATTACAGGCCAATTTCAATACTTCCTGCAATGAGTAAAGTTTTTGAAAAAATTATTCTTACACAGTTGTCCTCTCACTTCAACCTCAATAGGTTGTTACATAAAAATCAATTTGGCTTCACCAAGGGTAGATCGACAACTGATGCTGGTACAGTTCTATTAAAGCACATATTGGATGCATGGGATAAAGCGAAAAACGCTATTGGTGTATTTTGTGACCTTTCTAAAGCTTTTGATTGCGTGGATCATGGTACATTAATAAATAAACTAAGACATTATGGAATTAAAAACAAGGCACTGGACCTTATGCAATCATATTTATCTGATAGAGTCCAAAAAGAAGATATTGGTAAAGAAAGATCTAGGGGATCAAAAATCGATTTAGGAGTCCCGCAAGGATCAATATTGGGTCCTTTTCTATTTTTAGTATATGTAAATGATCTCCCATTTCTAGCAAAAGATCTCTGTGATATAGTCTTATTTGCTGATGATACTTCATTGATTTTTAAAGTTGACAGAAATAAACATAATTATGACGATGTAAATAATTCTCTTTCACAAATACTAGATTGGTTCACCGCCAATAACCTCTTACTCAATGCTTCAAAAACCAAATGCATAAAATTCATGTTACCAAATGTAAGAGAGCTCCCAACTAAGATAATGCTAAAGGATGAGATTGTTCACCTTGTAGACTCAACTGTTTTCCTAGGGTTACATATTGATTCCTCTCTTCAATGGAGACCGCAAATTGATGCTCTCGCAAACAGACTTAGTTCAGCAGCGTATGCGGTTCGAACAATTAGATATATTACCGATGAAGATACAGCTAGGTTAGTTTACTTCAGTTACTTCCATAGTGTTATGTCTTATGGTATTTTGCTTTGGGGACAGGCAGCTGACATCCAGACTATCTTCGTTATTCAGAAAAGGGCGGTACGCGCTATTTATAAATTAAATCCACGAGACTCGTTAAGGGAATTATTTAAAGAAATAAATATTTTAACAGTAATATCGCAATATATCTATGAAAATCTAATGTATACACACAAAAACAGAGATAACTTTATGAAAAGGTGTGATGTTCACAATAAAAATACAAGAAACAAGAACAAATTACACATCCCATCATATAGATTACGAAAGGTAGGCAAATCATTTGTGGGCAATTGCGTAAGATTCTATAATAAGCTTCCATCTGAAGCAACTAAACTCCCTATTCGTAAATTTAAACTGTACATAAAACGAAATCTTAACAAGAAAGCCTATTACTCCGTAGATGACTACGTCAATGATGTTAATGCTTGGCCGGATGTCGCCCAGTTCCACACAGACAATAGTATGTAAGACCAGTTAGACTAAGTTATCCTAAGATTGTATTAGTTGATAAGCGACAAACTTGCTAGTGGTTTCTTTTTCACTTCTTCCGCTAGTGGACAAAAAATTTAAGTGAATCAGAGTCAATTGCACCTTATTTCTTGTTTGATAGTAATAACTATTTATCAAGCTGTTTATATAGTAAAAATTTGACTTGTCTAAGTACTTATTTTGTAAGTCTAAAGAAATAAACGATTTGACTTTGACTTTGACTTTAGCACAAAAACGAAAATGTCCATATTCCAATTGCAGGCAAGTTGTCAAAGGGATCTACAAACAGAAACTCATATGTACAACAAGCTTTGCTTTTATTTATATCGGAAATATTTTGCACCGAATATTGTGGAAATATCGCGTTTCGTTCAACTGCGATTTTTAATTATGCTGCAAACGATACCGATCTGTTTCGAACAGGGAATGTTTTATAAAATACAAAATATTTTGTGGAGTAAATAAATTTTGTACGTTTGATATTGATTTGACTAGGCATGGATTTCATCATAAATATGTATATGATTAAAAGGTATTTCTAGGACCTGGCATACGAGTACTATAATGCTGGACAACCCACACTGCACTATGTAGCCCCAGGCTAAGCAGAGCGGTCATAAACCTCAACCTCAACGTCCTTAACAGCCTATATTGGTCCACTGCTGGACGCAGGCCTCCCCCTGATAAGCGCCTTTATTGGGTGTTATCTCATGGGGGGTAATGCCCATAATCCCGACGCTGGGCATGCGGGTTGGGGATCGCAAAGTGGTGACAAATTGTTTTGCAGGAGGCGCTGCTGCCCGCCTCCGGTAAATATCCCTTAGTCGCCTCTTACGACACCCGCGGGAAGAGTCGGAGTGGTGCAAATTCTATGCCGCCGACATTACACGGCCTAACTATAGGTAAGTTTCTTTATCTACATATAGGCGCGGAGATAAAGGCAACCTCAAATTGGATCCATAAGTAACAAGGTTTGATTGTGTTGGGCAAACACATGTTGTAACTTATGGCTCCAATTAGATTTTGAACAGAGAGGACTTAGGTCCATAACTCAGACACATTTAAAAGTCCCCCCGGCGGTCCTCTTAAAACTCAATTAAAACACGAGCGAGCTCCGTCAAAAGGTTAATTTGCGAGACAAATGAACGTAGCATCGTATCCGGCGGAAACCGGATGTAAAAGTTTGTACGTTTGCCCGGACGCAAAATTGAAACGATAAATCATTTTTGATTGTAATTAATGCATTTAATTAAAATTATTGAATGTTAATTGGATTTGGATGCAATCAGCCGCTGCAAGTATTGAACTGAAATTACTGAGTAACTGTATCAAAACCTCATTTGGAGGGATCGTAGGATGAAATTAAATAATTGGTAGCGTATTTTTGTTTAATATTTGTACATTATATCAAGTTGTAGGTTTAAAATCCAGTCTTTAATTTTATTAAAACCCGTGAGAGACAGTTATAGGTTAAGCAACGCTGGGCATGGGATCACATTGGTAGAATTGTTCTGCAGGGGGCACTGCTGCCCGCCCCCGGTGCATATCCCTTAATCGCCTCTTACGACACCCACGGGAAGAGATGGGGTGGTGCAAATTCTAAGCCAGCGCCACACAGCTCGGTATACACACGTGTAGTGTAAATACATATTACACGCGTCCATGTGGAAATTCATACAATCTGTAATAACCAGGTGTCAGGTGCCAGACGTTACGTTATTTGGGACGTTATTGGAAATTTCATTATTCTTTTGAAATTAAAAAGCAGAAATACTTTTTACGAAATAAAATCATAATTACGTCTGTTATATCAAGCTGTTTGTGTGAGTGACCTTTTCTAAGTGTTATTGTATTTATGCAAATATATATTCTTTTTATTTGGATTTGTATAGTGAACTTTCTGTAATAAATTATAGCGATGCTTTAATATTAGAACTCGGTTATACCGTAGTAAACTAGTGGTTTCTATACAAAACAACTGCGCTTGTTAGCAAAGTGCAAGCGAACTGGATCCTCGGCTATGGGGCTAAAAGCGGGTGCGTTGTAATAAACTAATAATTATTTTTTTTCAGTCAAAAATATCTGGGCATAACAAGTTCTTAGGGGAAAGGTCCGCTATATGTATAAAAACTTTCAAAAAATTATAAATTCATTTATTATATCTTCACAAAAGGTATTGATTATATCTACTTGTAAGTAGAACATATAAGTAAAAATAACCACAACGCAAAAATAAATAATAACAAAATAAAACTAAAGACTAAATATGAGATACCTACTAATTACCACACAACTAAGGTTCGTAGCTAACCCGCTTACATCCGTAATAAATTTGTCAAACTACGATAGTCCTTATAGTTAAAAAATACTAAATAGTTAAAGTCAAAGGTGAACCAGATGCAAGTTGCCCAACAAAAGTACCCAGACAGGCTCAGCCCTCGACAATCTTGTCTGGCTGGGTACGTATTACTAGAGTTTAGAAATACAAGGAACACATTTTCAGCAATTCGTGTCGTTGAGCGTACTCTATGAATGTCGGTCCACGCCACAGTGGCGCCACTAATTGGAGACAACACCTCTGTTCTGTACTCTGTGCCGACCGTGTACAAAGCAACGGTTTGTGGACCAGTCAGAAGGAATACTATCTGCTTTCTTTAAAAAGTGGTAAGATTTATGGGGGGCATTTTGTGAAAAGAATGGCATAGGATTTCGCGTTCGTAGGAGCGGGACAGAGAAATGCGTGGAAAAAACAAACAAATTTTTGCTTATGCTTATTTCTAAATAACTATGCTTATTTCTAAATTATGAAGAAACTGTTTAGTAATAACATACGAATTAAAACAAGTCATAAAGGTTATCGCTGGCCCACCAGAAATCAAGGAAACAGCGCATTTTCATGCATTTTTTTAAACATAATTTTGTTCACAAGAAAAGAATATGTTATTCGAGTTTTTTACGACAGGAATCCCGATCTATGCCTAGTTTGACCACCAAACCTGTTAGGGTAACCCTTTAAAGAAAGACTATGCCCTGCGGCAGGATATTTAACAAGATATCAGACAGCAACACAAGTAGAAAGTAAAAACATACATATCCGAGTAACATCATACAAAACTATGCACAAGTTAGGTTTCCAGTTTCATTAGAGTCTTCTGAGTTGGTGCTTTGTCGTGCCTGGATGGAATGTACAGTGTGGTCCGGACGAGAGTGTGCGTTGCCATGGCGACGGCGCGCTCCGCTGGACCGAGACATGCGATCTCGGATTTGCACCGAATTTCCGGACACGGTTTATATTTCCAGTAAAATTTAATGAACAACCCGCGGCGCGGGGGTGGACCGTAATGAGCGGCTTCACCCCCTTTCGTTAATTTGTCTCCGATAACAAAGCAGGAGCTTGTTTGCGAAATTATATCATTTTAATTTACCTTTTGCACAGGTGTTAACATTATTTTCACGTACCTACATAATCACAGTGGGGCAGAAAACTTTCAGTCATAAAATATTAAAATGCGGTACCTGCGATCATTTTAATTATTTAATTCTCTACCAATATTTGAATTTGTGTGAGAGAAACCATAAAACTCTATGGTACCGTATAATACGTAGGTACCTACAAACATAGCCAAATTTGACATATTATATGATTTAAACGCGTTTTCAAGCCGCTGGAAACACACAAAATAGGCAATAACATCACGACACCAGTGAAATATCAAAAGTTCTGTGAAAAGGAACAAGATATGCTTCAAAGCCTTTAGTTCAGCATAAACAAGCTCGTCGGAGTGAGCGCGACCCGAGGCGCGCACAAGCACAAGCCGAGCTCAGGGCACGCGCACACAAAGGCCCCTCCAGCTCTATAGCTTTGTGCTGCACTTACAATAAGACACACATTACAGAGGGTTGCCAGATATTTGCTGCACTACAGCGGCAGGGTTGTCAGATACTACTATTGATTAATTAAAAAGAGAAGATAGGTTACGTTCTCCCAGCGCTTACTGAAAATTGGCATGTGTTACAACTACACGCAAACACATACGCTCACAGTTATATTTCCAGTCCTGTGCAATACAAAGAAGAACAAAGACTGAAAGACGTATCTAAGACCGAAGTGAGACGGAGACAACAATATTTCACGCGAATCACGACAGCTCGTGCCGCCGGTCCGACGGTGACTGAGGTGGGAGCACACAATTTTACACAATATGAGGTTGCCATTTTTGAGAAACTAGTACCTCATCTTCCCTTTTTAATTAATCAATGGATACTACCCTAATACCTACCCTTCGCCTTTGACTCGAACCCGCGTCCTCTTTTCAGTACGGGGATGTGATAACCACTACATGTTACATTTTAAAATTAATTTAATAAATCGTTTGAATAACTCAATTTAATTTTTAAAGGTTTAGTGGATAGCTATTATTTGATTTCTTAGAAAGTAATCAATAATAACCGAAGTCTATGAAATAATTCAGCCAGTTAGCTACAGTAGTCTTGACGCTTGTGCACAATCACATGTTTCATAAAGTGCCTTATAAATAGGTATCAGATAGTGAGCGGCTTCGTTAGATCCAGACAGATTTTTGCATTCACATCTCATTCATGTAAAAATGCGAAAGTGAGGATGTTTGTTACCACTTTACACCAAATCCTTTGTCATAGATATAGATTTAGACCAGAAATAACTTAAAGGATACTACTTTTACCCGGAAAACTTACATAAGTAATATTTTTTTTGTTAGACACCAATGTATACTCATTCTAAGTGGACTTGTTTGTTCTCTTTTTTAAGTATAAATCTCTAATATACATATAAAGTTCTAGTATAATATCTAAACCGAAACTTAGAACATTCTACAAACAATAAATGCTGCTACAAAACAATAATCCATTCCGAGAACGAGCTATTTGAAATTTAAATAATTTTGATATGGCGCTGGTTTAATTATCTTAATTAAATAGACACTGCACATTTGGAGCCCCCGCCGCCGCGCCGTGCGGTGGGACGCTGCGCCCGGGCAGTAATTAATGCCTCTGTAATGACTCACACAAAATGTGCACTTGAATTTCATAATAGCTGGTGCTGTGTACTTCATTATGAGTACTCGTAATAAACTGCGTGTAGTTTGAGGGTTAATGTTTCGAAAATTGTGGTATCGGTGCATGCATTAACGCACTGATTTTACAAATAGGGCGTGGGTTTAATGAATGTTTTGTTTTGTCGTTGAGGACGCAAGAATAAATTGTTATCACTGAAAATTCTGTAATAAAATACTCACATAAAACATAAGCGGAAGCCAGGTATATTATATAGATAGATAAAACAGTTTTGGTGTAAATGCGTGGTAATTGTTATGTAGGTTTAACGTATGGTGTGTTTAGATATTCTCCTCTGACAGAAAACATGATACAGCTATTTTTAAAGATCTCTCGCCAAATTCCTCAGCCAAGATAAGTAATATAAAAATTTAATAATAAGTAAGAGCACGTTTCCTAAAACAATTTCCTTTACAGCATACCTCTAGAACTGAAATCGCGGTGCAGAAGTTTCCGAGGCGTTAAGTACAGAGTAAGTTGGTCCACCGGCCCCTGCAATAAGTTCGCTTCTTAACGCGTCCCCTCGACTATTTGCTACAAGAAATATCACTATTGTGAACTTCCAGCTCCGAAACCATCCCATCTCTGCGCTCTTACTTTAAAGGAGAGATAATTTCGTTAAAAATACTGGGACGAAACCGCAGTTTAGTTTTTAACCTTGAGTTAAAATGCCTGAGAGTAAGGTGTATAGACGCATCCAACAGTGAAAATGGAGGATGTTTTAAAATTCCATCGTACAGTTTGTGGTTTCTATTATACATAAGTTATTTATTAATGCCTCTGTAATAGTTTCATTTTATAAAGCTTCGGCAGAAACACGAAGTTGAAGTAGTACCAAACTCCATTTTCGCACTCTTCCTAAACTTTATAAGATAAAACTATTACTGAGGTATCAAAAAATAGCTTATAATGGCTTATAATATACCACAAACTGTACGATGGATTTTTAAAATGTCTTACGAAACACGTAATAATATGATAAAATAGTTGGCGTTGTCATATGGCTCGGGTATACGTCAACACATTTATGAAATTCTCGTCTCGTAAAATACAATTCATACAAAATATCCAGTTTCTCTATTCAGAGCGCGTCCGTCAGGTAATTTTATATTCTATTTCAATAAATCTAGAGTCCTGTTTCGACTGCCGTGTAGTGTATGCAGGTACGTGTTAGGTTTGTTTGTCGACACGGGGCGTTTTGTCAGCGGGGAGCGGCGGGCTTGTGCGGGATGTGCCTGTTCAGTTCAGTTCAGTTCAGTTATTAATTGATAAAAAAAATCTTACGTGCATAGCGGCTTTGGAATAGTCTGCACTGAGCGCGGTTAGGGGGAATGGTACATTGTACATTCAGACGAGAAAGAGCTCAATTCCTATCGATTGTGTCATTTGGAGCCCGAGGCGCCGAATACGGCGAAATCGAAAGAGGCCAATAATCGTATTCGGAAAAGGAAGTCATAATGGCGGATTTGGAGTAAAAACTTTTTGTTGTTTGATAGGTTCGACGACAAAAAGTTTTTTTCTTATTTTTTTTTACTCTATGAAAATAACCATAGCTAACGGTTGATATTAATGTGGAAATTTCATAAAGTTTTTCTTGCCGCATTTCGGTACGCCTGCAAAGACATACTTTCTACGTTACATTTGGAAAATGAATGAGCAATTTTTTGAGAAGGTGTGCGTATAAAATGCAATTGTAAATTCGAGAAGGTAGAAAGATCTCTGGTTTTTTATCTGGTCATCATAATCATCATCAGTCTATATGTCCACTGCTGGACATAAGCCTCTTCTTATCAGCGTAATAGCGCCATCCAGTTTTCCCCCATTAAATCCCCATAAGGGGGAAAACTGAACTAAAAAAAAGGAATTCAAGCTTTCCCCTTGAAGATTTTTCGTATGACATGTCTGCTTGAAACTTCGTTAAAGTACAAAAACATCAACCCCCACAAATTCATCGACATTACCTCTCAGCCGGCAAGTGGCAGCCGACCCAATTTAATATCTCAGCAGATAAGCCGGCTAAACCGAAAAGGATGAGCCTGAAACAAAGCGAGATAAATCGAGTTACAGCCGCCGACCCGCCGCCGCCTAATTCCTGACAAAGGCGAGTCCACAATGACAAGTCCACAATGCCGTCCACAATAGAGTCCATAATACTGGACCCGACTAATTGGACCTGGATAAGGACTCGAGCACCATGTAATTAATTGTTTCACAATGTTTCTGGGAAGTGTTGAATTTCATCAACGAATTCGCTCTCATTCTGTACCCCCTACCATGTTACAATAGGAATCTTAATTTAATCACTGGATCGAGAATCTTGTGACAATTTAAATGTTAAATAACTTTAGATTTAGGTTGTAATTAGTTTGTGAAGCGATTTATCTATCACGACTTTAGTCATTGCGATCAGTTTTAGATTTACCTATGCTTATGAGTTGGACAATAAAGTATAGAGATTACCAAATGGTGTATTATGTGTGGCTTAGAATTTGCATCCCCAACTCATACCGCGAGTTGTCGCAAGAGGCGACTAAGGGATATCCACCAGGGGCTACCACCAAACTTCAATCCCTCACCCGCATGCCTAGCATGGGGTTAGGACATTACCCCATGTGATAAACACCAATAAGGCACTTATCAGGGCGAGGCCTGCGTCCAGCTATGGACCGATATAGTGTTCCTAGATACATACGAAACGGTTGCTTGAGAGAAATGGCTTTCAGCAATAAGAAGTTATATCATTTAGTTCTTAAATTTTGTATAAGTATTTTTAATTTATTTCTTAGTATGATTCATTCAAAATGTAAATATATTGTATATACAATAACTATAAATCTTTGCAATTCGTACATCAAACCCACAACAACTAAGACAGAACAAGACAAACATCTGTGAAAGCATCGTCAAAACAAATCATGTTGCCAGTAATTACATCTTATCATCATCAGCACCGACACTGAGCGATGATGTACCTCACGCAACAGGCACCGCCCCAGTGCGCCCTATCCCCCCGTCTTAGAGTCCAGATTCACACGTTCACACAAATTAATCTGGGAAAACGCCGAGAGAAAAAGCCGGGTGATGTAGAAGGCACAGTCACACGTGTAATTTGTTTGTAAAGTTATTTCGAGGTTACAACGTTGTAATTTGCAGACTGCTCTGCGATAAATCTTGACGCGAAGTTATTTTTAGGTGTAGAAGAATACCGCGGCGTGGGACTTTATAACAGTGGTTACCTTATTACGTAAGTTATATGAGTTATGTACAAGGCAGGAGGCATAGGCGTGGGTATCAAGTGGCTGGCGACACTGTCCCCTCGACTTAGGTACCAAAATACTCGTCCATAGACCCCTTTATGGTTTTTATTTTTACAATATGTGCGTTTTTTCTCCAAGATAGGTTTAATAAAACTTTTAATTCCATCATACTAAAGTTATTTACAATATCCCGTATATTTACCATGTTCCGAAATATTGGAAAGCTCAAAACTATACCGTGTATAAATCATGGAATTATACCGTGTTGTAAATAAAATAACTTTAGTATTAATTCCACGCTGAGTTTAAAAGTTTTATAAGTTACATGGATAAATAACAATGCAAGCAAAACACATAAGTTTAAATTTAACATTTCAACGTAAAATTGGACATTTACCGAATTCAGATAACAGCGTGGGTGAAATGACATTGCGTCGGAAACCGTAACTATAATTTCATTCCGCAAATATTTATGCAAAAGCTCAAAGCGTATTCAATCAAACAACGAATGTATTTACCGATGCAGATTAAACGTACACGCACACGTCGTACAAATTATGACAGAATCAGTCATTCCGATTCTCGTAGAATACCGAATTTAGAAATGGTATCGTGATATTAATACAAAACAACGATAGAGGTAACAGTATGGTTTCCCGCCCGCCCAGGCTCAAAGCCCCGGCTTTTGAAAGCCGTTCCGGGAACCGAGGTTATTCGGTTTCTGCGGAATTCACATTCGACTGAAAAGTCATATTTAAAATACATTTTCCTGGAGCCGGATGCAGCGAAGCGGGAAAACTGTCTGAAAATGGTAATTCATATTTTGAATAACATTTATATCGACTGGTGTCACGTTCTTAACAGACTCCGACATATATTTTGTGTATAATATGAACAAGCTCACATAAAAGTTACAGGATAACAAAGCAGTTCAGTATGAGGGAGCCGAGAATAATCCAAACACCAACCACAAATAAAGATTTTCTTTTTCTATGATGGGTATTTTAGGGCTCCGTACCCAATGGGTAAAACAGGGACTCTCTTACTCGGACTCCACTGCTGCCCGTCTGTTACCAGGCGAGATACAATCTCATGAACATTTAGACAGTTCAAATTTTGATGATACATATATGTTTTTTTGCCGTTTTTTATAGATAATGGTACGGAACCCTTTGTGCGGAAGTCACTTGGTCGGTTTTTTTTCTAAGCTTTCACAAATAGAAGAAACAGGTACAGTTTCAAATGTTTCAACGTCAAGAGGCTACATAAATGAATGGCTCCGCGCGCCACCAGGGATCGGTCTAAGACTTCGTGACTCATTTAAAAGTGTCCCGAGAAATAAATAAGATGAACGTTAGTCCGTCTGGAATTTCCACGGTTTTGCTTTTGTTTCATTGAAAGTATGAAACTTAATGAAATTGGAACTTGAAAGCAAGAACCTTTCTCTGTTGGGTTGTGATTTTGCTTTCGGCCCCGGTACATGTTTGCAAAATGAATTCGTTTAGCTTAAGGCCCATACACCACCGAAAGTGGCGCCCCCAACTATTATATCTTATTATTACGTTGAACGCAGGAATTTTCAAAAATCCTACGTTCAGTTTGTGGTATCTATTATAAGCTATTTATTAATGCCTCTGTAATAGTTTCATTTTGTAAAGCTTAGGAAGAGATACGAAGTTGCGCTTTTTGGCCACCAAACTCTATTTTTGCATCTCCTCCTAAACTATATGAGATAAAATTATAAAAGAGGTATTAAAAAATAGCTTATAATAGATACCACAAACTGAACGTAGGATTTTTAAAAATTCCTATGATAAACGTAAAAATATGATAAAATAGGAATTGCTGTCAGATTGGCTCGGGTATGCGCCTTAACATGTCGGAACAATACATAAATATAAATTTAAATTCATTTATTGCAAATAATGTACATAGATATAGCTTAGGTTCTAGTTATAGCTGAAGTTGGTACATACACATACACTATGTCAGATAGGTACTTATAATATTTATATTACGAGGAAGACCAGCGGTATGACGGAATATATTTCTATATTTGCCCGCTGTGGTGACCATCATTTTCTATTTTTACATATTATTCGTTTTTGACGTATTTATTTTGAATAAAAAACAAAGCGTATTTTTACGACACGAATGTTTTAACAAACATGGTATATTTTATTATAAAAACTATTGTAGTTAGACGAATTCATAACAGATGCAAGCGGGTTAACTACGAACCTTATTTGTGTTGGAAGAACACCAACATGGTATAACTCCGAGTGTGTGGCACAAACAGTGTTGTTGTGGCTCTGCTCAAACTACTGATCAGACTTCTCGTAGTTAAACCAAAGCTTTACTGTTTTATTCAACAAAAAAAAAAATAAGATAGACGAACTAAATGGCAATTGATAAAGCGTAGAGCAACTATTCGTTATTGATATCGGAGCGGCCCTGGGCAGAGTCACGATGGAAATACTTATTGCGGAATTTCAAATATAAAATGCAGAGTTCAATCGAGCTAACATTTTATTTGCAGTAAATATTTTAGCAAACGATTTCGAACTTTTATTGCCTTATTGTGGGCTGGTCCGTTTGCCAATAACGTAGTTATTTCTTGCAAGAATCTAGTGTTTTTGCAATTAATTATTATTGATACCTTTGTTGAAACTTATGTAACACGAGTATTCTTCTAGAAATGAGAATCGAGAAAACTTTGAAATCCATCATGGTAATTAATACTAAAGTTATTTCGGTAGATCAATTTTAGCTTTGTGGTGCTGGCTTAGATATACCCCATATCTTTCCGTGAGTGTCGTAAAAGGCGACTAAGGGATATCCACCGGGAGCGGGCAGCAGCGCCTCTGCAGAAAAACTCTACCGCCGAACTGCGATCCCCAACTCGCATACCCAGCGTGGGGATTATGGGAGGCCTGCGTCCAGCAGTGGACCGATACTGATTGCCAGAGAATATTCTAGAACACTAACCTACTGAGAGTCAATTGCCCCTTATTTCTTATTTGATAGTAATTACTATTTATCAAGCTGTTTATATAGTTAAAAATACTAAGTGCTTATTTTGTAAGACTAAAGAAATAAACGATTTGACTCTGGCTCTGACTAGAGTAAGCATAAGTCCAGAGGTTAGGAAGTAAACCTTTCAACAAAGTCATTATTAACGATTCATTTGTCGGAAGAATAGCCGTTAACATAAACAAACAGTTAACGTTCGTTAAGGAACTAGTTATGGGCGGCCCTTAACGGCTACTCCATTACGATCATCAGCTCTAAACGCAGCCTTTACTCGTAAAATACTGTTAAATACCCAAGGAAGTTTATTTAGAAGAAAGCTACTAATATTGATGATTATTATACACTAATTTATTGATAAATCTCGTTAAAAATAAAATTTTTACATTAGAAAATGAAATATTACAAAACAAAAAAAAAATATCCACACTAGTGAGAAGTTTTTTCTACGTTCGATTCATTTACATAAGTTATTATCAACGTAGCCTATTAATAACCCAGACCACTGATTATAAAAAAGTAAAGACAGCAAATAAATCTCGTATCATAAAATATTTTTATATCCTTTGGTTTGCTGTAAGAAAACTCTTCTAGAGTTACGTGTCTCGTATTTGTAAAATTTTATGTGTGACTTGTATTTGTGCGATAAATAATTTAAGAAATCTCCGATAATCCGCAACAGTATGACAAACAAAGTTTTAAAAAGTCCACTCGCAACACCAAATTTTGCAAAATCCTTTTAACACTTTTGATCAGCGATTTCTGTCGTATCGGTTAGCCGTCACATCGGATTGAGAGCGAGGGAATGGAGAGATCCAGTGTTAGCGCACATAGCGCATATGCAATGTACATATATCTTTTTTATCGTGAAAATTCAGCTGAATGAGAGAAGAAGAGAAGTGGAATTAATAATAAATGAATCAATACTTTATTTGCTGAAATGTGATCTTAAATTGTGAATGTACTGTAGTCTCCTTTGGAACTGGCTGCTTTTGCCGATATTCGGCTAATATCACATCATCTTATGTCGACCTCTGTGGCGCGGTGGGCGAAGGTCCGCATGCGACGTAGGAGGTTGCGGGTTCGACTGTTATGTTATTTCCGCCTCAGGACAAATGCGGTACGATCTGCAGACATTTGTTCAGGGCGTTCTGGATGTTTTCTTTGGATACTAAAAATATCTAAGTATGTAGTGTATTGTAAGTATATCAGTTATCAAGTAACCATAACACAAACTCTGCTTAGCTTGGGGCTAGATAATGCTGTGTGAATTGTCCAACATTATTTATTTATATTTATTTTATTTATCTTTGTTGGGTTGGAAAGATTTATAGTGTATTTCTCAGTCTGCCAATTATGACATGTATGTTGGCTATATATATATATACTATATTCAGACAGAGTATGTTCTACACGTACTGATGCCTGTAACGTATTCAGTAGATCATAAACAGCAACTTTTCATGCAAGCAAAAGCACGCGGTAGTTTTCTTATAAAGCGCCTATTTACCGCATTGAGTGTGTATCTACGAACGGGGCTTCAGGGAAAACCGATGCATTAGAATACTTAACATTTTCAAAAACAACTGAATTATGTATTGAAAGTTCAAAATGCAGCTGAATTTTCACAATGGATGAATGAATAAGGAAACTTAAGAGCGGACAATCCGGCCTACTTTTCATACAAACGCTCTTACGTGATTATGGCGTTGTAACAGATATTTTGTTTAAATTTTTAACTAATATACCTAATCTTGTGCACTATTTCTAGGTTTCTATTGTAACAAAAAATCTAAATTTGGAGAAACAAATTCAGTATAAGCCTCCAAAAACTTTGAGCGTTCATAATGTACTTATAAATTGCATAAGTAAAGAAATTATTTGGATAGAAATCTTGCAAATGTAATGGAGTTTCTAAATCTAAATTTGGAGAAACAAATTCAGTATAAGCCTCCAAAAACTTTGAACGTTCATAATGTACTTATAAATTGCATAAGTAAAGAAATTATTTGGATAGAAATCTTGCAAATGTAATGGAGTTTCTAAACGACAAAGTTTTATTTCACAAACTTTTAGGCTTACTGAATAACACGTATTTCCTGGAACAAGTTTTACGAAATTTCCGCACACTATTCTTCGTATTGCTGACTACCCGCGAGTGAGCGGCGGAAGTAACCGAATGTCAACCGAGCGATCAGCCGGTTTCTCTCTCTTCTCGCTTTGTCTCTTTTGCTCTTATTGCGTTGGATGAAACAACGAGCTTTTCAATCACGCTCGCGTTGACGTTAGTAGAACCGGGAAGGGCCACCTTAAGATCTATGTAAGACGGTACGATACTTAACAAGGGCAGATGATATCCGAAAATTATCCGGGGTGTAGCTTACTTTAAGGCGGATAACCCACACCAGGGAAGAATAGCAAGCTCTAGTAGAGGCCTTTGCGGGAACGCACGACAATCTTAATACCATACCGGTGTCAAATAATCAATAGTGGTAAATAGTTAAGTTACTGTACGCTTAATTAAAGCTCAATAATTACTTCACTTATGTTCAATAAGATTGTTAAATAGCGGCTATTACTATAAAGACGTTACGATTAGTACCGTACTCATGTTGGCCGAGTCATGGCGAGTTCTGTACAGACGGCTAAATCTGCCTCCCAGTTGGCTCAATTGTTTCATATGCTATATATTGTTTCATATATATTTTTAACTAATACTTGTAATTTTCTCTCTGAATAATGATATCGTTTAGTTTTATAAAAATTTAACTAACACAATTTTGCTGCTTCGTCACCTTTTATAATCAAAATTCATAAAATTCAATCAAATCTGTGAAATTGTTCACAGTCAGCCGTATAATAATAAATAAGCCCATGTTTTCCATTAAGTCGGTAACGACTTGAAGAATTCCCGAGGCTGAAATACGGCACCACAATTTAAGCAAGCATTTAGAAATTCGTCTCTATTTCTCGGTGTTTAGCTTGAAATTTGTTTGGGAGTTAGTAATGTGTTTATTTTGGATTCCAAGGTGAGCGATCGCTGGATGGGCAATTAATAATTGTGCTAATCGGGGAATTAGCCGGGTTGGAGGAGAGGCGGCCGCGGCCGATTACGGAGGAATCCGCCAAGTTGTGGTTGCGGTGGTACGTAATTTAACGACAGGTATGGGATTAATTCCGGAAAATTAGGAGCAATTGAAAGCGGAAATTTCGTTAGCGATATTGATATAAACACAGTTAATAAACCTACTTTTACTTTGTACATAAAACGAAATCGATGATAGATAGATGATTACATTAATGATGTTAATGCTTGGCCAGATGTCGCCCAGTTCCACACCGACAATAGTATGTTTTTATTAGTTTTGCTTAGATTGTATTAGTTGATAAGCGATAAACTTGCTAGTGGTTTCTTTCTCACTTCTTCCGCTAAAAAAATAAGTGAATTAGAGTCAATTGCACCTTATTTTTTATTTGATAGTAGTTACTATTAATCAAGCGGTTTATATAGTAAAAATTTGACTTGCCTTAGTGGTTATTTTGTAAGTCTAAAGAAATAAACGATTTGACTCTGACTCTGCTTAGCTTGGAGCTAGATGATGCTGCAAACTGTCCCCATTACTTATTAGTGAGTATTATTTATGTAATGAAGTCTTATTATAAAATAGATACATGTTTTATAATCTGGGGAAAACTGCCCAGAACACGCCAAAATGGCAGCGTCTTATATCGAAAGTCAAGACCCACTTTGGGCCGCCGAGCCACTGATAGGACTATGTTCTATATATAATATTTACTATCCTATTACAGAACATGTTTACGTAATATGAAACTGGCTAACAATTATTAATAACCAAAGCTACCCCATCACCACCCCGAGTTCGATCAGTAGGTAAATATATTGTACACGGTACTCGAAAATTTTCCCGTGAAATTACATATTTACTCGAGTGAATTCTTGTTTATTATATTTCGCCATTGAAAAAGGAATTTGTGAATTTATTTAATACAGTTTTGTTCATCAGTTATAGAAAGCTGCAGGATAGTCCAGCTAAACCACGGAAAAGTTGTGGCCAAACTCAGGGTGTGTTTGTAAAAATGGTATGGGGCCCGTAATCTATATAAATATGAATCTTAAATTATAGCTTATAGCCCTAGCTTTAGCCTCACGATGCATCGGTCTCGGCATGAATTTGGATAAAACCAAAATCATGATCAATGGCCTCATTGATCCGGGACCGGTCGTCGTACATGGCCACCCTCTCGAAATTGTTTCCGAGTACACTTACCTTGGACAAATTCTGCAGTTGGGTAAAAACAATTTTGAGAAGGAGGCCAAGAGGAGGATCCAGTTGGGCTGGGCAGGGTTTGGAAAGCTACGTCGAGTCCTCTCGTCATCCATACCGCAATGCTCGAAAACGTAAGTTTTCAATCAGTGCGTCCTACTTGTCATGACCTACGGAGCTGAGACGTGGACACTCACGATAGGGCTGGTCCACCAGTTTAAAGTCGCTCAGCGAGCTATGGAAAGAGCTATGCTCGGAGTCTCTCTGAAGGATAGGATTCGTAACGAATACATCCGACAGAGAACCAAAGTTATCGACAGAGCTCAAAGAATTCGCAAACTGAAGTGGCAGTGGGCCGGCCATATCTCGCGGAGAACCGATAGCCGCTAGGGTAAACGAGTTCTTGAGTGGAGACCGCGACTCGGCAAACGTAGTGTAGGACGCCCTCCGGCCAGGTGGGATGACGATCTGCGAAAGACTGCAGGCAGATGCTGGATGCGTCAAGCTGAAGACAGGGCGCTATGGCGCTCATTAGGGGAGGCCTATGTCCAGCAGTGGACTAATATAGGCTGATGATGATGATGATGATATTGCTTATTGTTTGACTAAATTTGCACTATGTTTCGATTTCAGCTCTTTCGTACTGCATAATACTGACAATTGTTTTTCAACCCCGACGGCACAAAGAAAATCCCGGAAGCGTATGCTAAATAAACAATGCTGGACAATCTAACGCATCATCTAGCCCCAAGCTACGCAGAGCTTGTGTAGCGAGTTCTAGATGATTGTTGTGTGTTGTTAGAAAACATTGGATCTTGAAAATGGCTCAAGAATGGATACAAAACTAGAACCACTATAAGTACTTATAACCTAGTCTTCTCATCTTCAGTGCTGCCGTGGTCGCGGTGGCAGGCGCAGTGAGAGCCGCGTGTGTCTTATGATAGATTATCAGCATCACACTACCTATAAGATCACACGCAAGGCTCCCTCTGAGCACCACTCTTCTTTCTTCGTCTCTTCTTGTTTATTTTTACAGCAAAAATACAAACACTTACATCTAAAGATATTTATAAGAAGTTTGAGCTTTATGGACATTAAAGTCTGTTGCCATCGACTAGTTGAACAACTAGTGTCAGCTGGCTACAATACAATGTACAGGGTGTTTGGCACAACATTTGTCATATGAAAACTTAGGGTCGGTGGAACCAAGTGCAATAGTTTGGCGGCTTTTTTAACCTTCAAAAGTGTCGGGGCTATTAAGAATTTTGTTTAAATATTCCGACTATTTTTCCCAAATTTGAACTATTTAGTGCCGTAACCTTTTACTAACAATTTATATGTACCTGTAAAGTATTATATTTATTATCTGTGATTTAGACTAACGTTGTGCCGAATAACACCCTGTATATTTACATATATGCAATAAATGAAATAACGCACCAACCCGCCTGGCTGTGTTGTAACTTTGATGTATAGATCCATGCCCTAAGAAACTATCGTATCCCTAGTAGAGCTTACACCTCCATAAACAAACAGCATCATTATTAAAAAATACATATTTAAGGGTCTTTTAGAATTTTTATATCAATGCGCTATTCAAGATTTGTAGCTACAATCTGTATGGAATAAGGATTAATTTTATACAAAACGAAGAGATCATCTAGTAGCAACGCATTCCATATATACAATACATTTTCATAACTTCAAGTCTTATCCTAGAAGTTAGCACACAGATCCTGCTATTAGGACGCGAGTTTCCAAATAACTTCGTAACTATTCAACCGATATCTGAATTGGTGCCGGGCGAAAGTTCGAGGTCTCGGGAATTACACGTCTCATTTGTAAATGGTTCGTAGAGCACACATTATTGGGAGAATCTTATAACTTTCTAAAATAAATAGGTACTTAATTAATAATAACGATATCTGTTTATTACGTAGGTTCATGAAAAACATAACAAGCAACAATAATTTTACACTAAAACAAAGAATTTATGAACTGGATTGAGACGTAACCTATGTCAAATAAATGAAACCTATGTCAAAAAAATAATTCATTAGAAATAAATTCAGTGTGCGATAAGGACCAAATGTACCCAGGAAATTATAGGTCAGCACAACTATTCCGTAAAACAACGAAGCTTTTTTACGTTTCGAGAGCAATTTGCAATTCATCTTTTCAAAGCAACCCAGGCGAAAAACTGTACATGTTCACTTTTAGTAAAACAAAATGTACCTCCCACAAAAAAAACCCAAACGCGCAAAACTGTACATCTCAACGTTTAGTAAGACAACAATGTACCATGAAAGTAACCCATGTGCAAAACTGTACAAGTCAATCAAGTTCTAGAATACACAACGTAACACAAACAGAATCCCTACAAGCTAAGATACAAGACTGTTTGAAAACACGAAAAGCACGCACTTTACATCTCAGTAAACGGATGAGAGAGGCATGAATAATACATCCCCTTCATTATTCAGCGAGGGTTAATCTACCGCTCACATTCGACTTGACAACCAGAGGTACGTACAGCCACGAGTATTTATGGGAGTCGTCTAGCCAAGCGCCTTTTGCAGTGTTCACGGTACTGAGATAGAACGAAGTGTTAAGTACAGCGGTTATGGGTGACAAGGGAATACGCAAACCTTGAAGCTTGTTTTACAAGAATGCGGGTAGATTAGATTGCCAAAGCGTTATGAAATCAAGTGCTCTCTACTTCGGTGCTTAAAATCGTCACGCGTCATCAAATTTGGCGAAAACGCGTGTTTTTTTTAAGTATCAATTAACCAGTCTTGTTGGGTACGCTTCCGACTGATATTGATATGGATCAGCTGAGATACCTGTAGATTGTTTGCAATACTCTGCAGTTGTAAGTACTAGTTTAAATTTATTTTTATTATTCGACTGTATTTTTGTTTTTCAATAAAAATGTTACGTACATAATCCAGTAGTCAATAGATATTCTCATACCTTGCCTCTTTAATTGTACAAGATGCAGATAAATGCATCCTAGATACTGTTATAGAGCAAGTCCGTAACAAATAAAAAGTTCGTTCTTTCATTTCCGGGCATTGTGGCTCGCACTGACGTGGGAGTATGAATATGTTTGAAAGCTGATACATTATTCAGGAAGCCTTGATTTCATTCATATTTTATTCACAGACACATCTGGCAGTATACTCTTTTCCTATGAAACACTTACTTATGAATTCCTTCATAATTCATAAAGGTTTATTTTGAGGTATTGCATTGAGATGATATAAAATATTCTGATAGAATCTGTCGCGGCTTTTGTTGATTTGATGAATTGGTATTTTATTGGTTAAAGTGTCCTGCTATGGATTTACGCAAAAACAACTACTAAACATAACGGCAAAACACGAATGGCCTTTGTAATTTGCCGTTGTATGTTTAAGAACATAGAAATGGCTTTCAAGTTTCGATATAGGATGGATGGTTTTTGCAATTACGCACAGCTTTTTAAATAAATAAAAATAAAATAAAATCAGCTTATTGCAGGCATAGAAAGACCCATATCACACAAAAATACAATGCACACAATATAATAAAAATAAAAGATTAAACCACTCGTAACATCGGTTACCTATTTTCTATTTCCATCCATGTGGACGGAAATCCAGTGTCTGTAAATAGGAGTGGCCAAATAGTCAGAAACAGCCCTCAGGATGGTGTTGCTATTAAAATATAGAACAAATAAAAACCAGTAAACTGAAGAAATGTCTTGGACTAGGAAGGTCAAGATCAACCAGAAGCAAACAGATGAAGCCCCAGGCCTCCTGGGAAATACGCTGCCATTTGTCATCCTATACAGCTGAGACCTGTTCCTGGGACATGCGGACGATGAGCAGAATCTAGGCTGGAGGTAGACAGGAGGGTGATAGATCGTTACTCGTTCACCATAGCAGAAGATATAGTAAAACGAGGTACTTTGTTCGGCTGTCTGTGTGTGTGATTTTGTGTAGTTGTGTTTTTATTGTACATAATGTTCGTTAATTTCTCCGTAATTTTTTTTTCTTTATTTATTTAAAGGAGTTATGTCAACATTAGTATTGGAAACGAAAAATTTGCTATTGTAGAGAGAATGATCCAGAAGTGGTCTAAAAACATTTTTATTCCCGAGGGATTAGTATTTATCTCGTAAAAACAGTGTAAAATTGAGGGATTTGAGGTCGGATTTTGTTTTTTCATAACATCAAATTGTAAAAAAATACATTAGTAACGTTCTGTTGAAGCCAACCTGTGATGTGTGATGCCTTTGTGATCTATCGTTATACAACATGTATATGTAAGAGAATTAAAAGTAGTATCTAACAGTAACGAGTTCATGTTACGAAAGTTCACTTCAATCAATAAAGGTAAATACTTTTAGTACCACGCGAAACAAGAGTAGGCACTTTACGAGTGGTAGGTAGCGGCAGTTAGACTGATTTGTTCTTTTACAGTCGGTACTCGGTACCGATGCGGTGAGGGTGCTTGACGATGGCGCACCCGCTTTGCTGAACGCCTCTTCACAGCACTGTACCAGTATACCTGCAGTTTATTCGAAGCACTGCCTCTGATATGGGCTATATTTTAATCACTTACTTTTGGGAGTAACATTATTACCTGGAAAATATATTGCGATAGTGTAAAGTTTATTTAAAATATGCTATAGCGGTATAAATAGAATTCCTAGCATTCACGCTTTTTAGTTTTATGCCAAATGTTGCTTTTTTGACTTAATTGTTTTGCTTTAATTTGTAGTAGGTATTAATTATTGTCGCTGTCTTATTGTCCGTGTCTTTGGTGTGCAATACAAAGTAACCACGAGGTACCCAATCTGTTTGTGTTTATCTAACGAGAACAAAATGATAAATTACAGATGATGGAGGTCCGGCAACCTAAATCGCCAAATCAATTTTATTTATTACATCTTCACTGCCCACGCGTGTTTAAGATTTATGACAAAGACACGGTAAAAAATACAACATAAAACCAACTAAATAAAACGCTTTCCAAAACAAACAATCTGCTCAAACATAAAAGGGTGAAACAAAAGTCGTAAAATCCCAAGAAAACAGAAACTACTCACAAGGAAGACAATAAAAAGACGTTATTGTAGATTAGCATTTAAAGCCAGGGTCTGTTGGGAACCTGCCGGGTTCTGAAGGAATTCACAGGCTAATTGAATCACCCCCCGGCATCGATTGTTTCATCCGCGGGTTCATGAATATGCAGATCTATCGCTGCTGAGCATTTTTTCTCCTTAATTTATGCAGAGATCGGTTTTATGGAAAGACAACGAGTTTATACTACGCCAACAAGGATTGGAATATTAAAAACTTTGTCAGAAAATCAGTTCTGCGAACGGCAGACTCGGTGGGGATTAATAACAGGTTTTCCGCTTACAAAAGGATAATTCAACTAACGAGTTCCCATCTGCGTTCATTGTGTGTTAAACATTTTCAAACAACCGCGATCACATCACACTAATATTATGAATGCGAAAGTTTGTATGTATAGATGGATGTTTGTTACCTCTTAATGCCAAAACTACTACACGGATCGGGCTGAAACTTGGCATACAGTTAATTCTATACCTGGAATCAAACATAGGCTTTTTATCCCATAAATTAGTAACTAGGATATAAATAACATTAAAACGTTTCCATAGGAACAACGCGTGCAAAGCGCGACTCGCAGCGAGCTTTAAATATTCACAGGTAGTTATTGCGTTTATTTACCTATTTTTCCCGATGTTTAACAGGTTAACAGATGTACACTCCGACCTGACCGCCATGACAGGGGAGTCCATCAATTGCAATAAACTAGTTAAGGAATAGAAGGTTGTCCGAAACATGTTCACAAAGAGGATCGAATTGCCATCAGAACCAATCATGTTTTGTTCGACATCCCAGAGGCTTTGCCTCACACTGGCTCATATTGCCTAATTCCGGCACACGATGGACCTCTCGACAAATTGTTGCCCCGGAAGTGAGATAATTGTTTCCTCATCGGCTGCTTCCGGCTGTTTTGGACGATTTATTATTTATGAACCGTTCAGCGCTCAGCAGCGACGGATCAGTACAATCCTGCCTTGTGGGACGAGTGTCTACTACATACTTTATTTGGACTTATTTTAGCTTGTGGTTGAAAGTTTCAAAGCCATAACAAACAAAAACAATTTAGCTAATCGTGGCCATCATGGAAATCGTTAGCTTAACTACCAAAAACATTCTAGTATAGAAAGAAAAGCATGGGTTCATAATCGTGCTTAAGACCTAGGTTTCGTTGTAAAACAAATATTTTATTTTATCTAAGTCAAATGCCTAACTTAATTAGCCTTGAGGCCCAGAAATAACTATGTAGATTCGTTATCTAATATCCTAAACTAACTAGAAGCAATAAGCTGCGTTCATTCGAGCTAGCTCTAACAACACCGTATTATCGGATTCCAAGACGATCCCGCAAATTGTTTTATCTATCGCGATTTAGGGACGTTTGCGTCCCAATGTCCCATCTATACCTTTATTTAGGATACTCCATAATATTGTTATGAATGGTTATCGTATTACGACCGTTCCGCTTATTGAGAGCGATTTGCGGAACGATGCGGTTACAATGCGGGAGTCCTAGATATTAATGCGGGTAGACGGCTAATGCGGCTAGATAAGGCAAGGTGATTTACTTCTACAAATGGTAGCAAAACGTCGCTAGTCGTCGTTATAAGCTCATCGTTAGATTACGCAATAAAGTTATGTATTCACCATAGTTAAGTTTTTCTTTGTAGGTATTTCATCACTCAGAATAGTTTTTATTTGTTACACGATACATGTTCAGCAGTGGATGTATACGGGCTGATGATGAGGTAAGAATAGATCATTCGGTTGAAAAAACGAGTTTCGTAAAACGCTAATGGTCTATGAGTGACTTGTAAATTGGCACGTATTTGCTACGAGTACAAGGTGCTACGAGGTGCTACGAGGCGCTACGAGGCGCTACGAGGCGCTACGAGCCTACGAAGAACGTGCTACGACGTAACGAGCTCAAACACGTTTTTTGTATTCTTAACAGCAGAATACCCTCTGTAGATTAGAGAGTAGTTTTGCGAAAACATTGTAACGAAATTACCCGCCTCATACTCAAAAGTAACTTAGATTTAAGCTGGAAGTCGGTTAAAAACTGTCAAGAGCCCGCTACTTGAGTAGCGTATTTCAGTATTTTTTTTCATCATTTCGTTACACTAAATAACATTGGCAATTGGCATTGCGTTTGAGTATGCGGGAGTGATGGAATCAAAATTTCAATCTTATGTTCCTCTAATATAAATACGAAAAGCAGTTAGTCTGTTTTAGTACTGATTTTATAAATATATTTATAATTCTTGCTGCTACCCAAAATTACTATACCTATAACAGAGAGTTATCGTAAATTTCATAGCTATAAACTGGTACATCATTTATAAAAACGCTCCTCTGAATAGATTGCTGTGTTTGATTTTAACATCAGAACAGAATACACGATGAGCAATCTTCCGAAATTGCAAAGACTAATAGAATTATGAGATCGCGCTAAAACTTTGTGATTTTCTAGATATGGAATAACATTAAAGCTTTTTGTCTAGAATAAACCTTAACTAACGTAAAATTAACGAATAAACGTTTTAGTTGCAGTTTTTAAACAGTAAACAAACTTAATCGTGACGCATCTCAGTCATGTTTACTATATCGTGTAAGTTTTTGTTTCTATCGTCTGGTCCAAAGCAAATACCCTCTTTTATTCAGCAAGTGGTCCTTCCTTCAATATATGAAAGCGTCCCGTTAGCCAGTTCGTTCCGCAACTCTAAACACTTACGATTCATGTCATCTCGTCCAAGCTCAGTCACAAAGGCAGCGTCGTCGGCGGCGGCGGCGGCGGCGGCGGCGGCGGCTTACCTGCAACAAAGGGAGCCGTCAATGCATTACAATATAATATAACTTGAAGGTCTGAGAGTCTGTGAATGCGACCGTCAATGTGACGGTCGCATTTGCATGAGAATGGACGCGGAGCAGCCTCTTCAAAGGAGAACGGTTGGAAGTCTTTAGGTCAGGGTGAGGCAGTGAATTATGGTGAGTGGCTTTTGTGAGGTGGCTTTTTTGGTTCTAACGGATTTTTAATGGCTCGACTTACTAAAAAATATAAAGTAGCCTTTATATTGATTTTGTAGTTGATAAGTTAAGGTCTTTGACAAGATGCTCTGATAAAAACAGCTTAAACTGATTAGGGCTTGATCCATCGATCGATGCATACAAGAACAATATAAACAACGCGATAAATAGGCAACATAGCCATCTTTATTACAACCTCGCCTCACCTCGACAGTCTATATTGGTCCACTGCTGGACGCAGACCTTCCCTTGATAAGTGCCTTATTGGCTTTTATCTCATGGTGGGTATTGATAATTCCCACGCTGGGCATGCGGGTTGGGGATCGCAGTTCGGTGGTAGAACGTAGTAGGATATCCTTTATTCGCCTCTTACGACAACCGTGGGATGAGCTGGGGTGGTAGAAATTGTAAGTAGGCACCACACGGCCATCAATACATAAATATCGGGTCATATCAGAGCCATATCGTTTATTTCTTTAGTTTAGACTTACAAGATAAGCGCTTAGAAACTCAAACTCAAAAATGCTTTATTTCCATAAATACAATAAATTTACACTTAGAAAAGGTCAAATCATATTAAAAATACACTGACACGGAAATAAAGTGGTATTTTTGATTTCGATCGCTTCG
The DNA here is from genome assembly GCA_955876795.1 of Eupithecia tripunctaria. Taxonomy (NCBI): domain Eukaryota; kingdom Metazoa; phylum Arthropoda; class Insecta; order Lepidoptera; family Geometridae; genus Eupithecia; species Eupithecia tripunctaria. Next base: position 15,851,231 of record OY041611.1, on the reverse strand, counting down.
GTATGCAGACTAAAGTAAAGAAACGACGAAGAAGAAGACAAATCATAGTTATATCCCAAAAGACACAAAACAAAACCATTAATCTCTCCTAAAATAACAAGGTAACCAAACACAACCAACTCCCGATATGAAAAGCAACCAGCTCAGGTAATAGAAACGTGAATCACACGTGCCCGCGGGACCTGTACCGCGCGGGTCCCGCGGGGTACGAATCACATTTGTCTCACGCTTATCTTGTTCTTCCTCATGTGGATCCAATAAACGAAATCAAAGGAACCAGAACAATAAAAGATACGATAAAACGACCGCTCGGTTTGCACAAAGATATTATAAAAATTTACTAGTACACAGTTTGGATAACATTATGAGTGTAAGCCGATTAACAACGAACCTAGTTTGTGGTAAGACCACCAACGTTTCATGCCTTAACGAAGGACATCTTCAGGGCGAGTGCGGTTCTAGGCGCGCGCTTATCGCATCCCTTCGTGCACTGACGGATTCAGAATGAATTCGCCAAACTACGAAAGTTTTTATAATAAAACGTTAACCATGTATCTGATAACATAGATAAATTTAAATGAACATGAACAACTGCATTCCGATCATAGATTTGTCGATGTTATAATATAAACAAAGCTGGACGTATTGCACAGCAACATCAAAGTAAGGGCGTCTTATCTGACCTGGGTGACTATTAAACTACTGAAATACATTACGACGTTCTATATTAATAAATTATTGAACTTTCGTGGAATTGGTTGTCTTCATTGAATCTATCTGTACTTTTCTATGAACTGGGAATATTTACGTCGTTATTTAGATTTAGGTATGATAAGCTTTGTCAGGATTTCCGTGCATAATTAAAGATTTTTGAACAAAACCAAGTTAATTTCTTTACATGTAAAACTTTAAAATCAAAAACTATAACTATAACGTTAGTTACGAAGGAGGTCGCCACGAATCAAGGCAGCTCCGTCGCGGTTTCCTCCGCATAAAGACTGGCTTCCGGTCCCGCGCCGTCCCGCAGCGCCACCGGAAGTGAACCAACGTGCCTCCACAACGAACTACTCCTAAAAGACATAGTTCTATGTAAAACGGTAAAAGTTGTTGAACATTGAGTGTTTACATGAATCAGCTATTGAAAGATACATATGGTCGGCTATTTTGTGGTTGATACTAAAATAATACTTGTGTGAATGGAATGATGTCAGATCTTGATTGATAGAGTATAAAGCTTTCTCGCTCAAGATTCACTTTCAGAATATAAATAAGTACTGAATAAATAACACTGCTACAGACACTAAAGAGCAATGAATAGTCTCCAGACCTAACACACGCAAAGTTCTGGGTTAGTTTTTTAATAATTCATAAGAACTGGGGTAATCACATTGACAATACCAAGTCGAATTACCTTTATACCTAAAGGAGTTTTCACGCCAATTTAGAAATCCCATTTCTAACTGTCAATATGTCCTTTACAAAATGGGTTTCTGATTAATAGAGTTTCAATAGTCAGCAGTCAGCGAAAACTTTGGACAGTAATATCCAGATTGACGAGGATTCGATATCGTCAGTAAAACCGTCACTCGAGTCAGATGCGCATAACCTTTCCGGTTATTTATACTTTTATGTCCCGTGTCATTTACTTGAATATGGGGTCCAGGAGACCCCTTCGTGACCGGAATGCTTGTGCCCTTTGGTTATGAAGCAGTGTGAGGAGGCAGTGGTTATTCCCCGATGTCACTTCACTTTCTGCCTGAGGCTTTATTTAGTATCAGCAAAATATATCTTGTTTAATTTGTGACAAAGTTTTATCTTTAAAAGATGTATCATAATTATGTAGTAGTCTTTTTACTGAAATTAAAGTTTTAGTTTTTTTTTCTCTATTTAAGCACATGTACCCGTACATGTGCTTAAATAGAGGGATTTAATCGAGGGCAATCGACTCCTTTCACGACTTTTCTCTAACTCTCGTGGTTTCGGACTGGGCCATCACCGCCCTTCTCAAAAAACCATCCTGTATATGATATTTTGTGAGGCTATTTTGTCTTATCCTTGGTTTACTTAGTTCCGTTACTTTTCAAGTTGAAGGAGATTTTGTACAAAAAGTCAAGGACAATGCAACTTGAGCATAATGGATATATGTTGCAATAGACACAAATACAATTTATACATGTATTTATTTATTTCGCGGAAAGATCGCGTTTACTTGCTTACTAACTGAATTATGTTTCTTCAAGTCTTTTTTTAAATCATAGCATAATAATCAGATAGTTTTCTTAGTCTATATACTACATTTGCAATATTTTGGAATTAATTAACTGTAATAATAATGATCGAACTTCACTAAATTTCATTTGATCAGCTATAATATTTCAAGTTTTCTACATTAAATATCCTATCTCCTGAACTATCCACTCTAGCCTCGGCAAGGACGTGTGAAGCCAACGAGTAACCCTTCCGGTGGATGAAGCTGTAAACTACATGTTTATAGGTTAGCCAGCTCCACGCAAACATGCGCGAGATGACGAGCTCATGTGTACAACGTAGCGAGAGAATTACTCACTTTTATGGGATTGCTTGCTTTACGATCGATGTGTACTGAGATCAGGTATATGTAGAACTGTAGACGAATAAGATTGCGATTGCGACTGTATGTATTTGTATTATTGTTTTGTAAGAACTCTGGCGTACTGGGTCAAAATCAACTTGAGACACAGAAGGGGTTTGTTTGTGGGGGATGTTTAGATTACGATTAATATTTGTGTAATCTGCGAAAATTCGTTCCGCGTTTTAGGGCTTTTTATTTATACGTGGTATGAAATCAGTCATCAACGTTTAAACGTAACACAAGCTTTACTTACATAGGAGAAGATGATCCTGTGTGGAATTTCCAGCAGTTGGAAGCAAGTAATAGTAAGTTCCTAACCCGGTAGTAGTTAGCATTCGGTCTGGATGAACGAATGAGTTACAGCTGACCTACATCGGGCGACATTAATTGGAAAGCAGTATCTTGGTCCAGCAGTTCAATTTCCCATCCGAGTGGAGATGGCTGCAAGTGGGTCAGCGGCCACGGTCTCTAGCCATGCGGAGCGGTGATGTCAGCCGGGGAAGCGGAATCGTGAGGGAAATACGGAAACAGTTGGTTTTAGGGCATACGGAAAATTACGAATCTCGTAGCGCAGGACACCGGTCCTGAGCTACGAGATTCGTAATTTTCCAGCGTTTCGTAATTTTGTGACAATGACCGTATTGTGGTGATTATTTGGAAGATACATATGTGTGCAGTGGTGCAGTAGTGTGATTTTCGGCTTAGAGAATGATGATGACGGAATTTCTCATAAGTTTTCTATTATCACAATAGACAGTGGCTAAGTACTTGAGAAGAAATTGAATACCGGGAAGAATTACAATTAACAATAAAATGTCGTGAGATTGCAACAAATTGCTTCGACGTTTATCGATTAGTTAAGCTATCAACCAGCAACTGTGTCTTCTCACGAGTGAAATGTTAGTTTAATGTAAAACAAGATCCCAAGTGAAAATTAATTTGATATTCATAAAAACCGGTCAAAATTTAAATGTAGAGTTTGTGGAGCAAGCTAAAAGGTTAGGAGCCGTGCTCACCGCCCACCATTACAAGCAAACTAGAACCTACCGGAGTATTTACATAATCACTTAACATAAGGATCTTGTATTTAGGGCTTAGAACAACAAGAATACTTATAAATATTCAGCGAGCGTAATTCCCTTCTTGCGCGTCGTTTTGTCATTTCTGTTATACTTTTTGTGGGTAGAAGTAATAAGGTCTGAGTTGGCAGTCTCGCCGCGACACTGTTTTGGATAAACTTGGAAAACTTGGAATGGAATTGTCGAGTGCAGCCGGCGCGTCGCTGCGCAACTTACAACTTGAGCTGTTTCTAAAGTGCCCGGCTTTTTGCTGGCGGCGACCAGTCGGGGAAACAAAGCTTATAGCAGGAATTTGTTTGATAAGTTTATTTTAAAGGTAGAGAAGGTACGAGTATTTGTGAGGTATTATTTATTTATTATTATTATTATATTTAGATAGGGCGTTAGCTACGGGCAAGGTAATTACCTTTTATTTTTTTTTGGTACAATAACAAATACAAGTTATAATCTGTTTATATTATTTGATTGTAATTTTCTTTGATAATAATGTGATAAGAACATTAATGGGATATTATTTGAATTCTGAAAGTTGTTGTGCTTTTTTAACACATCGAAATAAAGGATTCTTTGAGGTAGGTATTTGTGTTACTTCATCTTTTTTACCATAAAAACCATCGCAGTTTGACGAATTTACTATGAAAGGAAGCGTTATGTTCTTCCAAAACAAACTAGGTTCGTAGATAACCACGAACCTAGTTTGTTTTGGAAGAACACCAACACGTTTGTAGTAAACCCCGTCACATCCATATCTTCAGATATACGAGTATGTGTAAAATTTTATAAGCAGGAGTGTTCCTGAAATACCGCCTAGGCTAGTTTAAGACCCTAGGGTTCAATATAAATTCAATATAAAACTGAAGAACTGTAGTTGTGTCCAATAAATTATTTTTGTTTAGGTTAAGTTATTTTTAAGCCTGTTTGACTACAATATGTATGCAAATAAGTTTGACATACTTGTCGCAGTTAATATATCATTAGGTTATGTATTCATGAATGCAAATAGCTCAGTAATCGAGTGGTCGCATTAATCCGCGATACAATCTCGGCCGGATTAGTGCGCGATTGCTGATCCACAGATAACAGCCATGTCACACCCAGAGATGTTATTATACAAGATTATCAAGCGGTAATTGGGAAATGGACAATTTGGACTTACCTACGTGATATAGGATAATCCATACTAATATTGTAAACTCGAAAGTTACTGTCTGTTCGTCTGTTGCCTTTTCAGTGAATCTTAATTTTTGGTAGGTAAATGGCATCCCTTTTGTACCTAAAAATAAGTTTTGAAGCTACTGTTTATTTCTTATTGTAATTTGTGCTGTTATTTGTGAATATACATATATAGAAATAAACTATCTGTCTTATTATTAGTGGTGCTGGCTTAGAATTTGCACCACCCCATCTTATTCCGTGGATGTCGTAAGAGGCGACTAAGGGATATTCACCATTTTTCTGCAGGCGGCGGGCAGCAGCGCCCCCTACAGATTTTTTTACCACTGTTACAGTCTTGAATAAAGTGTTTAAAATTAAAATAATGTTCCATGTAAGAATGCCACGCGCCTTAAGAATCCCTTCATCAAAAATTGATTGACAATTATTATATAATGCTATTGGCTTAATAGAGATAAATTAAATTCCAGGAACAATACCAAGCTCGCTCCAAATATTTACAAGCAAATATTTAGAGAAATCAGCACAAAGCTCTCCCAATTAATAATATCAAATTAATCCAATAATCTCCCTAACGGCGGCACAGGTTACTGTGTCTCTATCTAACAGAAAATCAACTCTGTACTACCAGCATAGGGATCAGTATCACGTGAAATTTACATGTCCTACGAATATGCCATGAATTTTACTTACATCTTACATACTTCGGGTAGTCATTGGTCAACCCCATCACGAACAAACCAACGTACACTGAGCATTGATCCACTTCCAACCAGTTAGTACTAGTTTCACGGCACCAATACACTCACTGCTACTTACTTCACTTGACGATAACTTGTGTAGACCTCTTACATTGTAAGGTAACTAACAGTTGACAACTTAGACTTTTCACTTGTGTTAAGCCACAGCCCCACTGAGGCGCACGAAGAGGCTACGCACGAGTGTTTTGTTTTGCAAGAAAATGTATGTGATAACGTCTACTGCAACCCACGAATAATCTACGCTTGAATACAAGATTAATGACGTCATTGCTAGACGTGTGGCTTGTTCGTATTCGAATGCAGACGCAGCTTAACGCTGTCAACGGCATGCACGCGGGACATGCGTGCGGTACTTTCACTCACTTTCGTATAATCATAATAATAAATAATGTATGATTCGAAACTGTGCTGCGCTACAGTTGTTACATAGTAGTACGTTAATTTTCATGTGTGTGCTGCAGGGAAATGTAGTCCCTTGTCAAACAAACGAACCTAAGCAGCTAAAATGCGCAACAGCGTGCGCCGCAGAGGGCCAGCGGCTTTACGAGGTAACAGAATAAGTTCCTTAACAACTAAGTTGTCAACTATCTGGTACTCTGTCTGATGGTACGAGCGTAGGTGTCAGAGTGAGTAACTTGGTGATAACTTCTGCTAATTTCCATAATTTAACGAAAGACGAATCCACTTACTCAACTGTCATTCAGTCCGGTGAATCTGCCCCGGTCCCGGGCCAGGTGGGAAAGAGTTTAAAATAGCCCGGATTAGTTTGACGTCCAGATAAAGAAGGATTTTTACAAAGTGTAGTTTGTCATAAGCCCTGTCGTAAATATAATATTTACACAATATTCTTAGGCATTTCAGTATACATTTTCAGCTCGATCTTTTTGTTTTAATAATTATAATGTTACAAGATTTAATCATTTAGTTATTTACGCTATGGCATTCATGAGGGAAGGATATCGAGCAGTAAAGTAACGTAGGTTTAGATGATGATGTAAATTTAGTTTAATCAACATTGTTTTACCCAATTCTAGGCAAATAATATAGGTACGGAAAGACAATAGAGGTATAGTTGGACCATATTAGTCCACGCATTGTCCGGTGAGGCCGGGCCGCAAACGGTGTTTGTTATCGTGGACCGTAACTGGGCCGTAACTGGACCGTTACTAAGGTGGCCGGTAATTGAGGCCGGTCTTGATTGGATGCTGCAAGATGCTTGGATGTATACAGAATAGATTGCTTTGACGTCCGAGGGCATGGTGTACGGTGTGCTTTAATTAAAGTAATAAATGTACCTAAGCTCGTATCATAATGTTTTGTTTATGGTATAAATAAATAAATATTGGTGGACAATTCACAGCATCATTGGAGCTAGCTTAAGCTGAACCGAGCTTGTGTTAATGGATAGGTACTAGATAACTGATATACTTAATTTAAAACTTTATTGAAAAAGAAAATGACAGTTGAGCTAACTGTACACCGTTGCAAACAATCTACAGAAGGCTCAACTGATCCATATCAATGCCAGTTTAAAGCGTAAACAAGATGCTGCCTGCATTGCTGTTTGTTTGGCACCGCTGATGCATATAATAATAAAAAAAAAGACGTCACATAGTTGTTTTAATATAAAAAATTAAAAAGATCTTGCAAAAAGTTTCAGATCTTTCAAATATCCCAATTCATAAAAACCGACCTCAATATAAATAATATATAAATTAAAAACACCCCGCTTAGGACACCCAGAAATACGTATCCCCAAACTGTTTCTTTCCCAGAATGACCCCGTTCCCAAAAAGTTCCTAAACTAGAATAGTCGATATCTTTGAATTCCATTAGTTCGCGGTAAACTCCATTATAAATTCAAGGGTAGAGCGCATTTACATTTGTCTTATTTCTACCGTTATATGGCTTAAGGCTTATGATGTTTATGATTTAAGCACCACATATTGTAACCTAAAATATATATTTGAATTGACGTTTCCAGGTGGGCCTTGTGCTCCTGCGGCGAATAAATGAGTTTGAGTATCAGTATAGGTAGTAATGGTTTCCCTTCTACACAGCATCTTCAAAGATTCTAATTCCAGCACAAAACACAAACATTACATAGAACAATGCAAACCTGTAATTGTGCACAAGGCTCACCTCGACACCGTCCACATCAAAGCTAATTAAATCTCGTGGGATTACGGACGAACAGACAAACATACTTACATGCATAATTAGGGCCCGGGCAGAGCCGCAAGGGCGGCGCAGTTTTTTATTTGTACAGTCTGTTAAGCTCCTTCATCCCGCTGGGATCCGAGGGTTGAGTCGGAATGAGGTAATGCTGGCTCAAAGTGCCGCAGGCGTTTAAAATACATATGTCAATAGCTTAGTTAGAACCATGTAGGTAAAAAATAATGGGGAATCGTGCTCAACGAGCATTATCAACTACATACTAGCTGGGCCCCGCGGCTTCGCACGCCTACCCGACGTGAACTGATTTATGGGATAAAAACTATGTGTTATTCCAGGCCTAGAACTACCCGTATCAAAGGAGGATGGGCACAAATGTATGGCGCCTGGGCCTGGCACCAATCGAACTGATTGATATGTCGTTGGAAAGCTCTGTTCCTGTAGAATAAGAAAATCTACGGGGCTACTCCCAGTTCGTTGTCCGTTTTGGGTAATTCCACTTTGAAAGTTGTTTATTTTGATGGAGTTTTTGACCCTTTCCCTTTAAAGTACTACTGAAACGGTGCATACCTACCTCAATAAATCAGTTTTTTTTTACATTTTAGCATTGTATTGTATTTACAATATAACATCATCATCACCACCATCAGCCTATATTAGTCCACTGCTGGACATAAGCCTCCCCTAATGAGCGCAATAGCGTCCTGTCTTCAGCTTGACGCATCCAACATCTGCCTGCAGTCTTTTGCAGGTCTTCATCCCACCTAGCCAGATGGCGTCCTACATACCTACGTTTGCCAAGTCGTAGTCTTGACTCAAAAAGACGTTTGGTATTTGCCTTGATCTAGCCCTCTTCGGCACATTACACAGTTCCGGTAACGATACATTGCAATATAATCGGTAATAAAACAAAATAAAATAACAAGGGTTTAAAAAGGTGCGAAATAAAAATCATTTGCAACTTTTTACATACTAGCGGGAAAAGTAGGTACATTGTTTCACTAGGGGCGATAGTAAATTATTTAGTCCCAATTAGGAGGGCAGCGTGCCAATAGTTTTTATATCTAATACTTTTAGAATTAGATATAGGGATGAAAAGTATTATTTTCAACCCGCTCCTCAGGCAACTTTTCGAGTATGAGTAATGAATAATTGATTTGGTTTCATTTCATTCATCATTTCTTTTGTATAATAATAATAAAGTATGCAGTTAAAACGATCAACGTGATAAGATATTGGAAGGATTTTGTTATTCTATTTGTGATAAAAATTCAACATCTTTTTTCGAGTATATTTCAAAACGGACAACTGCAACAGTTTTATCGTTGTATAATTTTTTTGTCCTATTGAAAAGAGCTATCTAACGACGTATGACTCATCTTGATTGGACAAAGTACCCAAAAGGCCCAAAATGCCCATCCTCCTTTATTTTTGATCATTTTTGCCCGATTCGTTCAGTAGTTTTTTGAAATAGCAACAAACATACATACAGACATGTTTACAAACTTTCGTGTTTTTCCCCTACTTACATAGTAGGGCAAAAAACACGAAAGTTGTCACAATTATTGGACAACCGGGCTGATTATACTTAGAGTAAGACTACTTAAGTTTAATCATGAGTGTAATTGTTTGTTATCAAACAAATAAAAAAAAAGGCGCTAAGCCATCTGTTAGTAACTGCCGGAGAACCTACACATGGTTCTATGCGAAGCAACTACGATCTTAAATTGTTATTTTGTAATAATAGAAATGTTTATTTTTCTCTTACAAGTCACTTAATCTAGCTTACATAGGTAGATACCTAACTCCTTCCCTGCCCTAGTCGCAAACGGCGCGCCTCTTCGGGCGTTGATATGAGTATGTTCCGGTATTTAGAGTAAGAAAAATATTTAAACAGTAAAAAAAAAACGTTTATTATTTTATATCAATTTTACTGGTCTTATCGTGATACTTACCAGTACTTATTATTACGGTAAAGCTTGTAATGCCATAATGATTATTAACACCAAAGAAAACTCATATCATGGTATCATATCGCTTTTTAAATGACTTCAGAGATCACCATAGTCTTTAACTTTACATTGTGGTCTTTTCAATCCCGTTAACGTAGATTTTACAAAAGCAGTTAACCCAAATGGCAAGAGTAAACAAAGCCAATAATTCGCAGGTATTATTTACGCGCGGTGATCGCACTCCGCGTCATAAAGCACTATACAAACACAACATAAAGCACGATAAGGCAGATGTACGCGGGTTCGATTCCTGGCCGCGCGCCAAACTTGCGACTATTGTGGCTAACACGCATCCGCTTCCGACTAACCTAGTTGTATTAAAACTAAGCCAATTTGAGACAGGTGCTTCAAGATATCATGAACTTAGTTCTGAAATTCGATAGTCCCAGGTAAGGAAAGATGTAATTGTAGATAAATAACTATGGTATTTCACCATTAAAACTTATACTTAAAGGAAAGCTTTCGAAGATGAGGTCATCGACGATGGAGCTAAGGAGAAATTTACAGCAAAAAGGGTAATGTGGAAAAACTTGGGTAGAGTAAGAGAGAGATAAAGGCTGCAAGACTTCAATTCTTAGGTAATGGCACTGCGTCTAGTCGACAAGGGTGGACTCTCTCCCCTCGAAGTCTTAGTTTCGTAAAAAAACATTTTAGTTCGTTACACAATTAAAAGTCTTGTGACCTTCACATAATAAACCAATCCCATCAGTTCATCCTTAAACTACGAATGATATCTTTGTTTAGATTGCCCACTCGTTCAAACACAGACCTATCTTGAAAGACATAACCATAGCACAAATAAAGCTTCAATATCCGGTAAGTTTGGGCAGCATCTAGTTGGTTGCGGGCCCTCCGGCAGCGATTAACCCTCAACCCTCATATTACGTTATTGGAAGCGAAGGGCTCATGCCTGCAGGCTGCAGGGTTAGGTTAGAACTGCTCGAAGAATGGTTACTTCCTATTTGTATAACTTTAGTTTTGTCGGGGATTTTATATTTTCTTTATTCATATACAGTTCAAAGAGATAGGAATGTACCAACTTTTCATTTCGGTACCAAGGTATCTCAAGAGATATACCTATGATAACTACACAGAAGTGCCTTTTCGTAAACCTTTTCATTTACGTTTGGAAATACTTGTGATAGGATTCTGTGAAAATATTTTTACGGCTGAATTTTTGTGCTATCTAAAGCAAGATAAAACATAGCTCTTTGCTAGAACTCCAATTTGCTTCAGAAAGTACTTTAAACCCTTTGTTTACTGGCAAAAATAAAGATGTAGCGGTAGTTTATTCTCCACCCATCCGTTTGAAGTAATAAAAGTATACGAGAGTATAAAGTTTATGCATCAGCGAGACGTGAGTTCAGTTGTTCAGTTCACATTCGCCAGGGAGCTGGTCATTCCTCTTCTCGGAGCATTATCACTGGACGGCAGAGCCAGTGGCAGAACTATGTGAACTGTCCGACAAAATATTATCGTCCCATTAGCCTCGGTTATTGAGCGCGGTTGAGGGTTAACGCGTTTCAGAGATTTCATCTTTACGTTTATACGAAAGACTGCGGGCTTTTTGAAAAACGTAAATTGGTCGTTGAAAGTACTTGGGAAGGTGCCTAACGTTTTTTCATAAAGTGAAACTGTAATATTTAGTAGTAATTTTCGTGAAATTGCTTATGATAAGTTTTGTTTGAGTAACTCATGATGATTTATTGAATTAGAGTCAATTGCACCTTATTTCTTGTTTGATAGTAATTACTATTTATCAAGCTGTTTATATAGTAAGAATTTTACTTGTCTAAGTGCTTATTTTGTAAAATTAAGTCTAAAGAAATAAACGATTTGACTCTGACTCTGACTCTGATCAATATTATGTGAAACCACCATATAAATGAAATTATCATATTTATATTGCCAATATTTCAAAATAAATATTATATTTATGCATGAACATCTCTAAATCTTGGCAAAATAACCAACCAATATCTGAGTATAATACGGGGTGCTCGCCACAAATCAGACCCTGTCAATAAATAACACATCATTGGGAGCGGCCCCGGCGCGGCGGAATATTGCCCGCCAGGTTATTCCCATCTTGGCAGCTCATGAATGGAATAGAAAACAAAAATATTGCTTATTTGAACTTGAATTTGCATAGGGATTACGGATGGCCTCTACTCGAGGGTTTGGCCTTAGGCATCGATATAGTATATGTATCACTATGACTCACGGATGCCGGCGACTTTGCTCGCGCGGTTACCAAATGAAATGTAGCCTGCCCTGCAGAACTTAGGAATAATGTAACCTACATAAATCAAGATGTTGTTGAATGGCTACAACTTTTTTTGAACACTTACTAATTTTACTGTTTGGGGAAAATAGCGTGGAAGGAAGGGAGACCTTTGCTGATAAAAACAAATGTAAGAAAATGATTGGTAATAATGTAGATGCGGCCTGCAGATTCGTGCCTTTTCCTGGCAACCCTAAGTGCTGTATAATTTCCCGTATGATTTATACGGTGCGGTTTGCGGCGCGGACGCCCGATAATACCTGAGTCGTACACCGCAGTGCCTAATGGGGCTTTGTAGTGGACTCACAGGCTTTGTGTTATATGTGGACAATACAGCCTTGTTTTGTTTGCTATTTTGGATTTATAATTGAATTTGAAGGGTACCTTGGCAAATGGTTATGATTAAATACATATCCTTAAGTTGCACGATGTTAATTTGTTAATGCAATAATTGTGTTTGATTTTCGGAATACCATTATTATTTGCACATCATTTATTACCAGTAGCTAAACCCCTGAATTATAATTTTATTTAAATTACATTTGGCGGCTATTTTAAGCAAATTTAATTAATAAAGTCAAACCCTCGTAAAAGATAGCAACTAAATAAAACTGTCGTACCCTAAGAATATTTCGTACACATTATTTCATCACTTAGACATAGAAGATAAGTAACCGAATTCCCAAACAAAATACAGAACAAAGCCCTCGCCAAAAGTAACCAAACACAACCGCGATGAATCCCCTCACAGTCCATTACCCAAAATAAACATAAAACATCTCCCATTCAAAATTAAAAGCTCATACATAAGGCAAGGCTTACCCGCAAGAAGGTCGTATCCGGCGGAAACCCCCTACTTCCCACAGTAGGGTGTGGGATGGGAAGGGGGGTGGCCGAGGCCTCAAACTCGGCAGGAATGCGGGTTTCCCTTTCGCGTCACATGACGATGTGGCGGCACAGTGTTGCGTGCTACAGCATGTTGCAATAGAGCCTCTTTGTGGAATATCTTGGACAGTTGGAATGTTATTCCTGGGAGTTGAGTAGGTGAAAACGACAGGCCAAGAAACATGAAACATGTCTATGAAATTCAGTTAAGGGCTCAAGACTATTTTTGCCGCGCATTGGCATTCTCAATACGGGTTATTTCAGTTTTGTCTCCTGAAATTCCCCCAAAGGGGAATGTTTTCCCCCTTAGGATCTATTTGTGAAGGGGAAAAACTGGAATGACCCCTAAATACGGTGAGAAAATTAATCGAAGAGCGAAAATGGTATGAGCTAGACAATAACTAAATGTCATATGAATTGACATTGTCCAATTACGTTGCTTGCAAAATTACACATGAATAAAACAAGTACTAAAACTTTAAAATTAAATCATTATTTACCAAGAAAAATAAACTTTCTATAAACGAAACAAATGACCAAGAGACCTACCTTACATAACTACTCGCTTCGAAACCTACGTCTAATCTTAACTCCGATTAAAAAAGCCCTTCTTATCCCAAACCCTAAAAGGGAGCCCGTTCAGGCACCTGAGGATTTAAATAAGCGCTTCCAGTTGAAGTCCTTAAGGGTGTTTACTGACGTACAACGTTTCAGCAGAATAAGGGCCGGCACGACTTAACTGAAGGGTCCAACTTGTTACGTCAACAACTTTCTAACTTGTCTCTTGAATTTCGTGCCGCCCATTAGACAAACTCAAACTGAGATCAGTTATTCAGAAAGATAAATCTCTACATTTCGCGAAACCATATAGTCATCTTATTATCGAAATACCCGGAGGGCAGGTTCCAATAAATAATGCTTACAATACAGTTTTTATAAATTATGGATAATGTTACCATGATTTCCCTCACAAAACAGGGAAAAACTTTATGGACCTTAATAGCTGTTATCATGTACGCAAATATTCCTAAGTCAACCTTTTGTGAGTGGAAAACAAATGTTTATTTATCTCGCGATTAAGGCTTACAATATAATACTAAAGTTATTTACAACGGGATATTTACCATTTATTTATTATTTATTTATTAAGCGCCACCATGATTTGAGTTTTGAGTTTTCCAATATTTCTGCGTATTTATAACCATGATAGATTTAAAAGTTTAAACACAATAATTCATTAAATTATAATAAAATAAGAAGTAAGATTTTATTTCAATTATTTGAATTTGACGAATGTACACGTAATCATAGATAATATCGCACTATCCGCACCATACGTTTCGCAAATAAACTATTCAACATGTCAACAAAAATGATACAATACAACAAAATGATACAATACAACAAAACCTTTTACTCCCTCCTCCAGTGAACTCCCTGAAGCAACTAGTTCCGCTTCATGCCGCTACATCAATCAACCAGTCGTACAATGCGACGGATCCATCACAGCTTCTACTGGATGCCTTTACGATGCTGGGATACAGTCAGTCAAACTGTTATAGATGGGGAACTAATCTAGTGAATCGGAAATTAAGATTCATTTTCCTTATAATGAAAGCTTGGATAGAAGAAAGGACTAAGTGGAGATTCATAGGCATAACAAAAACAATTGACGTAACGACCATATTAATCGGCTAGAATGACACATTTTGGGACAAAAAACTTCTAAGAAAGAAACTACCTCTATAGATGGAGTGACGCGTGTCAAACGTGTCAATGTTTAAACGATCTATCAATCTCTCCGAATAAATAGCACCGCACGATTCTGCGAAGAAACCATTGTCATAGTAAAGCTATTACTTAGCAGAATTCGGCCCCACAGCTTGTACGTTACCCAATAAGATACCTTGCCATCATTACATTTATAAAAAGTAAGAACAAAACAAAAGGCCAGTTATCACTGGCCATAAAATACACGAGCTAGTATTAAACGTGGTCCAGAGATATAGATTAAAGGCAAAGCCACGTGAGCGGGCGTGTGACGCAGTGCGATTACAATCGCATGATCGATTGCAGAGGCTTTGTGTTCGACTTGTGCCTACATTCAGTGACGGGAACTGTTTAGACGTTTGTTAGGTGACAAAGGTTTTTGAAAACCGTCGACGGTTTATAACGTAAAATAATTGCTGAAAATACTCTAGTATGCTGTTAACGAACGGTTTTGCCTAAGGCGTAGCGGGAGTTGCTACGGCGTAGCACTATTGCTACGAATCACGCTACGAATATTACTAAGCCAGGGAACAATAATGCATTGTAATTAGCATAGTAGGTAGGTATAACTAAATATTTCTGAATTACTGAATGAATATGCTACGAGATTGATCTTTACTCACGTTCTTCTTACATACGACGTTTGTGTATGTGAACAATTTGCACTGCCATTGTAAATATGGTCAAGTGACCACAACTTTTTTTTTCCTCTCTGTTTTGCTAAAATAGTAAAACTTCACCTACTGTTTGTAGTGGAGAACCTCTTCCAAGTTTCTAACATTTACACTATATAAAGTAAATTGCCGAACAACAGGGTCAGTAAGAAAGACAATGCTAACTACGTCACGGTCCAACATAGCTGGCGTGATCGATGGCAGTGGACGGCGACCTAAGCACCACCGCCTCCGTCGCCAGGTGACTGCGCCACTTTACTTGATCCATCATGTCCTCCGCCGTCCATTCTCATTGTTACAAGACGGATGAGGGTACAGAATATAGCTTACAAGAGTTTTTGTGGCACAAAATTAAATAATATCATCGCATTACATCATTAATACCTACTTGAACTTAATGGATGGATGTTTGTTACTCCTTTTTGACAAAATTACTGAGCGTTTCAGATTTAAATTTTAACTTTCTGCTACTTTTTAATACCGTACCGTTTTGAATAGGTGCGAGGCCGTGGGCACAATATTTCGTGCTGCTGTTTGATGATTTGAGTTCAGTTCAGTTTATTTATTATAAACCATATAGGAACACTCGTGACGTGAAATTTAGCAGTTAGTAATACAGCAGTTACATAAATAGTAATAGAAACACCATTATTATGATAAAGAGATGCCATGTACTCGTCGTTTATAGAAGCGTTATTTCGTTACAAACTATAACGGTCGTTAATGACCGTTAGTCACTTGCCATAGATATGTTTGTAATTATTGTTTGTACTTTGATTGCTGTAATTACTCACATATAAAATTCTATTTATTAATGCAACTGGTATTTTGTTTAAATACCTACCGTATTTTATTCTGATAAATTACTTTTCTTTAAGTAAATTTATAAAACAGTTGTTTTTACGTTACTTATATAGATATAATCAAAAGTTTGTAATATTTCAGCGCAGTTTCTCGCCAACTACATAATGTTAGAGTACAAAATATTTACAGGAAATTTATTTTGTTATGCACACCCATATCTTAAGCCCACTATTTCTGAGATAAATTGGTTTACCAGACAATCCAGTGCGTAATGTTTGAACTAGACAATATTCAATTTTCTTTGAGTTTGTACCAAACACACTAGGGATTCCCTCAATTATTGTGTTATTTGGCAATTACTTTACAAACAACTCGTAAACGACTCAGAGTAAACCATTTGAATTCATATTCTTTATATATATAAATTCAAATAACAATAAAATGGTATTGTGTTTTGTGTTTTATTCGTGTTTATATTAAAGTGTTATTTATATATGTCTAAGATAATGGAAAACGTGAGTGAATTTAAGTCTATTACAGTGTGTCAGTTCAAACAAATCAGTAATTGATAGGTTTTATCTAAATTCTATGCAAAACAACAAGTTTAAACGGTTTCCCCAAACGGTTCAGCAAATGGTGTTTTTAATAATAAATCTCCTGGTTTTATTGCCACACTTGTGTGCTGGCGCGCAGCCAGTTGCAGTCGGTTGCATTGCAACTATTGCTGTTGGTTGCTCTATTGCCTTCGGTTGCTGCGGCCCGGGTGCTGCTAACTCACCTCGAGCAGGTTTTATGACCAACGGCTCTGAGAAATAGAGAAACTAGAAATTGTTTATACGGAAAACGTGATCTTTTATAGGGCAAAACTTAAGCAGAAATTCTACTTTGTGTTAGCATCTTCGTCAGTCAAATTTTATGGTTTTTAAAATAGTTTTTCGAGATTTATTTTGCGAGTGTTACCGGTAACTCTTTACAACTGGCGTTCATAGGGTGCGGGAAAAGTTAATTTATCCAAGGCACTATCAATAGTGTTATTTTCAGAAAAAGTTTCATAAGGGAAAACTGCTACTAGGTAGGTCGTTTGTGGGATTAACTACAGGGAACCCTATGGTCATTTCGTTTCTATATAATTAAAAGAGCCCAAAATCCATAAAATTGATAGTCCTACATTTTAATTAAAAAGCACACCTAACAAATAACTGATTCACGGACTTATACCAGCGAGAGGTCAAACGATCGCAATAAATCTGAAAAAAATTGAAACATTATAATAGCAACAACACATAAAACTGTCGGAGTGGCGTTTAATCGGCACATTACAGCGGCCGGCGGCCGGCTCGGGCCCAGATGTGGAACAACACCGGACATTTCACCCGGTGTCACAGGGTTTTGTTTATTTTTGTGCTGGACACAGCTTTGTTCCAAACCCGACCGATAGTGGCAAAATGCATTGTTTTCGCTCGTCTTGATTTGTGCCGTGTGGTGCCGGCTTAGAATTTGCACCAACCCAACTCTTCTCGCGGGGGTCGTAAGAGGCGACTAAGGGTATCCGTCGGGACGGGCAGTGCCACCTGCAGAACAATTCTACTACCACCGAACTCCGATTCCCGACCCGCTTGCCCAGCGTGGGGATTATAGGCCCCCAATGAGATAAAAGCCAATAAGGCGCTTATCTGGCGAAGGCCTGCATCTAGCAGTGGACCAATATAGGCTGTTGGTTGAGGTTGAGGAATTGATTTCGGAATAAGCAATGACAAAATATAGGTAGATCAAGCTCGCGCTTTAATTCATTGTATTTGCTTGTGTTTTTTAATTTTAGGAGTATCAGAGAGCCAGGCAGCTTGTTATGCCAGGGAATAACCAACGTGAAAACAATCCTAAACTCATGTTATACGCGTATATTCGTAGAAGGACACAATTATACGATCGGAGGGCCTGGCTATCGTCCTCGCGGGAGGCGTTCCACTGGAAACTCAGATATAATGCTGGCTCTAAGTGTTACATATTACGACCGAGGGCAGATTTATTTTTCAATATAAAAAGGTTCAATGGATTTATTAAAAAGAGGACAAAAGAGTTATTGGTCTGTTGGTGCTTCTAGATACAAAATTCGTTGTGTCAGTGACAATAAATTGTGTCGAAGCTGATAGAGTCGTGAAATGTTCAAGAAAGCTATTCTTTAGAAGACAAGGTCAAATAATAAATTCGAAATCATGCAGATATTTGGCGCAAGTTGAAATTGTGCCGATAATCTTACCTAATTCGATACTAAAATAAATATACTAAAAATGTTTTGATGTTTTCCTATACAAATTGAATCTTGAGCAGTTTTTTATATAAATTCTGCATGATCAATCATTCATTGCTTACTATACATGTAAAATGTAATGGAGTTGTAACACTTGATAATGGATACGGAAACATTGGTGATTTTCCAACACAAATAAAGTTAAGAACGAATACAATGATTTTTTAAAAATCTGTGCTAGGTTGAGGTACCCACTCATGGCGATGACCCTCGAAACGCGCTGATGTTTTCCAATATTTAATTCATCTGCCGCTTGTTCACTTCAAACAGCTATTTTAAAGGTTGTTGAATTTATTGTGTTAGGGTTTTGAAGTTTATTGCAATTTTTACGCGTTCACTTCAAAATATTAGACAACAAATTAATACCGCGTGGTTTTGCGCGGGTAATGACTCGCGAGTGTGTTTTCGAGTGTAGAAATACTGAGTGTAATATTGAAAATTTTATGACTTCAAATCAGCCAAACAGCTGAAGCCATTCTGAAAAACTTTTAGTTGCAATAAATTACTACGTTCTTTTTTTATAATAATAAATAAAATATTATTAACTACATAACAAAAGCTCTGTACCTACACTTTGGGACTTATTACTCAGGCATTATTTATTTATTTTCTGTAACCAACCACCATAAATAGGTTCAAGTAGACAACATATTTTTTTTCGTTTAAAAACTCAACGACTACGATTAACCTACAATTATCTTCAAAGCTTTGTTAAAAGAAAACCAGTGATAATTACCTCAGAGGCCAATTTCCCAGCTTCCAATTTTAACAAGATTAGAGAACAGTTACGAGATAACCCAGTTAGAGCAACCCGATACTGTCTCCAGGCGAGGAGGGTGGACAGATTCCAGGGGAGCCTGGGCTGACAGGCTCCGGAAGCCTTGACAAAGTTTTCGGTAACAAAACGAGACACTAATTTTACAAAAATTCTAAAACGAAGCGAATACTTGGGTTATTCTAGTTTTCCCATTGATTAATTAAAAACGGAAGATAGGTTACGTTCTCCCAGCGCTTACTC
This sequence comes from Eupithecia tripunctaria, assembly GCA_955876795.1. Classification (NCBI taxonomy): domain Eukaryota; kingdom Metazoa; phylum Arthropoda; class Insecta; order Lepidoptera; family Geometridae; genus Eupithecia; species Eupithecia tripunctaria. Next base: position 15,831,677 of record OY041611.1, on the reverse strand, counting down.
AAAAATTGGCATGTGTTACAACTACGCGCAAACACATACGCTCACAGTTATATTTCCAGTCCTGTGCAATACTAAGAAGAACAAAGACGGAAAGACGTATCTAAGACCGAAGTGAGACCGAGACAACAATATTTCATGCGAATCACGACCGTCCGTGCCGCCGCCGGTCCGACGGTGACTGAGGTGGGAGCACACAATTTTACACAATATGAGGTTGCCATTTTCGAGAAACTAGTACCTCATCTTCCCTTTTTAATTAATCAATGAGTCCCCATTGACAAATCAATAAAACTAGAGAATAAGTAAGGGGTAAAACTGGAATTATTTCTTTGAAGTCCAGTTTACCCTCTTGAGAAAAAAAATCAAGAGGGAAAACTTTTACTGTGAATGATCATGAAATTTGAAGATACATCGAACATTGTTCACACTCGATGACGTCGTGACATTGATGACTCCTAATGACTCTGCCAATCAATGTGGGACGAGAACAATCCCATTCGTCTTGAAAATATATATTTGGCAAGTGGAGAAGTTAGCAATGCCCAGAGAAGTAAAACAAGCTGAAGAAGATGATGATGGAAATCCTCTACGACAAGTTAGATCTTCGGAGCCTTTCAAACTCACAGAATAAACAATAATTTAATATTCAAAGTCGCTTGTTTACAAGCTTACATTTTACGCTTAATTTCCGGCAATTTAAATTCAAATTTCCCCATTTTTATCAAACCTTAAAGAGGTTTTATTTTCCCGCGCTAGATTTAGCTCGCGTCAGCTTTTGTAAGATAATCTTCCGGAACTCGCTAACGTCCGCTCCGGCGTCGTTCCGGCGTCGTGTTGGCACGACGGTAATCGGAGATATTGAAGCATTACTTACTTTATAATAAAAATTGCTTCTACAATGTTAAATCGCAAGTTTCAAACCAAACTGACAAGTGCTCACAGGTTCGGACGCTTTTTAATAGGGTATAAGTTATTGAACATGTTCGTTACGTCGTGTGCGGGTTGACTACGAACCGTATTGGTGTTGGAAGACCACCAACAGAGACACTGTGTGTGTTAATTACTGTACATTTTCTTCTAGGTTTAGAATTGCAAGCCAATAATATGTTATTCCATGTCAAGACAAAGCAAATCTTTACTTCACGACATGTTTAATAGAAGAAAGCTTAAAGTTAAACTAGTCGCGCCTCTCCCCATACAAACGACTGTACTAACCAACTACTGTAGTGTTTGACGTTGACCATTTAATATTAAGAATAATATCATTTTATCTCGTCTTAATCTATATATACCCCAAACCGTAAAATAGCATTCATTAAAAAAATACAAGCTTCTAAATTTTCGTATTTCAACACAGATTTTAGACTAACTTTGGGCGAAATTAAATAATAAACGGAGAAAGAAAACTGGAAAATAAAGCTCGTTCGGACATAGTTTAGTTATTCAAAAGCGAAACTTATTTTATAATATGAACTCAATAGTTTTTCTACAATGACCCTTGTGCTATTAAGTCTGTTAAGCAGCCGTTTTACTAATAAATCATCGTGCATTTATTCTAGCGCGCGGGTATATCTATTATGTCAATCAAATCAAATCAATTAATCAAAATCAAATCAAATCAAATTCATTTATTTTGCGAAAAATGGGTAACAGAGATGTTAGATTAAAATAGAATGAGCACAACCATGATCAGCTTTAAAGCATGCAATGTCACAGTAAATGTATGTAATACAATGTTCTAATCAATGTCAGGTGAGATAAGATACATTTAGGCCACGCCCACTGACGGCTTTGCCGCGATGACTAGTGCAGCCTCTAAGAAACCTATTCGTACATTCAAACGTTTGCATTAATATTTTGAACGAAATAGATAACTTAACAGAACTCGTGACTCTGCACTGCATTTTGTGTCATATAAACTTTTTATTTATATATTGTTCTACTCTTACTACTTATCCATCTCTTCTATAATGGTTTTTGTGTAAATGATGCCACGAATATTATTATAATATTATACAATTTAATTAGTTTGTTTAACAATAACACACTAATTATCAGAAATCACAACATGGTCATTAACTGAGGTTTCCGCTAATTGGAGTTCACTGTCGCTAATTAATATGCGATAAATACTCATTTCATTAACATTATGGAAAATCATTATATACACAAATATTTAGTTTCAGTTGTTCAAATAAAATTTAAACAATTTTATAATTGGTGCGTAATAAAAGGTGAGTTAAAGAGCTATGGCGCTCATTAAGGGAGGCATATGTCCAGCCGTGGACTAATATAGGCTGATAATGATGATGATGAAAAGGTGAGTTTTATTGGCAACGTAAATTCATATTATATAATATTTAAACAAACAACGACATATACAATAACCAGTCGTAGTTATTGTAAGGGGAAGCACTCACTAACAAACCACAAGCTATTTCAGAATAGCTATTAGCCGAATTACGGGCGAGTGGCTAAATAAGCAAATAATGATTTAGAATATTTAATTATTATGTTTTACTCTCTGGAGGGACTCTAGGTTGACGACTGATGGAAGTGAATGGAAGAAGGAAGTCGGTGTAGCGCTGTTTCTGTCAGGGAAGTACACTAGGTCCAACCCTATTTCTACTAATGATAAATGACCTACCATCTGTTGTTGTCTCCTCTGAGAGTCTCCTGTTCGCCGACGACCTTAAACTTTATACGGCTGTGCGAGAAACGAAAGACTGCTTAGCACACCAGCGCGATATTGATCTTGTCACTGACTGGAGTGAAGTTAATCATCTCTCTTTTAATATCTCCAAATGTAAAACTATCACCTTTATACGTCGACGCTATCCAATTGTGCATGGTTACTCTTTGTCCGGAGCTCCTCTTGAGCGTGTTCAGACCATGCAGGACCTTGGACTGGTGATGGATCCGAAGCTCAACTTCAATGCCCATATTCAGGCTTTATGCAAGCAAGCATCCAAAATCTTAGGATTTGTAATGCGTGTAACCTGGGACTTTCCCGACTTACGAGCGGCGATGATACTGTTCCATGCTTACGTACGTAGTCGTTTGGAGTTTGGAGCAATCGTTTGGGATCCCCACGAGGACAAGTACAGGATGATGGTCGAAAGGGTACAAAGAAAGTTCGCACGTTATTCCTATAAAAGGATGTACGGCTATTATCCATACCTCTACCCATCCTTGTTCGTCTCCGGTATGGTCGGTCTGGACACTCTGCATTCGAGACGGAAGCTCCTCCTCCTTATGCACTATATCAGTGTGCTGCGTGGTAAGGTTGACAACCCAGTAGTTTTACAGCAGATGGGTTTTGCTGTTCCGAGGCAGCACATGGTGGGCGCAGTGGGAGCTGTCGGCCCGCGCCGCAGGCCTCTGCTGTTTGCGCTACCACCCGGATACCGCACGCATGCCGGTTTGAGCGCTCCCACCCCTAGAGTACTTGCCCTCCTGAACAAGTTCATCTCCGCAACCGACGCCGACTTGTTCTTTGACAGCATCGCCAAATTGCACCGTTTAGTGCTCTCATTTCTTAATAGCACTTTTTGACATGTATGTATTTGCTAATATTTTGACTAGAATTTTATTATAATTTTTATTGTGACATGTCCATATTTTAGATTTATATTTGACATTATTATAAAAATCTGTCTATGACTAAGTATTTATTTAGCAAATACTCATAATTTTATTTTATTTAGTAAATGATGCTCTGCTTAATACCTTATTTTTAATGTTTTAATTTATATAATCACCTACTTTAGATATCATTATAATGCTTGATGTTTTGGATGTAATTCTGTTAGTCAAGATTGAATAAATAAATAAATAAATGTTTCGCACCACAAGACAAAAGTAATAATAATTGTTTCGTTTCGCACCGGCTGTTTTTAAGATTTTTGTTTCAAACCACAAATTTATAAAAGAGCCTTAGTGAACTAAAAGCTTGGAAAAGTACAGTCAGAGATAAAACACAATTGTTTTTGTACAACTCCTGAAGAGTCTCAATAATGTTCATAGCATGTACCAGGGATGCAGAACTTACGAGGAGCTTATTTTCTGCCGAAGGACAGAAGAATGTTAACTCTCTGGATTAGGTATTCTATTCATTGGATAAAATTACCTGTCTTCTTAATGTAAATGCAATCATAAGCATAAGCACCCATCAAAATAATTTAAATTAAATATATTTAAAAACATTTTGCTACGAACATCTACGTTATACCATTAAAAATGTAAACTTACCAAAAGTTAGTAAAGACAAACTTCGTAAAGTGCACCGTGAGGAGAGCGGGGTTCTTTAGCCAACGGGGACACGACAAGCTTGATATAAAGTTGTTCACAGTTTCTACGTATTTGCTTCTTTTGGTTTTTGACGGCATTTTATCTCAATTTAGTATTGCTGATTACTTAATTCTATTTAATTTAAATAATTAGTTGAAATTTGAAAATGTAGTATGACGTGTTTCCCAGCGTATGTGGTTATACATACTCAGTAAGTGTAGCGCAGTGCTTTTATAATATAGGTACGTTTTGTTAGTTAGATAAGGCTGGGAGAGATAACGATAACAGATTATTAATTACATGTGCGCAACAGAAACCTTGTTATAATGTCGATAAAACTCTCGTTAATTATTACAATCGCTATAATAAATCATATTATTTAAACGACGGCCTGATTTAAAAATATTCAGCTTCAGCTGCGGGCTAGTGTGGATAAACCGTAGTATAAAGTTTTCAAATACGCCACCGTCAGCTTCTATACTTACCAATCCTATTAATTCAAAGGTTGTCTGGAAGAGATCACTGTTAGCGATAAGGCCGCCGATTGCACCATTCTAGATATTGTTAGCAAGAATGTATTTGTTCATTTTATGTATTGATGGTGCAATAAAGATATAATCTATCTTTGTATCTAGAAAGTGTTCATAGATAATGTAATTACAAAAAGAAAGTACGCCACAAAACTACACAAAGATCTGTTACGAATCACTAGATTAAATTAATTTATTTCTGTCGCCAGACACGACATCACTCAAGACCGAACGTCACAAATTAGACTTTATGTTAAGTAGTATCTTATCGATTTGAAGATCCCAATATACTACATCTTAATATAGTTATACCATTTATAAACCTGGTCCCAAAATCAATTACCCTTTTTCCCCAAACCAAAGTCAAGCTTCCCACAAATTCGACTCGGCATTAGTCGAGATGTTCTCACAGGTGCTACGCCGTAGAGGGGCTACGGCGTAGCTCGTAGACACGTGCTACGTCGTTACCGCTCTATTGGATCTACTTGATATATGTAAATGTGAGCACAGATTCCAGATCCAATATCGCTCGATTGGCTTATAAGCGACGTTTTACTATTTTCAAACAAAAAAATTAAAATATATATTATACTCGTATTAGCTTACGAGTGTAAGAATGAAACAAGTACGTACCTAATAATTGAAAACTATGAATGAAAACTCGTGTCTACCTTTTCACTCCTTTTGTGTATTGAATACGAAACTTATCAAAATCGTATAGATTTTAGGATGGAGAAGCTAAAGACTCTCAAATAACATTAAAAGATGCAAAACCTAGCTCCCTCGGGTAAACCCAGCCCTGCTCTAATTATTTTCCGCAAAAGGCCGAATAATATTTTCTTAGTAATATTAAACACACAAAAGCCTTTGTCCCATAAGCAGCGTTTTTAAAAACACGCTCGTGTTTGGAAAGTCATCAAACAGCGAAAGTGTGTGGTTGGCGCAATTACGGAAGGCGAACAAATATTTGGCGCGAAGTAAGCGCGGCGTTAGCGATGATAATGAATATTCAAAGGAACTGGAGAGTACTGTTGAATATTATCTGAATAATTAGGCCAGTAAAGTTTTATGACTTATAAAGAAAAAGAGCAGAGTAAAAAGCTATGTTTTAAACAAAGTATAAACTATGTTGGTTGTAGCAAAAGACTATGTTTCAAAAGAAAAGGAGGATTAAATTGTTAGATAAATGATAAAAGATGATTTATGAGTACTTCATCACGTAGAAATAAAGAACGTAAAATTGTTAGTGAATGATGAATGTTCGCTGCATATTCATAATAGACTAGCTCTCCAAAAGGCTAGAGCTGCTTATTATATTTATCGTTGTTTGCTTTTATAACTCTGTTGAAATTTATACCTCTCTTCTAGTTGTTCTAAAGTAATTGATCCACAAACATGATTACTATAGGATAAACATAGAAATAGTTAACCTTAGGACAGAATGTATGAGTGTATATGAAAATAGAATAACGCAAACTTTGTATGCAAAGTTTGCGTTATTCTATTTTCTATGAAAATGTGACAACGTTCCAAGCGGGAATTTCATATAATTTTTAGAGACGGAACCGTCGTCGTATGCGGAATTAAGAAATATAATCCTTTTTTTACCGAATTCAAAAAAGGAGGAGGTTCTCAATTCGACTGTATTTATTAATTTTGCCTTTCAGGCATTTAGGGGAAAGGTTTTTTGGGATTCAGGCGTATTGAAAATAAGGTGTTCTGAAATTCAGTCTTAACGTCACGTAAGCGAAAAAATGTCGACGTTGCAAATTTTTTCGCGTGCGAATAAAATATTTGCCTGTCGAATTGTTGTCGATGTGTATATGTTAAAATTTCAACACACTAAAAACACACCTTTAATTTCTTCTAGTAGCTTGTTGTAGAATTAATACTTACGAAATTATATTATTAACATGTTTTAGTTAGTTAACAAAAGATTTAAAAAAAATTAACGAACGCTTTTTGATACGAAAGCATGCAGTACTAAATACAAACACGTACAACATCAGCATTTAACCACTCAAAAGCACAAGCTCGCTGCGCTCGTACTAGTTGTGAGTTATACAGCCGGGAGCGACGGTTGATGAATATGCAACGACGGAGAGAGCATTGCCGATGCTCTCTTCGCTGTATCACTACTAGCTTCTATCATACTTGATCATTGGATCGCTTCTTTAGTTGCTAATAAATATATTGTGATAAAAAAAGTTACTTGATTTGTGGATAAGATATATAAAATGTGACCTCTTTGATGTGATTTCAATTCAGATGTTTCAGTTTGATGATCGAACTCAATAAAAAAGGCACTAAGAATTCGTTATTCTGTCAATACTTAGAAATGAAGATATAAGTAAAGATAGTAGTTAAATATCATTTCCTTAGTAGTTTTTTATTATTGGAATTTATTATTGTCTTGTATGTTTATATACCTTACAAAGTATCTATAGAAATAAATATCTAATACTGATGCAGTGTCTTTAACTATCTAGTAATATGGATTAGTTAATAATCGCAAACAAACTACAGGTAGCTCCTGTAGATTGTTTGCGATTATTTTTAATTTATTTCTATTGTTTGATTGTAATTTTCTTTGTAACTTACGATCAAATAAACTGTCGATAATTTGATCGAACAACCGAACAAAAACAGGTGAACGCAAAACTTTCCTCGATTCTATCATCAATTCAAATTATGTAAAACCCCCGATACGTCGCGGCAGTCTCATTAAACGCAAAGATATGCAAATAGAGCCATATCTACAAACAACAGAACTGTCTCTTTATATATAAATATCTGGGGGAGATCCAGCGGGAAAATAGCTGGAGCGAGGTTTTTAAGCCCAGGGGAGAGTGTAACTCTCTATCAGATGGAAGGAAATTACATGCTTTGTTTACAATAGGCGGTTTAGTAGAAAACAATGTAAATTGCGGAGGATTACTGAAAACAAATGAGAGAGCTTTGTTGTAACAAATGAACCAGATTCCAATAAATAAATAATGCTGGACATGACACATTAGTATCGTCTAGAAAAAAATATTAGAGCTTTCGGCAAGAAAGGTAAACACTTCTTCGCAGCCACGGTGCGCCTTTTCAGGTCTGACCACAGAAGCTGGGCATTCAATACGATATACTATATATAACAACCGCTCAACAGGCTCATACAGGCTGTTTTGGTCTACTGCAGGACGCAGGCCTCCCCTGATAAGCGCCTTATTGACGTTTATCTTATGGAAGGTAATGCTCATAAACCCCACATTGGGCATGCGGGTTGGGGATCGCAGTTTGGTGGTATAATTGTCCTTCAGGCGGGGTATGTATCCCTTAGTCGCCTCAGCAACCGCGGAAAGAGTTGGGGCGATGCAAATTCTAAGCCAGCACCACACAGCCCCTAAACATATAAACTAACTGGTTAAATATGTTTTTCCTTTTTTACCTACAAATTACACATAGAACAAAGAACACATATTTGCAGAAGATACAAAAACACGATGGGACTCTAAATCGTAATCGTAAGCAGATGCACCCTCACTCACTGCGCCACACTGCTGTAATCCAAGATTACCTCTAAATAAACAACAACCTACAAGTTTGACACACTACAACTAATTCCCTGAAGTTAATAACAGTTAATTCTGTTCTATTTCCCCCGTACATGGAAGCCCCACATAAACTTACCTATCAGATAGCATACCCCAATCACTTACGGGTAAAACTGCAATTTTCAGCAGGTAACATTCAGCAATTTACCCATTATCCCATCGGGTGGATTAACAACCCCGATAACAACTATTTGTGAGCTTACTGCTGAAGTGAAATTCGCAAAGTTTAGGTATTAAGGTAATGTGGAATTGATTTTATAGAGGTGAAATTGAAATTGTATTTTAGTCTAGTTTCCGAGGGTAAAATTTAGCAACCTTTAGAATGTCTCTCGTTTTGTAAACTAGCTTCAGCCCGCGACTTTGCACGCGTTGTTCATTGTCAAAAAGTTGTCTAGGTTTTGTTTCAGACCTTCAGCCGGCCCTGTACCCAGGCCCCCGCAGGCCTATTAGGTAAAACTTTGTACTACCGACAGCAACAGCAACAGATTGTCCAGCTGAGGGAGACCTAGTGCTCGATTACTATTAGAGTTTTACCTGCTGTTAGCTGATACAAAATTGACGTTTGACACCGATGATCGCGAGGTTCAAGACTGTTGCAAAGCTGTCGCGAGATGCGTTATCAGTCTGCTGGTTTAGCGTTGCCGTCACAACATTTCACTAGGTATAGGTCGCGTCACATAAAAAGAACGCTGGAAGAAAGTGGAGACACACCCCGTGTTTGCGCATTTAAAAGAAAATGCAACTGACGAACCAATAGCGTACCGGCAGGCATGCGGCGCGTGACCCGCCCGCCCCGCGCCCCACCCGCAAACCACCAAATAGACCTTTATATCGCCTACTGCGCAGCTTGACCGCCTATTTTAACCGACTTCAAAAAAGGATGAGGTCAATTCAACTGTTTTTTTTTTAATTTTTATTATTATGTTTGTTACCTCAGAACTTTTGACTGTCCGATCTTCATGATTCTTTTATTATATGAAAGCTGGTGCTTCCCATGTGGTCCCATTTTAATTTTGTTCAGTTCTGACAATCGGATCCATGAAAATTCATGAAAAAACTATAAAAATTGAAGTCGGTTCATAGTTTTTTAAAACAAAATTAATTATTACATGACGCGGACTATACATACTTCTTTGAAAAGAAGAAATGCGGCGATGAAACCTAAATGGTTGTTGAGGAAACCGTGAAAAGTATATTTTACTAAACAACAGTAGGTAGTCAAAACTATTTTTGCACTCTCTAAACTTTCAAAATAAATTGAAGTGAACTAGCTGAATCTAGAATATTGCAGGTTATCAAAGTCACCTCCACACTTACAAGCCAGCAGGCAGATTGGCACGATTCTAGGCGAGGCTTTAAATTACCCCGTCCCACATGCAGATGGCGCGATAGCGGGAATTGAACCCGCGCCTTCTGTTCTTATCGCAACAACAACGCTTTGCAGATTTGCATCACGAATCAGGGTTAGTTATTTGAAGATGAGCCTGAGATGTAAGGAACTCTGATTGAGGTAAGGCAATCGGAATAGTCTTTGTTTTGATGGTCTCATATACAGGTTCAAGTTTGAAAGTTAAAATTAGAAGTTTATTTTACTATAAAAAACTATCGTAGTTTGACGAATTCATTACGGATGTAAGCGGGTTAACTAAAAATCCGATGAAGTCCCTCATTAAGGGATAAAACGTTGGTGTTCTTCCAATGAGTTAGAAGTTAAGTATAAGCTCTAATTACTTAGAGGCTAGATGATGCGTTGTGAAATATCTAGATTTTGATCATGTATTTATCCAAAATTTTATATTCTCGAGATCCTCTGTTTTAGTGCCTAAAGTTGTATTTTAATTAGATAATTATATTCACCAAAAACACTAAAACTATTGAAGTAAACCGTATAAAGCCAGGTCGTATTTTATGAAAAAGATATTTTAAATTATGTGTTCCGCTACAGCAGCCTCGTTGGACGGCCGCCAGCTGGTAAACATGGAGTAAGCTTCTCATTACGAGGCGTCCGATAGTTGGGTAGTTAAACTTGACACGCTTTCAGATATCTATACAGGAAAGCATTATATCCGATAGAACACAAGACGGTGACACCGCTGTGCCTGTGTGCGTAACTGTGTTTAGCATTATGTGTTTATCATTTATATTAGAGACCTCTAGTGTCTAGTTGAACCTAATTAAGATTGAAGACTCCACTTACCAAAACGAAATGACTTCAACAATAGATATATATAACAATAAATGCTATCTATCTGTAAGTCATTGTGTTAGTGCCTTTTTACTACTTGAAAATGTATAAGTATCAAATTTGGATACTAATATGACTTGTAATGCACTGCACATTCCATTATTAAATAAATGAACTCAACTGAACTTTACTTTTCTGGTGATGTAGCAAGATAATACCTAAACTGAAAACATAGTTTTCGTTAGAACTGTAAACTCTTAAAACAATAACAAACTTATATCCACGTCGACAAAATATATTGCGGGATCTGGAAATTCAAGAAATAGTCGCGTTTAAACCAAATCCATTCAATATAAATAAGCGAGATCTCGTAGCACTAATAAGTTTGGCACCGCAGCGCAGCAGAGCATTATCCGAGCGGTGTTTTGGCAGCGAGGCCTCGTAAAAGGAAACTGTTGGCCAATAAGCACGGCCTTATCTCCGCCTGCACGCTCAATCAATACTGACCGAAAATAAAAGGCAACGCCGACACGGATTTAAAGAGATTTACGGCAGCACGGTATCGGGTCAGCGGACGACATGGGTCCAATCTCGCTCACGTCGCAAATCGGATGCTGAACCTCGGATGCGAACTTATTTCCTTAGCGAAAACTGAAGCTACTCGTATCGGCATAAAACAAAGTTTTGCATTTGAACACATCTGTGAAATATCAACAACCAACCTACAATAACCTTAACTGCAAAGCTATAAGCGAGGACGGAAACACGCTCTCGACTTTATAGATGGACATGGAATCCGAATGGAAATGGTTTACATTTCCTTTTAAAAATAATATTGAAACTCCATCCATTTCACGAGCAGTGAAACGATTTTTATGTTTGTCCAACGCAAACAAGTTTCGTAATTAATCGATCGTTTCGAGTTACGAGATACGCTGGTATTTTCAAAGCATTTCTAATTTAAGAGATTTAAAGCTAAAAATAAAAATGCTGCTTTTATTATAAAATATTAACTACCGCAATAAAATAATTTCGCTCTAAACATGAACGAGCACCGCACACATTCGTAATGAATTAATCAAACTAGGATAGCTTAAATGTATTTAAAGAGTTAGTTAAAAACGGGTCAGACTAGCACGGGCGTGACTGATTCAACCGCAGTGGATAACTACAGTGGCCCGGAGCTAGTGCAAATACATTAGATTTCCTCGTGTTTGATAATGGAAACTATTCCTCGCCTTCGGAAATGGAAATGAAAAATTCACCAGATTTTTCAATAGCACTTTCAACTTTTCAAAGTGACGTTAAATATTGAGGTTCCAGTAATTCTAGAGAGGAATACCCCAGAGGGAACGAGAACGGAATTTGCGATTTCTCGATTATGACAGCTTCTCAGTGATCTGATTTACGTTGATATTCTCGGAGGACTCCAAGAATATGTTTTCAATACATAGTTTTTTAACAACTGTCTCGTTTTGATGTGAGAGTTTCAAGTGAATCGCATTATCTCTCAATCCCATTCTTTGATTAGATACATGAGTTATACTAATTTAATGATTATTTATCGGGTATTTATCGCGTACCTTTGTTTTTATTTCCCCTACGTTTCTACAGCATTACAGCGATCGTGGTCACGGGGCGACGAAATAAAAACAAAGGTACGCGATAAATATCCGATAAATAATCATTAAATTATGAGTTATACGATAAAGTTATATCGTATTTTATCGTTGTCTCGTTTTTGCTACAGAATAAACGTTCTGCTGTGTATGTTTAATCCGAGTTTTCATAAGAATAGAACTCAAAACCAACTTTACCATAACTTGTGTTGAAACACAAAGTGTCATCAGAACAATAAAACAATTCCCTTTAACAAACCGTTCAAAGAATAAACTTTTCAACAAGTGAAACGTCTTTTCACTATAACCGACTAATGAACCTGTAAAACTTTGATCTAAAATAAGTTATACACCCACGCGATAAAGTTCAAGTTGCGTTGATTACCTGCCACTACTTAGATCGAAAGTTGAAGCGATGAAGTTGTTCGGCTCATTAGGTACCTGAAACGGAGAAAGAAAACTTTAGACAGGGTTTAAATAGATTAATCTTAGATTAAACTTGAAAAGAGGGTTTTATTTAAAACAACTTAGTTAACTAAAACAATTATTTTCAGGCACAAATGTACCCCGAAACTAAAGAACTCATCTTTTGAGGTGAAGTCACGAGTTTCATAATTAAAAAAAAAATTATTTGCATATAGCTCGGATGTTTAGTTCCTTAATTTATATGCACTAGTTGTTTCTTAGTGCCTCTTCATAGACGTAAACTTATGAACTTTGAGAATACACCCTAGCAAGTTAGTTACAAAGTTCATCTTTGTTGAGTTTACGTGGAGTTATTAGGATATTCTGAAGGCATGTAATTACATACATGTAAGTAAATAATTACCCACACAGCGTGGAATACTTAAGACGAAGTAATGTATAATGGACTCTGTAATTTTAGTGACAACGACGCTAATTCAACCTATGTTTCAACACCGACTATTATTTCTCCCCTGGTGTACAAACCCCCCTAAGGGGGCCGGATGCAAAATTTGTTTAACATACTTTTATTTTTAGTTTGGTGGTAGGCCTGCTCCGATCTGTTTTGGGCACCCCTGGTAGGCAAATTATTTTATGCTAACGTATTAAGCATAAAATAATTCGATTGTTTAAAAAATCTAAGAACCGACTTCGATCTTATTCAACGGTTTCTCAAGTTTTGCGGTTTTGATAAATACTAATACCTGAAATATATTTTTTATAGGACTAACACGGGACAAACTTTACAACTGCAAAATAGTCATCCAAATCGAAATAAATATTACAATCATGCAGCGAAACTTGGAACCCTTTCTTCGAAGTCGGTTAAAATATATAGCGAATAGCGAAAACAATATTTACATCCCTATTTGTGTATGTTGGAATATGTACGCGTACGCCTCCATTGGCTTTTGTCATATTTTCAGTTTTATTTATTTATTGCAATCTTTAGAAATAATTTCTTAGGTTTATAATATCCACCTTTGAGTAACTTCGAACACACGAACTTTATCTTATATCGATAACGAAACACTTTAAAAATAAAATATTTACCTTCTCGATTTCTTCAGTAAAATTACATTTCTGATGCCGTCTTCGCATTTCATAAATGTTTTCGTATAATTACAATGCGACGTATCACGTGGAAACGTGGAATCACTTTATTTCAATTTATAACAAAGTAGGTAATTCTGGGATGTTCTGAATTCTAATTTATTGAGGATCTGTCTTCCAAAGCTAGGAGCTCCCGTCGACGCTTCATTTCGTTATTCATTTTATATTTGCTTGAGATAATTAATTAGAGTTTTTGGAGAAGGTAACAAATTAAGTTTTTTTTTGGTTTTAAATCACCAATTTTATTTAATTTTTGAGAATAATGAAACTTCTCAATAAGTGATACTCTTTTTAAATGAAATTAAGACATTATCCTAAACATGTACACTGTACTCGTAGCAAACATAAATATACTATAACTAAGAACAGTTATTTAAAACAAACACTATGATGTTACGCTAAAAGATAAAAAACAATCAAAAACTCTTTATTTTTGTAAATACGATAATTTTAATGTTCACTTACTAAAGTAAAAACAAGTCAAATTCTTAAAATAACACCCATTTTTGCACTATTGATTTTTATCGCAATAGTACCAAAACAAAAAGTGTAAACTTTACGATTTCTACGAATGTGATAGTAACCTTTGATAACACCATAAGTATGTAATATTCGATTCTATCCGTAGTCTTCTATCCATTTAATTTCAATTTCGTGAAGTTAAAAATAATAATGAATTCGTGATTTATTTATCCGCACTAACCGTAATACGGTTTCGGATTTTGCACGGTTTCTTTGTGGTAGACTAGACATGCGTTTCGGAACAAAAAGCGATAATTTTCGTAAATAGTTAGCGATCGGTACCTAACGATCTCTTTGTCGAGACTGCGTCCCCAGAAACCTGATACATTTTTCAGTTTTCGACTCAGATTTTCTACATCTAGAAGAAATAAAAGTTTCCGTTTTTCCTCTCAACTGAATAAATCAGCTGTTCCCGAACAAATCGCCATTACGCTCCAAAACCTAACCCAGATTTATCTCCGGAGAAAGGTGGAATCGGCTTAGGTGCGAGGAACACAGCAGGTATTACCAGCTTCATGGTAGACAAGGATGGAAGATGCTATGTTTGGTGATGAAAGTGAATGAATACTGAAGAGCTTTTCTTGTGTTTATTATCAGGTTTAACCACATCATGGATATTGAAATATCAAAAATGTCTTACCCGGCTTCGCATGTGTTTTTTTCTAGAAAAAATGGCCGCTGTCCTTTCCCAGAAAAAATCCATTTTGTTACGACATCGCTTGATTGTTAATAAAAAACTGGAATTATTTGCAGCTCAAAATATTTTACTCAAGTTCTTTACCTTCAGTTCTATCGAGATGTTCTACAAAACAAAAGGAAGCTTCCACTTTCAACAAAAAGCCAAGGAACTCGTGCTTCATGAATTAGGACAAATCAGACAATGTCAGAGCGCGGCCGCCCGCCCAGCGCCGCCGCCCACAAGCCTACACAACTAACAAAAACTTGCCCACCTGCACTAAATAAAACAAAAACAGTTTTGTTTTTGTTTTATTTAGTGCAGGTGGGCAAGTTTTTGTTTAGGCGGCCCAAGGCAGAGACGATTTATTTTTTATTTATCGCTGGCTATAAAAATGGTTATTCTTTAAGGAAGCTATAGCAATCGCGTGACATGAGAGCTGGCAAGTAGCTCTCAACATTGCCATACAGCGAGGCAGCGCGACTCGGGGACGCGTTGGACTGGTAATGATTCCGGTCACTTGAGCACTACATTATTTGCAAGTCCCTATTTGGCTCAAATATTTCAATTGTAAATCCTTGTTGTAATTTGTTACTTTGTTCATAAACTACTAAATTAAGTTCGGTAGGTATTATATTAATAGTTACAAAAAATAGAACCTTAATATCTTGCATAAAGCAAGAGAAAGAAGAGAACTTGAATATGAAGAAGATAGAGCGAAGATTAAAATCCAAATCTAATTTAAAATGAGTTAACTCACTGTAGAGCTAATTAGGTAAATCCGAGAGCTAATTAATTTACGCGAGTCCGCCGCAGAAGCCGTTACTCCTGCCAGACAACGAGTTATCCGACCTCGTTATCAATAAAAATGTACGTACTATCTTACCTCATAATATGAGATTATGATGATGACCATGACCATGTAAAAACTCACATACGCTGCGGTGTTCATAAACACCATGTGTGTGAAATAAACAAAATAAGTGAACAATGGCTACAGATAGGGTACAGCAAAAATCCTGAAGTTTGGAGCAATAAATAAAATAAAAGTAGAAATCATTCAAAAATAGCGATCACCATCGATGTTGAATAAGCAGAGGGGGTCACAACTATTCGAAATAAACAGTTTATCTGTCGAGTCAACCTATGCTAACAGGAATCTGACACAGCCTATGACAGTTCATCATATAAAGGTGTAAGATTGAAAATATATTCATATTGTTTGACTTTTTGGATAATTAAACACCAAACGCTTGTACCACACAGTTGTGGAACACAAATTCTATGCCAGCGAGGTGTTCCATACAAATCCGTCGCATTGTTCCAGCATGTTCTCGAATTTGCGCGAGAGAATAAAGCGCGTTCCGAGCGGCGTAGTTTGGACTATAAAAGCCGTTTCAAACCACGTAAGGTTTACAAACCGTTGAGCTTACGAGCGGTGAAAAGACTTGTAGAAGTGTTAACACAATGAACTCGCTCGGTCGATTAGAAGTCGTCTCTGTTCCTTATTGCTTCTTCTATTGCAGGAACCAGCTGACGAGTGGCAGAATCTTTTGGAGAAAAGAACACGGAGATGGCCATGAAGCTGATAGGTCGATTAGACATCGTCTCTGCTCCCCATTGGTTGTATTAATCAGAATTAGTTCTATTCACCGAGTGAAGTCACCAGCACTATTGATGCTCTCAATTGCAGGTTTAGCTACATATGTCAGTACAGTACCTAACCGCAGATATAAGGAGGGAG
This sequence comes from Eupithecia tripunctaria, assembly GCA_955876795.1. Lineage (NCBI taxonomy): Eukaryota > Metazoa > Arthropoda > Insecta > Lepidoptera > Geometridae > Eupithecia > Eupithecia tripunctaria. Next base: position 15,814,934 of record OY041611.1, on the reverse strand, counting down.
CACATCGACGAGCACCGATTTCGAATCAATGTGATGTTACAACTTGTGGCCGACTGGTCCGAAGTAGAAATAACTCGGCTGCAGCAAAAAAAGGTTATTTGACACGGAGACTTTCGGTTTCTTTATCGTTCTAAGGCCCGTATTATGAAAGCTTAATCAGTCATAGAGCTATGCTTGAGTGTCGTTTATGCCATAGAAAAGCGTTGCTCAAACATAGATCAATGACTGAGCAACCTTTCATAATACGGGCCTTAGTCTTAATATATTAGTATAAAGAACTACATATTTAAAATGCAAAATGATTGCATAGTAATCAATGTGTTAGGTTTTTAGTTTAAAAATTGATCTTTCTGTTGATCGGAACAGTTAGGTACGCTAATGGTATTAAAAGAGAAATACCAAAGTCAAAGTCAAATCGTTTATTTCTTTAGACTTACAAAATAAGTTCTTAGACAAGTCAAATTTTTACTATATAAACAGCTTGATAAATAGTTATTACTATCAAACAAGAAATAAGGTGCAATTGACTCTGATTCACTTCAATTTTTTGTCCACTAGCGGAAGAAGTGAAAAAGAAGCCAAATTAATTAATGATTTTATAGGGTATTTATCGTGTACATTTTGTTGTTATTTCCCCTGCGTTAATCATGTTAAAAAATCGCGAAGTTTAAAAAGTTTAACATCCAATTATCGTTATCATTAAACTATCGAATATTTTTTTGTCAATAATTCGAAATCTCTCTTAGTTGCACTTCAGCTCTCGCCTCCGTTACTTAGTTATCCTAAGATTGTATAAGTTGATAAGCGATAAACTTGCTAGTGGTTTCTTTTTTACTTCTTCCGCTAGTGGACAAAAAATTGAAGTGAATTAGAGTCAATTGCACCTTATTTCTTGTTTGATAGTAATAACTATTTATCAAGCTGTTTATATAGTAAAAATTTGACTTGTCTAAGTACTTATTTTGTAAGTCTAAAGAAATAAACGATTTGACTCTGACTCTGACTCGTCCATGGTTACCAAGATAATGAATACAATGCGGTGGCTTTGTAACCAATATACTAAGTACCACCCTTGCAACCTCGGGCGGTGGAACCAGTAATTAATCCGCTGCAATGCAATTAATAACCGCCGGTGGCTCGGTTACTGGTTGCCCAGTGGTTGCTGGTTGCTGCTCGTTAACCGCTTGTCCGCCGTGTGAATATCACCATCGTTAGCAATAGCTTTAAATGCACTTTTCTCGGTTATGGTTTGTCCTATTATGAGCTGAGTATAAAAATGAGATTATCAAAGCGGTTCATGTGGTTTTACTGTTATAGTTCGATTTATAGCTAAACTATTATGTAGTTTTTAACGACTAGCGCGAGAACATGTTGGATGCCCATACGTAGGGAGATCTATACTCGGCGCTGGGCAAAATTCAGCTTTGAATTTTGTATTTGATGATAAATACGCAGGGTGTCAATTCAGATGCTACCAAAACTAAACTAAACTAATTTGACAGTACAAAAACTGTCGCCGTCCTTGTCATAACGATCAAAACAATAAGGATGCCATCATTTTAGTCCTGTCAGATTAGATTAGTCTAGTTTTGGCAACATCTGAATACACACAAATGTCATAGATAGGGCCTTCTCCTGCCTAAACAGTCTGAAAAGCATTGACACTAAGGCCCGTATTATGAGCTTACTCAGTCGTCAATCACTGCTTGAGAAACGCCTTAATATGGAATAAACGTCACTCAAGTACAGGTGTATGACTGAGCAAGCTCTCGGGCCTAAGATCTTCGAGTGTGCATTCAATTAATTGATCGGATATACTTTTTACAGCCCCCATTGTTTTTTTTTAGATTCAATATGTTTTGCAGTATTTTTTGCTATTGTATAAAGAATAATCCCGAGGTGTTCCCGATATGTATTTCTCTTGCACATCTTTTAAATATAGTATGAATACTGACCCCCTTATTCATAATAGTCTGCTAACTTAGCACACTGCTAAATCTCACTCTGTCTTCTTCTATTGACATAAGTCTGACTGAGAGAACACTACTTAGCAGCTGTTTTATGTTAGCAGGCCATTATGAATAAGGGGGTTAGGAATTATAAATCGGTTTTGAGTTTTTCTAAACAAAGTAATTATTCCGCGAGTGATCAAAGTGCAGCTAACGAGCGGCAGAAATCATATTCTAGTAAATAAATAAATTAAACAAAAAATCACTTAAATAAATAACATTCCTTGCCGATTTTAGATCTTTACTTCAATTATTGAAATTATATATTGAAGTACATAAATGTGAAATCGAAATTTAGCTAAAGTATATTATAATACTAGCTGCGCCCCGCGGCTTCGCACGCCTATCCCACGGAATCTGATTTATGGGATAAAAAATAGCCTATGTGTTATTCCAGGCCTAGAACTACCTGAAATATGCAAAATTTCAGCCCGATCCGTTTAATAGTTTTTGCGTGAAAGAGCAACAACTTACAGACATGTTTACAAACTTTCGCTTATATAATATTAGTAGGATTAAATAGGCTGTGCGACTGACAACGTTGTTACATTGTCTCGACAAACAAGACCCCAACACCACACCGTAAACATCCACAAACTGCACCCAAACATGAATAAAAGAAACAATGCCATTCAAACTTCAACTCAAACAACCAGTAAACAAGGATTAAATTCAACAGCAATTAGCTTTCTAATCGAATCCCCGACCAGTTACAAGTAAGAGGCGCGCCGTTAAAAAGTGCAATAAAAGCTAAAGGCTCGGAACCCATTCACGGACTAATCTCGTTTGGACGTCGCGCGTCGCGCCGCGTCCACTACGCTACGAGAGTGCTACGAGTAATGACTATGTTTGGCAGATATTTACGTGCCTGTTATTAAAACGTCCAGGGATGATATGATTTAAATCATTTGATTAAAATCAGTGATTTAAATCGCGATTAAAATCAGTGATTTAAATCGCGATTAAAATCAGTGATTTAAATCGCGATTAAAATCAAATGATTTTTTTTTTAAATCGATGATTTAAATCACTACTTTGTTACTGCAACAAAAACAGCCAAAAAGTGTCTAGGGACTTCCCTCGACATAAACTACGGCGCACACATACATAAGTGTGCATCGCTATACCATTATACGGTTCGGGTAATATTTTCAGCATTCAATTTGGTGCACAGCAAAATACGGAATAGATTAGGCACCGAGAAGGCAGCGAAATTAGTCTTCCTTCTGAAAGAACTAAATTCGAATAAATAAGTGCCTGCGACTGCGGTCAAACCCAAATTGTTCTTTGTTGATTTGTTAATGTTGTCTTTTTTATTTTAATTATTATTTTTTGTTAGATATTACAAAATGAAAGTGTTTTTTTAATTACCTTTAGAAGAATATATGTTTGTTGATTTTCGTTATTGTAATTTTTTGTAAATTTAATTCAATATTTTTTTGTTAAATAGGCAAATAAATATGCTGCTTCGTTTTTTTAATAAAATAATGACTTCATTATGGTAAAATATGTTGTTTTTATAAATAAATAACTGACTTTCATACTGAAAACAAACAGGTAATAAAAAAAATAAAAAAAATCTGATTAAAATCAAATAAATCCGATTTAAATCAAATTAATCTGATTTTTTAGATTTTTTTTATAAAAATCATGATTTCTATCAACCCTGAAAACGTCTAAATTCCTTTAATTGAAGGGTTTGCATTATTATATCGGTTCATGCATGGTTAAATACTTAAAAATCGCGTGATGAAGGTAAAGTAAAATGAGAAAAACACAAAAGATTTTTTTTTATTTATTGAGTTTATAGCTAGTGTAACATATATTAATGAGTTCATAGCCTCCTGAACCTTTGATTTAGTAATATCTGCACACGAAAATTCTGTAGTCGTTACAACTTAGAATAGGTTTAGAGGCGAGTTTAAGGCAAATGGAACTTTTGCTTATGAAACTAATAGACCGAACAAATAACTGGTAAGATATATTTAAACTTTCCATTACTAAGCATTGTTGAAATTGTTACTATCTAATGAAAAACTCTTGCATTTTAATAAGCTGTCTCTTTTAAATACGACTGCACAAAACAACTATCTTAATTAAAAATGGCCGCGAATCACAAAGAGCGCATTAGCGATAAGCCGAGCCACCATTAACTTTTTAAACCACAACTAAAAAATAAACAGAGATATTAACAGGCATTAGCAGCAGTGGCCGAATGCCCGCAATGCGAAAAAGAAAAAACTTGCGAGAAAACAAATGGCTGAAGGTGACAGTGACCGAGAGTTGCCGTATTGCCGGGGTTGCCAGGTACGTGACGGGATTTAACTGAGACAGCTTTTTTACTGGAAAGGCTTGCTCTTAGCTTGGATAAGGCACTTCAGCTTAGGAGAAATTAATAGTTGAGCACTTCAACTTGCAAGTGTTTTTGAGCGGTGATACTTTCCTATCTTGTCCATCGTCTTTTTAAAATTTTATCTATGGTGGAAATAAAATATTCTGTATAAATAACCGTGTTTTTTAAAAATCTATTTTTGCTTTTAAGTCAAAAATTTCGCTGAGCTATGGCCTATTTCATGTGCTACACACAAACTTTTCTAAACTAAGTACTTACTTAAGTAGTGTAGAGAGTGTGCTTGTCTGAATTATGTAACCTTCTTTGTTTGAAATGTACATATCTCCATGTTTATTATATGTGCATCTGTAGTTTTTTTAAAGGGCTTGTCTGAATTATGAAACCTACTAGCTGCGCCCCGCGGCTTCGCACGCGTTGTTCCTATGGAAACGTTTAAATGAGAATTACCTGTGTGCAAAATTTCAGCCAGATCCGTTAAGTAGTTTTGGCGTGAAAAGGTAACAAACATCCATCCATTATATTCATACAAACTTTCGCATTTATAATATTAGTGTGATTGTACTTTTGTTTGAATTGTATCTCTATGGTTAATTGTATCTGTAGTACCAAACACATTTTCTATCTGTCTAAAAAACAGAAAGGCATGACCTAAAATGTCCGAAACAGACTGAACAACTCGAGACGGTGAAATGAAAAGGCCTAAATAGACGCGATAAAACAAAAGTCAATTATTAGGAAACAAAGGAAAACCTTTCGTCAATACTTTTTGTCCACTCATTTATCTTAAAGCCTATCGAAGAAAATACCGCCAGCAACAGAAATAAATTAGGGCCGGAGACAGACGTCTGCGCCATTTTTACCCAATTTAGCGACTGTCGAAACGGTTCGTAACGTTTTTTGTTTCTTTATATATTTTTCGAGAACAAGACATCATCAACGTTGCCTTTTTCAACTTGCTAGGGCCCAGACAAATCTTTTTACTGAGTCTAAGCCCAATTTAGGTTTTTGCGGTCGTCTTTGTTGAGCAAGCAATTTTTGTTCAGTCACTGAATACATTTATAAACTGTTGCTAGAATCGCTTTACGAAAACCTATTTCTTCTAAAGTGAGGTTGGCATACTATTTTTTACTGAAATCTTTTCTATAATTTTGACCGTGTTTTCGGCAAGAAAAAGCGTAATCTACAAGATTATGCTCGACTTTGGCATTCCATTATACGGTCAAGCGAGTCATAGCGAGGACATAAAGAAGTTTATTACACCTGCGACGTGAAATTAAAAAGCGCGATTTATGTGTCTCTGTCGACGACGTAGAAGTAAACAAGCCACGTCTGCGTTTTAATCAAGTTTTTGATAAGTTTTGTAATTGTTTTCAACGACACGAAGTTAAGGTAAGCGTTACTTCATTGACGCGTTGTATTTATTCATCGTTTGTATACTGAAAGGTTTTGTCTAACTGTTAACAATAAATATATTCCCAATTCTGACGTTTGGTTAATTTTGTTTCTGTGTATTCTTGAGTGAGAATTGAGCCGTAATGTTTGAGTTCCACTTCTACTATAAGATTCTCTTCTATAAGAATTCTAGGTACTTAACTATAAGATTCTCTTCTATATATAAGAAGTCTTTTACAGTAAGAACATTTGAATTTAAAATAATCTCTACCTTTTGTTACCTAACTGGCTAACTGCTGCCACGATCGAAAATAATGGAATAAGTACATATAAGTAAGTGGTTTTGCTCTGGAGTGGGCGACATGGGGCTTACACTAAAACCACCCGTTTTACTGGCAAATTAGAACTATTTGAAGAACTTTAAAAAAATGCTGTTCCTTTAAGAGAATCCAGCTGAAACTCTTCTGGCTTGTCGCGGTCATCGCTCTCTTTATTTAATGTAGGGGACCCCCCGGGAACGGCGCGGTGTCCAGGTATTACGGCGGGACTGTGCTTGCAAATTGAATTAACTTGTTGAATTTTGATGAAACTAGCTAGGTCGCTATAAAATAACCTTTCGGATATATGAACTTTTGAACTTGTGTAGCTGGGGAATTAAGGGTACCGTGTGATTACTTTATTTAGCTAGAGAGCTGGGGCACGGTAATGTTTATTAACATTACCGTGGCTGGGGTCATCTTTCGCGTGACAGGAGGATTCCGAGTAGTCTGATTGGACTGATTTCTTACTTAAACTAGCTGCATTACGTGGGTTAAGTGGAAGCTGAATAAAACGTTACATAAAATAATTGAGTTTGTTTTAAAAAACTATAAACCGACTTAAATTTTATGGTTTTCTCATTGATGCCATTTTCAGAACTGGACCAAATTTTAATGGGATGATTGAGAATCATCAAAATCGGACCACCCACCCAGTCAAAAGTTTAGAAGTAAATAACATTTAAAAAAACCAGTCGAATTGAGAACCTCCTCCTTTTTTGAAGTCGGTTAACAAGAAAAGTTAAAAATTCTTCGATTATAACGATTAAGTGTAATAATATATACTTACCGTAGAATAAATAAGTAAACTAAATCCACTTCACTAAGATGGCACTTAAGTATCCTAAATTATCGGACATAAGAGCGCGAGTTAGTAAGAGTTAGCAAGTTCCCTTCAAACCAATATTCACGAATAGGGTTGTTCGCAAAGCACATACTATTTGGAAAATCAGCATTTATGAGTAACCGATCTAGAACTTATGACTCTACCAGAGTTTCCAACTTCCCGGTATCAGTGTTACATCTCCCTCGGCGGTATCGGTTCCGGGTAGATGTTCCATTATAATGGTTCAATCCACTACCGATCCAAACACACATCAGCTGTTTGGATTCAAAAGGTTCAGCTGCACTAACATGCATTTACTATTGCATAAACCTTGCACAGTTGTCTGGAAGAAGGCCGTCAGTTCCGTTGCTGTTTAATTATGTAAATTCTGTTTAATTATAATTAACTCTATCTGTGTCAGATAGATAACGCTTGTGAAAGAAAGTCTTCATCTTTAAGCGACATAGTACCAACCTGTATAACATCTTATTGCATCTTAGTTCCTGTATCAACTTTAAAGCCACTTTCCGTGAATACGTTTTGCGCACTTCAAAAAGCAGCACTTATGGGGAACTGATCGATAGCTTATGACTCTATCAGAGCTTCCTTCCGATACAAATTTACATATCCCTAGGTGTTGGTTCGATTGTAATGGCGTCAATGTAGGAGCTTGTTACGATCCAATATACAGTTTGTTCCAGTAAAGTTTAAGGACATCCTCAGAGGGTTAGACGGTAACTGTAACAAGCCAAGGCTTTGATACGAGTCATTTTGGAAGTTGCATAAAGTGGTCTTGTTCGATAGCCGCATTTATGAGCTGTATCTATCCTCAACAGC